>JASPKZ010000045.1:1200000-1800000 GCA_030220185.1 Diploptera punctata | reverse complement strand
TGCAAGAACAATTTTAGAAAGGAAACCGGAAGGAAGAAGAAATGTTGGAAGACAGAAAGTAAGATGGTTAGATAAGGTTGAAGAAGTCTTAAGACAGCTGAAGGTGAAAAGGTGGAGACAGAAAGCTAGTAATAGAGAAGAATGGGCAGTTGTTATGAAAGAGGCCAAAGAAAGAAGAAGAAGAATTAAGCCTATAGCCTACGTGAATTTTGATACAAAATATCAATAATTATTCGGAGCAATGGTGAACAAAGTATTCTATTTGTTCTTTTCACAGTAAAAAAAGTTAATGTTTAATTCTTCATCTGCAATTAAATCTATTACTTTAACTTTATATTACTAAATTGAGAAAACAGCAATCACACAGTATGGAAATTTTTTAAGGCTACCCCATAATAACTGGACCCAAAGAAAACCACAAGTATGTTTAAAATCTCAGCAAAGCTTCTTAAGCATAGTACAAGAAATCAAACACAAATTGCAACTTCCACATTCAAAAGAAAATATGCAGATGAGAAACAACCCTCTAGAATTTTTGGAAATTGAATATAACCTTCATTTAACAGAAGACATCAAGAAATCTGAAACTCCCCCATATATTTTAAAACAAATGTCACTGGAAATAATAAATCTAAGATACCCTGCTCCTGAATGGATACATATTTTTACAGATGGCTCCAGCCTACCAAATGACGGTGCTGCTGGTGCAGTATGTCCACTTTTTTCCTTTTATCGTAAACTAAACACAAATTCAACAAACTTTGATGGCAAAATTCTAGCAATTTTCTTAAGTTTACAAAATCTTTTATATCACATCCAAAAATTTACAAAAGTTGTAATTCTATGTGACTCCAAAGCAGCCATTCTTGCTATAACACGAGACACAACACCCAAAAGCATCAAAATTATGGAATGTCACAAAATGATGAAACAGTTATCCCGTCTACATAAAAAAGTTGTACTTCAATGGATTCCGGCCCATTGTGGAGTGATAGGCAATGAAATAGCCGATTTTCTGGCCAAGAAGGGTAGCAAAATTGTTTCAAACCCAACTTCTACTCCAGTTTCCTTTCACTCTATCAAAAGAATTATCTCAAATAAATATATCAATTAACTTAGAGAAGAATACACCACCAAAACATCTGGAAAGGAATGGGAAAATCTACAAGCTTATGACATTACTACATTACAAAGAAAATCCGCAGTAGCAACATTCAGACTGCTAACGGGGCATGACTGCCTGAATAAACACCTACACAGAATTGGCATAACAGATGCACCTAAATGCCCTTTTTGTAATTTAAATGAAGATATGGAAAGAAACCATCTCCTCCATTGTCCAGCTTTTGTAGAAGAGACCAGCCTTCCTGCTAAATATTGGAGTGCAAGAGAGCGAATGATTTTATTATCAAGTGCTCGACATTAGATACCAACCAACCAACTTTATATTACTGTAGTTTTTCTCAAAAGAGTAAAATTTAGACTTGTTTCACTTTTAATCTGAACCCCTCAAATATTCAATTCCGTTGCGTGACAGCTCCTAGGCCTACCAGCCAGCTGTTGATCTCAGAGACACGTATGCCATTACAGATGTGGACCGTTATCCAGCCATTGAGGTGGTTATCAAGTTGGGTCCCTTAGCTGTTATATTTGGTTTTCTCAATCTGAAATCGCTATTTATTGTGGCTATCAAATTATTCCTCGTGATGTTAAATGGGTTTTGGTCCCATACTGGCTTAAATACCACGAGAAAATTTGTTCTCCTATTGGGACTCGAACCAGCACATATCATGTAGCTCTGTGCCAAATGCTCTAGGGCAGCAGTTCCCAACCTTTTTCCACTCGTAAACACCTTCCACAACGATCCGAGTTGGGTGGACCACAGACTTTTAAATATACATACAGTAGACATGCATAAAATTTAATTCCAAGCAAAAGGTTTAACAATCTTAAATTAATGTTAATATTATTCGTTTTTAAACATCTTAATGGACAAATTATATTTGAAAAGAAAAATATACGCCTAGACTGGGGCTTGAACCCAGGACCTTTGACTTTTTATGTCAATGCTCTTCCATCTGGGTTAGGGAATTAACTATGTGTAAGAGAAAAATATGCGTTTAGTTTGGAGGCCTAGGTGGCTCAGATGGAAGAGCATTGACATAGAAAGTCAAAGGTCCTGGGTTCAAACCCCAGTCTAGGCAGATATTTTTCTTTTCAAATATAACCTTAAATTAACTTAACTCTTAACGGTTAAAACCTAAAGTTACTCTAATTGCGGCTTAAAAGTTACACAACGTGTAGGTCTAGTTGCAATAATAAATACAAGTTTTCATTGTAATTACTCACCAATTATTATTATTATGACAAAGCTGCAGAAATGAAAAAACAATAATAGGCCTAACCTCGAAACCTGCCATTATGGAAAAGTTTTGGTGAACCCCTTGAAATATTTCAGAAGTTTACATTTTAATTCTTCCTGGATTTAGGATAATTTCCCATATCTCCCTGGGGGTTCGCAAACCACAGGTTGGAAACGGTACTCTACAGCCATGAAGAGGGACTAGTAAACCAATATTAACAGTTACCTTGGAATTCTTTTTGCAGACATTTAGCTCTTCTGGCACTTTCCAAAAATGATCTGCAACGATCAATTTATAATTTACAAAAAATAGGTGCCAAATTTAATATGGAAATATCAATTAAAAAAAACTAAAATTATGCCATTTCATGGGAAGGACCCCATACAAAGTAAAATCTGTCTCCAGAATAAAAAGTTTAGAGAGATCTAATCAATTTAAATATCTTGGATATTATCTCTCTTTCTGGGATGAAAAGGATATCCCTGAAAAAATTACTAGTTATAATAAAAGTTTGGGAATTATTAATCAAGTTATGAAACCATCCCTTGTACAAAAAAACACCAGATTACGTTTATATAACACTTTGGCTAGACCAGTGTTGACCAATGGTAGTGAAGCATGGACACTAAAAAGACAACATGAAAGCAGAATAATGGCTTGTGAAATGAGATTCATGTGCAGAACAGCGGGTTACACCAGACGGGATTGGAAAAGGAACACCGATATCGTAAAAGAATTGAAGACTATGCCAATTTTGGAATATATTAAACAGTACCAACTAAATTGGAAATACTATCTTGAAAGAATGAGTTCAAATCAGATCGCCAAAGCTGTTTATAATTATATACCAAGAGGACGAAGATCTCTGGGCCGTCCTATGAAACGCTGGAGAGAAAATTTTCTATAGGATCATAACAGGCCTTGCCTAATACTTGGAAGGAAGAAGAAGAAGACCTTGGAATTTGTCATTTACGTTTTGCAGATTTTCCAGCTTATGATTGTTTACTCTATCATTACAAGGGAACTGTTAATCTTTGCATGCCAAAATCTACCTTAAAATTTCTTCCAGAGAAGCATTGTGATCTACCAAGCCTGTGTCTAAAAAAATATCTGCCACTTCTAAGGCACAGAAATCGAAGCCAGAATCCAACAATGGCAACCCACTGTGCGAAGCAGATAAATGTCCCTGTTTGAATTGTCTGGAGTGGAATGATATGGCAGATTGTGAGGGTTATCCTATCCACCAAATCAGGAGTTGCATTAGATGTCTGTAGTTTAAATGAAAGATTTGGTGTTGGATTTTAGTGCCTGCAGTTAAAAGCAGTAGATAATTTTTTGGACTCAGTCTTGGTACATCACAACTCTTCTCTGGAAAAAATTTCAAAGCAGGTTTCAGCATGCAATGGTTAACAGTTCACTTGTTAGTAATTTTGCACTCGAGCAAAGAATATCGGCCTCTTATTAACAATGTTTGTTGTATTTGTATTTGAAGAGAAAATTTTTTTTTTCGCCTAGACCGAGACTCAAACCCAGGACCTTTCGCTTGCCGGGCCAAATGTTCTACCAACTGAGCTACCGAGGCAAGTTGCGATCTAGACGCAAATTTTTCTCTTATATACATTGTAATTCCCTCGTGCCAAATGCTTTGAAACCTTTGCTTCTATCTTTGCAAATGGCGGCTTATTAGTTAAGAAGACATTTATTGGGAATTTAACACTACTTTATAAAGCCAGTAGGGCTTCTATTGAGAAGTGTTAAATCAATAATAAAAAGTCAATGTTTGTTGTGTTTTAACATAGCTATCGGAAAAATAAAGTTCTCATATACCGGTATGTTGAATACTTTAAATAGCATATCTAGCATGGACAAAATTGTTTTTTTGAAAAGAAAAATTAATGGGAATTGAACCCTGGTCTTCCGACTCTGTATGTCTATGTACAGTCTATTACACCAAAATATTAAGCTTATCGCTTAAAAGTAAGAATATTCTCGTTAAAAATACTTATAACAGAAGATGCCCGATGGCATTGCTAATAGCTCTAGCTATCTCCCTTCGGATGTAAGAGAATTGTGTATGTGGAAAGAGATGTTAAGGTTTGTATCGTGTATCAAATATTGTAATGGACGTATAGAGTTGGAGTTCCGGGATTCAATTCCCATTAATTTTTCAAAAAATTAATTTATCCAGTCCATTTCTATATTAAATTTGTGTTGTTTCTCTAGAAAGAATTAGTCAAATGCCATATTTTAAAATATACTAGAGATTGTTGTTGTTGTCCAATGATGATGAGTAGGGCTAGGATTTTTATGTAATAAAAGGTAAGGTTGCAATGCAGATAGTATATATTATTCAACTGTTTGTGTGTGAAACCAAAATAAAAGACAGTCATAAGTCTATATTTAATTAAAATTACAGTGGGAGGAAACACTATGAGGTATTTATATTAATAAATGAGTTGGAGAAAATGTTTTAACATCTCACCTCACAAAGTTGTGTGTTTTTACGATACCAGTTTCAAATGTATAGTATTACTTCCATCTTCAGTCAAATTCCAACTGTCGAAATTTCGTCGTTAACATCATCTTCTGAACTGCCATCTGCTGTAAATTTTATGAACTTGGAGATTAAATTATTCTCGTCGGGGATATCGAAATTGATTGCTTTATATTTATTCTTCTGAATGTATATAATTAATTTGGGAAAAGATATACATTCAGAAGAATAAATATAAAGTAATGAATTTCGATATCCCCAACAAGAATAATTTAATCTCCAAGTTCATAAAATCTACACCAGATGGCAGTTCAGAAGATGATGTTAACGACGAAATTTCGACAGTTGGAATTTGACTGAAGATGGAAGTAACACTATACTTTTGAAACCGGTATCATGAAGACACAACTTTGTGAGGTGAGATGTTAAAACATTTTCTCCAACTCATTTATTAATAGTCATAAGTCTAACTTATCATTGTATTACATTGCAATCTTAAGTTTTAGTACATAAAAATCCTAGCCCTAATGATGAGTGTTAGTTGATTTATGCCATTCTTTCTCTTGCTTCCCAACAGAGACCTATAATTTTTTGGTTGAGCTGTTTTCTCCTATGCAGTCCCTTACACGTCAGAAAATGTTCCTGATTGAGTACTTGTTTTTCGCACTTTTTGAATTTTTGAACTAAAGACAGATGAATAGACATGTGAATGGAGAAGACTACATAAGAGCAAACTATATTTTCTTAATGACAAACCAGATGTAATAAGAAAAGGTAAGTCTCACAGACTGCAATTACCAAAGATAAGTCACGAACAGGGAATGAAAGAAAGGCATGGAAACTTCATGTAAAAAAAAAACAGAGGGAACTCATCCAGAAGGTAGGCTAAGAATGAGAATAACATTAACCATGATTTGAGGGAGGTGAATTATATATATATATTCTTCGGGTAATTATTCAGACTAGTGGTCGCCCAGCGGTCGAAATTCAACCACAATTCATTAAATTTTTGAGTATGTCACAAATACATCAATATGCATTCATTTTCTATTTATTTTAAAAATGCAAACGATAGGAAACATGTGGTATAGCTTGGCTATTTAAAAAAACAATAACGCGTCATTTGACATTTGTATACTATTTAAATTTGCATTTGGCCTATTATTATGTGTATAGGAATATATTTCTCTTTCTCTTTGTCTCTCACTCCAACCTGTCAATGTTCCATGTCAAGGCATAATGGAAGTAGGTGTGAATATGTAAATATAAAAAAAAAAGTAATGAAATTAGTGAAACAAAGATTAGACAGGGTTAAATTTAAATAATAAAATGTGCTCACTTTTTTTAAATCACTAATAATAAATTTGCGAGAATAAGTCAATTCACATTGCTGCTGCACAATTTTCTTTTTACAACAATGCACTTTCAGTATGAACGAAAACAAATGAATGAGTAATACACATAAATTGCTTAGAGGCAATTAATTTTACGTTGTTTAATTTAATTTATTTGTAACACATATTATACATAAATTTTATTTTTCTGCACTCCTTCTCTATATGAACTTTTTTTTTCCCCTGGCATGACAGTCCTAGAAGGTCCTTAGCTACCATCCGGCTGCTGGCCTCACATCCACATGTGTCAATCACATAGGTAGATGATCATCAGCCACTATAGGGGTGACATGTGGTCAGCATGTTGAGCCCCCCAGCCATTATAGCTGGTTTTCTCAACCTGGAGCTGCTACTTATTATAGCTACCCAAATGCCTCACAATGCTGGGTGGGCACCGGTCCCATACTGGCCGAAATACCATGAGAAAATTTCTTCCCCCATGGAGACTCGAACCAGCGCAAGTCCTGTAGCTCTGTACCAAGGCTTCCTGCCTTAACCACTCGGCTACGGCGCGGACATATGAACTTTAATTATGCCACATATCACATTCCTCCATGCGCGCAATCTGCTTAAAAAGAGCACAAAGTTTTTCCTTCACGAATTAATATGTACATACTGCTACAATAATTTTTGCATTACATAGTTATTTGAATTCATGTACATGTGGCATAGAATCCCCATTACTATATATATATATATATATCCACTTTTGTACGTAGAATCAATGAAGATTTCAAAAAAAAAATTCAAAAATCTTTTTATGGATACAATCTCAATAGTTATATTTCTTCGGAATTTGCTAAAAGTTGTTTCTAAGATATTGGAGAGATGAGACAGATGACTCAACTGAATGGATGAAGGTTAAATTAAAACGATATTATACTGATGAAGGCTGTAAAGGCCAAAATACATATATAAAAAATATATAAAATTCTGACCATATAATCAAGTGTCAGAATGAGGTCATGGTTCTCCTTAATATTAGAAAAAAATCTGAATTATGTATTATAAGCATGTCATGTTTTAGTTGTAGTCAGCATGGACATGAGACAAGCAAGTCTCTGGCAGCCACATGAAATTACATGTTTCTTCTTCACTGGATGGACAGCAATGTGGTGGTGGTTCATTCAACACACTGCTTCGGATATTCTGCATATACTGAAACATAACATTATTTTGAATAATATGGAAATTAATATATACAGGCAAGTCACCTGTAAGTAATAGTTAACACAACTAAAGAGAAAAATTTCTGGGGATTCTTTACAACATGTGACACGAAAAATTGTTCTAAGTTCCGTCATACACCATGCACATGCGCCAACAAACGCGAAGCAGTTTACACTATGGAATCACAGTTTGCAGCCAACATATACACAATATTTAATGAAACTAAAAGCTAACCTAACGCAATCTAAAAACTCTAACCTGTGAAAAACCAACCTAAAAGGTAACCTAACGCAATAAAAGCACTCTAACCTGTGAAAGAATGCAATGCCCAAAAATAAATAGTAAGTTCTGAAATTATGAAGTATATGTGTACAGCAAATTAGTGCATACTCTATGTTGGTTACACTGGAACAAGACTTAGAATATTCGTTAAAATCAATATGGGTCTTATGCTATGTATGTAGTTAAATATCATAGAAAAATATATTGAATAATCATGTTTGAAGAGAAAAATTATATGCCCAGAGTGAGACTCCTAGGTTCGATTCTCAGTCTGGGCATATAATTTTTCTCTTCAAATATGATTTATCCATCATTGAGATGTATGAAATGAATAATAAAAACATATTGAATAATCATTAGAAAAATGTAAAAATCATTGTAAATGGTGGGAAATAACTTGAAAAATGGAACCCTAAGAATAAAATTTGACAGGAGTTTATGAAGGAATTAGTAAAGTTGCGTCACATGTTGTAAAAAATTGCCAAATTTCTGATTTAAATTAAAATTCTTTATACCTCACCTCATATCCAGTCTTCTAATTAAATCTGTTTCAAAACCTAGGTGGTTTCATCTTCAGTAATATCTCGACCGATGTTATATCGTTCAGAAGAACTGCTTCTTACTCCTTCTGTTCTTACATCAACAGATACAGTAAGAAGCAGTTTTCCTAAACAACGTAACATTAGTTATTTGGTTTGTGCCAATGTAATTTTGAATTGGCGTGCTGACATATATGTTGGAATTATGAAAAATTCCTTTATTATTTTTTATTTTTGTTATTAATGTGGAATTATAATTTTGTCATTTTGAGCAAGTGCTGCTGTGGCAATATTTTAGGGAACTTAGTCTAATATTTGTTCTTGGTACTTGGGGAAACCACTGAAGCACTATTGATCATTGAAGTTCTGGAAGGTAATTAAGTGTGTTGACTGGGTCCAGAAAAATTATATGATTCTCTATAACTTGGTATTATAAAGAATTTGTTAATTTTTAAATATGGTAATGTAAGAATGTCCCGCGCTATAGCCGAGTGGTTAAGGCAGGAAGCCTTGGCACAGAGCTATGGGACTTGCACTGGTTTGAGTCTCCATGGGGGAAGAAATTTTCTATGGTATTTTAGCCAGTATGGGATCAGTGCCCACCAGCATCGTGAGGCATTTGGGTAGCTACAATAAGGAGCGGTTCCAGGTTGAGAAAACCAGCTATAACAGCTGGGGGACTCGACATGCTGACCTCATGTCACCCCTACACTGGCTTGATGATCATCTCTGTGATTGACATATGTGGATGTGAAGCCAGCAGCTGGCTGGTAGGCTAAGGGTCTTTTAGGCCTGTCGTGCCATGGAATTAAAATTAATGTAAGAATACCAGATACAAACAAAAGTGACACTTTCTGGTGGATTCACTTTATGACACCAGGAAATGCTAATAGCAAATATGTAAAACATAGAAAAAATCTATTAATTAGTCTTCTTCTTCTTCCTTCCAAGTATTAGACCAAGGCCTGTTACGATCCTATAGAAAATTTTCCCTTATAAATTTTCAAATTACCATTTAATTTAATATTGAAATAAAGTTCATTGTATTGATGTTTTTATTATTCATTTCATACATTTTAATGATGGATAAATCATATTTGAAGAGAAAAATATTACGCTTAGACCAGGGCTCGAACCCGGGAGCTTTGGTTTTCTACACCAAATGCTCTACTGACTGAGCTACTGGAGCAAGTACCGATCTAAACGCAAATTTTCCTCTATATACGTTGTAAATTCCTACACACCAAATGCTATGAAACCTTTGCTTCTATCTTTGCACTGCATTGGTTGACTTAGTAACATGCCCATTAACATTTCATGCTTACCTCTCTATTTTGTTTAGAAGCCTGTACATGATCCACAACTCTTTCAGGATAATCTCTGCCAATAACACAACCTGCTTTTTCTTGCACTTCTATAGGGGCCTTCCAGGGCTCATACACATATTCCACAGGAAAATTCTGCAATTCTGGTACATAACGTCTGAAAACATTTAAAAGCCAGTAAGACTGAAAACATTTTTCAATATGCAGGCAGCAACTAAATTATTGTAATCAAATGGTAAAGAGAAAAATGTATACCTGAACCGGGAATCGAACCCCGAACCTTCAGCTTTCCGTGCTGATGCTCTATCCATTGATCTAATTCAGGCTTCCTTCCCATCCAAGTATAAATCCTTCCTTTATGCTACGGTTTATTATACAGCGTGTCGCGCCCGACGTGACGTGATCTCGCGTTATGCTTGGCGTGATACTGGTTTCGCATGGAGCGCATATGGTACAGCGCTTATGTTTACGGAATTGTCGCCAGATGGCACCACATATATGGGAAATCGAAATGACCAACGTTCGTAATAAATTTCCAAACGTGTTTATGAAAAAATGGATGTATACAATCCTGTCCCTGCATAACCTAATGAAATAAATTACATACATACTATTTAGTAAACTATAAACTAATCTGATGTACACTAAACTGACCCAACGGAACCTAACAAAATGAAGTGATTGAACATTTATTCCTTAAAATGTGGTTTGGAATTAATTGAAAATGTTGGTCATTCACACAAATGTCCTGGCATCTGGTGGATTTAATTTTATAAGCGTTTGCGTATGCCAACTTCAATTCTAATAAAGAACTTTAAAAAATTATTGAGAGGAAAAGTCATATTTTGTGTACATAGATAAACACATAAAAATTCTTTAAAACAATTTTTTAAGTATCGTTGCAAAACGTTTAAAACAGTATGAAATATTAGTAAAGACTGAAAAAGTACCTAGAGCAACAGCATCATATGAATGTTGTATGGAAAATTATGGAATAAATTATTCTTTAGTTCTTAAATAAACATGGTTGATGATAATACCAAATTTTAGAATACTTCAGATTTTCGCCTGAGCAGTTTTATCAGGTTTTGATTTTAATAGAAGACGAAATTTGTGTACATCCATAATATCTCTAAGATACAATACAATATTTACAGCTTTTATTTATCTCTTGACTAAATTCAAGCCACAATAACTCTTTTTTTTGTACATCTCTGTACTCCTCATGCTCATATTGTATAGAACATGTATAGAACTCGATGATTTGCAACAAAACTATCAAACTTTCGTCGTTAAAATTGGTAAGTTACAAAACAAGCGCTGTTTTTCCGACATTTTGTCATAAAATCTTCCTTTGTTTTCAGCAATTACACCAATGAGTACGGATAATAGCTTCTATATTCTTTGTTTGCGCCGGCAAATTGCGTTTGGAATTCAAGTGATTCAAATACACGACGAGACATGTCAGCGCATAATTTTTCGCGCCAGCGCTTTACATTGTAGATAAACCACATCCATTTAAATACATTGGGAGCAATTTTTGCGCTGGCGCTTTGTGTCGTAGATAAACCATAGCATTACCTTACTCTCTTGGTCCCACATTCAAATGCAATGAATCATCATTCACAAATACACAATGAATGGCTTCTACCTGAAGAAGACATGAAGGGACTCCACATAGCTAAAGCATTATTTATTAAATTAATATTAAGAAGCTAAAGCTGTTACTATGATTGAAATAAGTAAATTAATGTACACAACTAAATTATTGTAATCAAATGATAAAGAGAAAAATTTATGCCTGAACCGGGAATCGAACCCCGAACCTTCAGCTTAATTGCCTACTAGCTAGATGTTGTCATAATAACTGTTGGAACACACATAGAGATGTGATGACTTTATCATCATCACTGGCATCATTCTCACTGAATGTCCAGTCGATGACAACCTTTTTAATTTTTATAACTGTAACAAATCATGCAAGCACTTCAATTATAGTAATCAATGGCAAAGAGAAAAATTTCTGCCTGAACCAGGAATTCTCTTACTATTGATTACAAATAGTTTAGTTGTATACATTAATTTATTTATTTCAATCATAGTAATAACTTTAGTTTCTTAATATTAATTTAATAAATAATGCTATAGCTGTGTGGAGTCCCTTCATGTCTTCTTAATATAGAAGCCATTCAAATAATATATTATGATGCAAGATTGGGAAGTGGTTTTTACATAACTGAGGAAAAACTGAGCGATAGTGAGGTTTTTAATTTCTAAGATTCCGTAAAACACTTCACAAACATGCGTTGTACATTATTTTTTGCGTGATGGTGTTTTCAAAATAATAGTAAAATAATAACATTTTTGTTGGAAATATTTGTGTTCATTATAAACAATTGACTAACCTTAACAGTGTGGGCAATATTTAAATTTATATTGGGAAGTAAACACTATGAGGTTATATCATTAATAGCGAGTGGAGAACATATTTTAATCAACTCACCTCATACATTTTCAAACTTCTTTGATACCGACGGTTTCAGATAAAATCATATCCTCCTTCAGTTATGGCTTCCACTGATGAAATTCCGTGATTGTTGATTTCTTTAGTGACATCACTTCTTGTGCTGCCATCTTTCGTTGGGATTATAAACTTTGTAATTAAATTTTTATCCACCGGAATAACGAAATTCATTGATCAATATTTATTCTTCTGAATGAATATAATTTCCCAAATTGTCAATTCCAACGGTTTATCCAATTGTTTCAAAAGTTTCGCTTCTTTTTCAATTTTATGATCTAGTAAACTATGTGCAGCAATTGCTGATTTTTCAATTTCACAATTTTTAATATTTCTAAAATGTTCTTTAGTGCATGTTTCCAAATTCCTTTTTGTTTTTCCTATGTATACTTTGCTACAATCATTACAATTAATTTGATAAATTCCAGATTTCTTACTGTCTGGGATGTTGATTTTTTTATTAGTATTTACGAGGGCGGATCGGAAAGTAACGCACAATAATTTTTTTCTGCCTTGGTATTGCAGCTAGAATGTTGAAATTTCACAGAGATATAGTTTGAAGTTTTCACTACAGATGGTATTTTTTTCTCAGGTGCACCTCTTGCAAGAGAAGCTTGAACTATGCAACAAAGATGGCGCGCATGCTACAGTCGTCCACCTGTGAGGAACAGAGAAGTGTTGTTCGATTTTTGTGGGCCAAAGGGCATAAACCCAGTGAAATTCACAGGGACATGCGTGGCGTGTATGCGGATGATTGTATGGACCGTAGCAATGTCTCCAGGTGGTGCACATTCTTCCAAGAGGGACGCGTGAAACCTTAGTGATTCGCCACGCTCCGGCCGGCCGACAACAGCAGCAATCCCGCAGAATGTCAGAGGCATTGAGGCGGCAATTCTGAACCACCGGCGTGTGCAAACTGCGAGCCTTATCGCAGAAGTTCAACATTTCCTATGGTGCGGTGTACGATATTGTTCATGAAAATTTGAAATTCCGTAAAGTTAGTGCTCGCTGGGTGCCTAAGAACCTGACAGACGACCACAAGGGCCAGCGAATGATGGCAAGCTTGAACCACTTAACGCGGTTACACCGCACAAGGACATGACTTTCTGGAAGGAATCGTCACAGGTGATGAGTCGTGGGCGTACCACTACACGCCCGAAACAAAGCAGGCATCAATGGAGTGGAAACATGCTGGTTCCCCAGTAAAGAAAAAAATTCAAAGTGACTCAATCTGCCAGGAAAGTGCTTGTGACAGTGTTCTGGGATATGCATGGTGTTTTATTGGTGGACTTTGCTGAACACGGGACCACTTTGAATGCTGCGGCCTACATTAAAACTTTGGTCAAGTTGCGTCGTGCCATTCGTGACAAACGTCACAACATTAACGTTAAAACTTCTTCATGACAATGCTCGCCACCATATTGTGCTGCTGCTGTCGTTCGTCAGAAAATCGCCGAATTTGGTTGGGAGGTGCTCCAGCATCCACCATACAGTCCGGATCTTGCACCATCGGACTTTCATCTGTTTGGTCCCATGAAGAAATTCCTGGCCGGCAAACGCTTTGAGACAGATGTGGAAGTGAAATCAGCAGTGCGCAGATGGCTACACTCCAACCAAACGGACTTCTACGAACAGGGCATATTGAAACTGGTAACACGATGGGAAAAATGTGTTGAGAAAGTTGGTGACTATGTCGAAAAGTAGGTAAAAGATGTAAGTTCATTTGTGATTTTTTTCCTTTTTTTTTACTATTAAACTTTTTAAAAAAAAAATTATTGTGCATTACTTTCCGATCCGCCCTCGTAGAAGTTTTTCCAGACTAAATTTATGTATTGGTGCCAAATTTGTCAAATATTTTTTTAAATTTCCCATGTATTATTGGATGGTAAGTAATTTTCTTGAAATTCTTCTTTTCTTTACTAACAATTTGTAGGGTAGAGCATTCTTTAAGTTGTTTTATCTTTCTGAATTTATTTAATTTGTTAGATATTATACTCTTATTAAAACCATTTAATCTGGCTATATTTAGGATATTCTCATATTCTTTCTTAAAATTTTCTCCTTTTAATGGGACTTTTATCAATCTATATAAGAGGCTATTAAATATTGCATGTTTATGTGCCAGAGGATTGAAACCCGTTGATTTTATATAATTATCAGTATGTGTACCCTTCCTATATACATCAAATTCAAATTTTTGAGTTTTTTCATTTATAATTATGTATAAACCCAGAAACGGAATTTTTGTTTTCAATTTCTGATTCTATGGTAAATTTAATTGATACATCTTGTAGATTAAGTAATTTCAACGCATCATCAACATGTTTAAAATTTATTATCGAAAAAATATCATCAACATATCTGTACCAAGTCTTGAAAATACAATAACATAATGCAATATTTACTGTAATGGTAGTATTATATTATAATCAATTAATTTGGTTTACTTTTTTTAGGAATTCACACTATGATATTCATTTAGGTAAAATTTTATGATAAATATGAGGTGAGTGATAAAATTTTACCTAAATTGATTTGGTGTTTACTTGATAAAAATAATGATGCATTTAATAAATAAAACTATCACAGTTTTATTTAATAAATGCAGTAATATATAATCAGTCGAAATATACAATAATTTTAAAGGAAAATACATATATACATGAAGAAGAAATAAAAAATGGACAGAAAAAAGAAATGAAGATATTAGAAAAGACTTAAAATATTTTTAATTTAACAAATATATAATTTATTCTTCTGAATGAATATTTTTTCCCAAATTGTCAATTCCAACTGTTTATCTGTTACAAAAGTTTTGCCTCTTTTCCAATTTTATGATATTCTAGCAAACTATGTGCAGCAATTGCTGATTTTTCAATTTCACAATTGTGAAATTTTGAAACAATTAGATAAACCGTTGGAATTGACAGTTTGGGAAAAAATATTCATTCAGAAGAATAAATATTGGTCTATGAACTTTGATATTCTGGTGGATAAAAATTTAATTTCAAAATTTATAATCCCAAACAAAGATGGCAGCACAAGAGGTGATGTCCATAGAGAAATCAACAACCAGAGAATTTTATCAGTGGAAGTCATGATTGAAGAGGGGCAAGATATTGTCTGGAACCGTCGATATCAAAGAAATTTGAAATTGTATGAGGTGAGTCGTTAAAAATATGTTTTCCACTCACTATAAAAATTAATACTGTTTAACAGAACTTAAAACAATACAAAATCTTCCACTACTTACTTGACATAGTATCCCCAGGGGTCCAAATGACGCCCATAATTAACAGGACATACACATTGTGAACAATCTAGAAGTTGTTCGAAAGCAGAACTTGAAACCCACATCCAATTTCCAGCACATACTGACCAATCAGCATCCAGCAAGTGTTGTAGGAAATGATTAAGTCCATCTTCCCAGTTGATCCACAGAACTCCTCTAGTTAAAAAAGAAGCTACTGCATTTCGACCCACATGGTGAATCCAGCCTTCCTGAAAACCAATATATTTGAAGTGACAAACAAAACTTAGTAAATAAGGTGAATCCAGAATCATCTTATCTCATAAATATTGTTATGTTCTATGTGATGATGGTGTGCATGACATACTGAAACATGTTCAAATAGAACACAACAAGTTATGAGGTAAGATGATTCTGGATTCACTTTATTTATTAAGAAGAACCTCAGAATGTTACTTCCTATTGTAATTTATTAATAAAACAAAACTTGTTACAATGGATAGGAGAAGTGTAACATAAATAACAGGATTTCTAAATAAAATGTACTCTATTGTATGCTGCACTAGCTCTGTTTTTCCAGATTAGCAAGATTTGATGTGTGTGTGCATGCCTGTGTGCACGTGCACATGTGTGTGAAATCATTGTCAACCTCCAATGGTAGAAAATTAAATTTTTTTTTATTCAATGTTATTTAATTGTTATATCGACATTCTGGTATTTTACCTGGCATGGCAATATTGTAACCCACTTCAGAGGTTGGGGTGCCTGGAAGGCGGAGTTATGCTGTCCTGATGATATATGATAGGTATTGATGATGGTAATAATGCACCAGGAGAGGCCTTAATTCTAAACATAATGAATATGTTAATGATGATAATGGATGGCCAGATGATGTTCAGGGACCATTTGGGCCTTAAAGTTTCGTGACATTTGTCTTACAGGTGAGAAAAAACCCCGAAAAAAACCAACACCCAGGAAACTTGCCCCGATCGGGGATCGAACCCAGGCCTACCATGTGACAAGGCAGCACACTACCTCGAGACCACAGCAGTGGACAAGTTAAATCTAAATATTAAATTAGTATTAAGAAGCTAAAGCTATTACTATGATTTAAATAAGTAAATTAATGTACATAACTAAACTATTGTAATCAGTGGTAAAGAGAAGATTTTTTGCCTGAACCTTTAGCTTCTTTCTCTTTACCATTGACTAAATCTATAAAAAAATGGTGAAATTGAAAAATCAGCAATAGCATCACATAGTTTATTAGAGAATCATAGAATACTGAAAAAGAAGCTAAACTTTTGAAACATCTATCTAAACCTTAGGAATTAACAGTCTGGGAAAAGACATACATTTAAAAAAACCATATGAGAACCATGAATTTTGAATTTCCGGACAAACTAAATTTAATTACAAAGTTCTTCAAATCAACACCAGATGGCAGTTTAGATAATGACCAGCATAATGAAGAATCGACAGTCGTGAAAACAGCTGATGATGGGAATGATGTTTCCCAATACTGTAGTTCTGTGTTAAAGAACACAGATGTATGAGGTAAGAAGAATTCACGATTTTAAATCTAAATAGGTTTATAAAATTAAAATGAAGCGACACTATGAGATAAACCTCAATAGATTAAAAATATGAATCAGAATCTTGACCTAAAAAAGTAAAATAAACCATTGGAAATAGCTTTCTATAGAGACAGATGTCTGGAGGAGGTACATCAAGTAAGTAAAGGTCCTTATGAAGCTGTAATGCCATTGAAGAATTACATAAAATGTGATCCTCTCATCTAAATGAGTTAAAATTTAGTTCACAATAGGAACGATGGTCTCTGAAACATGTCCAGGTGAGAGGATTATATATTTGAATTATATCTGAAGAGAAAAATTTTCGCCCAGATCAAGACTCGAACCTGGGACCTTTGGCTTTCTAGGCCAATGGGCAAAAATTTTTCTCTTCAAATATAATTTATCCTTCAGTGAGAAGTGCTAAATTAATAATAAAAACATTGAGAGGATTTTATTTTATGAGGTAAGGTGTAAAGTTTCCGATTTATATCTTTAATTTTTAAATTTTATATTTGTTGACTCACTTGTAACAACTGTCGCATAACAGCATCAATGAAAGGGAAACCTGTCTTGCCATGTTTCCATCTAGTTAAAAGTCCACTGTCTTCTCGCCATGGGATGTTCAAGCAGATGGGGTTACGCTCCATCTCAGCGTAGAATTCATTGTTCACTGACATGGTATAGAAATACTCTCTCCAGATGAGTTGGCCTGTTATGTTGTGATGGGCTGGGGGATTTCCACAATGCACCAAGTTATATAGGTCATGTATATCCCAGTAAAACCTGATTAAACATTAAACAACAAAGAAACAATAGTTATTTATGTTACAAGAATTGAAAATACGGTTTTGTGGTTGAACTGAGATGTTTATGGCCAAAGTGTAGTTATGGCTGTGATTTTGATATAAATTTTTAAAAGATTTTCAATTCTTGTAATATATACAATTTCATTTCTTCTGTTGAATTCCTGGAAAATATTAGCTCAGGATAAAGACATATGGGGAACTTATGTCCACATAACCGTAAACCTTCGGGCTCAATAGTGCTAGTGAATAGGTTATGTCAAATTTCATTATTTTTTTAATAAATAAGAGTTAATGAGTAATGTATATAAACAGTCAAACTAAAAAAAAAAAAAAATAACCCCAAGCGTGACAGGCCTAGAAGGCCCTTGACCTACCATCCAGCTGCTGGTCTCACACCCACATGTGTTAATTACAAAGGTAAACGATCATAAGTCAATGTAGGGGTGACAGGTGGTCAGCATGTTGGGTCTCCCAGCCATTATAGTTGGTTTTCTCAACCTGGAGTCGCTACTTATTGTAACTATCCAAATGCCTCATGATGATGGGTGGGTACCGGTCCCATACTGGTCGAAATTCCATGAGAAAATTCTTCCCCTATGGGGACTCGAACCGGTGTCAATGATTCTTGCCTTCACCACTCAGCTACGGCGCAGGATAACACATTCTAACACACCCTAAATAAGTTCACAATGAAATTCCTCATATGAAATGTTGAGGTTATGAGTCATTTACGTTGAATTTAATTATTTTTAATTAATACACCTTAACATGAACTGTACATAATCTATTCAGCTATGATGTTTATGACCAAAGTTAGCAGAGGCTGAAATTTTCTAAACAAATTCTTAAAACATTTTCAATTCTCGGAAAATACATACCATGATTTATTTCATATTGTGTTATATTTATTTATTTTCAGTAAATAAAAATATTAACATGTAGGCCTACTGTACTTAACCTATTCAATAATGATACAAAATGACACCCCTAAATATGCTCACAATGAACTTGCTCATATGCTTTTCGATTTTTTTATCTTAAATTTATCATTCACACTCCATCCATAGTAATTCTGCCCAAGGGCAGGTCTTTCACTGCAATCATAGCATTTTCATGCTATGCTTTGCAGCTTTACTAGAGAATTATAGGTGTGGTAGCTTCCCGTTGCTTTCCACACCAGTGAAGGATGGTGATGATAATGATAGGATGATGATGATGGCAAGATGATTTTCAGGGACCATTGGGCCCTAAGCTTCCTGACATTTGTCTTACAGGTGAGGAAAAACCCCGAAAAAATCTCACCCATGAAGCTTGTCCCAACTGGGGATCGAACCTGGGCCCGCTGCGTGACAAGGCAGCATGCTACCTCGATACCACAGCGGTGGACATCATTCACACTAAAGGACAAATTAATATTTGAAGAGAAATCAGGTTCAAATTTTAGTTCAGGCATAAATTGTTCTCTTAAAATGTTAATTTACTCATATGGAATGTTGAGGTTATTAGGATTATTTCAAGATAAAAAAATAAAAGTAATATATCCAAAATACATGAAAATACAAATTAACCATTGCAATAAAAGAAGAATAGGATATTCTCAGGTCATAAGTGTTGCTATTGAAATCTGGGTGAGAGAGCACCAATAACAAGATACACAGTATACACTACAGAGGGAAAGATTAAGTGATGTCTGACTGAATTTATTATAGCTCGTGGTGGACTAGTGGTTATGCTCCTTGCCCCTAGTCCCAAGGGTGGTGGGTTAAAATCTGGCTGGAGTTGATGGATTTTTTTAGGATGGAAATATCCAAGGAGCAAGTCCTCTGGGAGGGACTTTAAGCCATGGGTTCCGAGTCTGATGATTTTCAGGCTTGTAAAAGATCTTTACACCTTAATAAAAAGGCCTCTAAGCAAAATTTACTGACCTCATCATGCTAGTAATACCTTTGTTGTCTGCTAGATGTCTCATTGGGTCGGTATGTTAACCACATATCATTCATGACATCTGTGGGCAAATAAGCATAACTAAATTAACTTGGTCTAGTAACTACTAACAAAGGAGAGGCTAAGACTAAATATTGGGATATGCCATTCTAAGAAAAGTGTAAAAATTCATAGGTGTATGAATAACAAAAAAAAATCATACATAAGAGATAAGCTAATATTATCAAAACTAAACTAAACTCCATGCTTCAACAGACCTAGAAGGCCCTTGCCCTACCAACCAGCTGCTGACCTCACATCTATATATGATATGTATAGAGGTGGACAATCATCCATCAAGCAGTATAGGGGTGACATGTGCTCAGTATGTCAAATTCCCCAGCCATTATGGTGTTTAATGTAGCTACCCAAATTCCTCACAGTCCTCGTCAAAATTCCATGAGGAAATTTATTCACTTCATGAGGATTCAAACAGTGTATCCCACAGCTCTGCACCAAGGTATGTTGCTTTAACCCTCACCCATGGTGTGGGATACAAACAATCATACTCCATTAATTTTTCTTTACAATTAATAATTTGTCCATCATAGCAAATGTTCTTCTTCTTCTTCTTCTTCTTCTTCTTCTTCTTCCTTTCAAGTATTAGGCCAAGACCTGTTACGATCCTATAGAAAATTTTCCCTCCAGCGTCTTCCAGGAAATTCTCGTATAAGACTTGAAAGCATAATAATAGTCCCTTCGATTGGTTGCTGGCCAAAGGAAGGCAAGACCAGTGATGGGGCTGCCATCTTATAGCCTCTGGTCAGGCTTTTCTGGAGAAGAAAAGAAAATAAAGGAAAGAAGAAATGGAAGAAAGGAAAGACTCCCTAGCCCTCGGATGCCCTAATAGCGTCGGGGTCAAATAAACAAAGAGTTAACCAAGAGAGGTTAGATAGTAAAGTTAAAAGAGTCTGGTATAAGTAAGTGGAAGAAAGGAAGAAATACCAGATCAGTTATAGATAAAAGTAAGGAGCAAAACACAAGTAAGTGGAAGCAATGTTTTGCTCAGCTTGGGCACCTTGTGGTCGCCATCCACATTTCCCCTAGATGGGGACCCCTGAGGGTCATAGCAAATATGTTAAAAATTAATTATAACTTCGAAAAAATCATAATCTAGTTGATAAGAAGATTATGATCTCTAAAACAAGTCTGTAAAAAAATCACTTTATTCCAATTCAAAAATGGGGCATAGCATAGTTACTTAAGGAAATACATAAACTGGAAGTTCATGGGATCAATTCCCAATGGTGTCAAGATTTTTAAAACTGGCCTAATTCTTCTGGTGGTATCAAGGCCCTGGGTTAACTGTGTTTCTAACAGGAATGAGTACCAGACATATATTCTGTGAGTAAAGGTGACCTTGATGTGCTGAAATCTTGAGACTAAGAAAGATGGAAGCCTAAACCTCCTCTATCCCAAGGGGCTCCTACGATATGTAGTGAAATCACTTTACCTTTGCCAATTCATATATAGAAATATATTAATTACTCATCAATGAGTGAGTCATTTTTATATCTTACCTCATAGTTTATGTTTTTTTTAAACACATGTTTAAGAAGACATAAACTATGAGGTAAGATATAAAAAATTACTTATTCATTCGTGAATTAAGAACTCATAATATTATTTCCCATATTTAACAATGGATATTAATTATTACCTTCTTACAGATAGACAACCAAATCGCAGAGCAGGACTCTGGCTTGTTGGTGGTCCTAATAAGTCTGGTTGTGCTTGATTGGGCAAATAAGATCCTTGTCTAAATGCAATTTCTTCAACATCCAAGCGATCTTTTAAATTACTCAAAGCTTTCATTTCACCTCCTTCCCAACGAATTAACCTCTCAGTATCCATTTCATGAGACATGCCAAAATCTTCTGGACTTGGTATCTCCTCAAACATCTGAAATCAATTGAACTTTTATAGGAAAATCACTATGAGGTTG
Source organism: Diploptera punctata (assembly GCA_030220185.1). NCBI lineage: Eukaryota > Metazoa > Arthropoda > Insecta > Blattodea > Blaberidae > Diploptera > Diploptera punctata. The sequence continues at coordinate 1,778,351 of JASPKZ010000045.1, read as the reverse complement.
AAGGGATTGATTATAATTATTTTCTAGTAAGCCATGATGGGCTCAAGTAACGGTAACCCCTGAGGATAATAAGATTTTAATTAAAATTCTCTATACCTCACAGAGGTGAAGTAGAAATAATTTTAATTTAATTCTATAGTAATTTTCTTATGTTTTGGTACATTGGGTAATTAGATTACGATTTGTGCTGTGCAATAACGAAGGCAGGCACGGGACCTGAAATGTGTGCTGACTCAGCAGTTTACAAGTTCACGACCACAGTCAGATAGTGTACCTCGAGTAGATAAGGTGCTTGATCGCTTTTCCTTGTGAACTGAATGACGTGTGTATAATGTAAACTGAATGACATGTGCAGTTATTTCAATTTTAAAATTTGTATCTTATAAAACATAAGTGTAAGGTGAATCATGCATATATGAGTGTAAACTGCATAATGGCTAATACATTTTGTACTGAACAACGTGTACCTATTTATTTATGAAACATATTTATTAACTCAGTCTGCCAGCCAAGTACAAAGATGTTTTGAAACACGATTCCCGGGTGTAAAAATTCCATCACGTTCACAGTCCATAATATGTACAACAAATTTTATAAAGAGGTATCAAAAATGTATGGACAACGAAGGTGAACAGTTCCAACACCTGCTTCAATAAAGCTGGTAACTACAACAATTTGTAAAATAGTTACGAAAATGTGTGTGGTTGTATCACCATGATCCTACGCTGTCCATTCTCCACCACTAGTGTATCAGCAGTAATTTTATAAACCATATAGCTTTTTCATGATTTTTTAAAAGTTAGATTTAAGTAAATTTTTATTTCATTTCCTCCCTATTTCTCATCTTGTTTTCCCCATCAACAACTATGTATATAATTAAAACATTTTGTCTAAAACAACCATAAGAGGAAGAATGAACAGATAAAATATTTTAATTATTAAACAAACCTCTTAATGTTACTTCCTATTGTATTTTAAAATAACAATATATATATATATACACACATAAATTTAGATCCATGAATTTCAAAATTCCCTATGAACAGGACTTGATCTGAAAGTTTATCAAATCAAACCAGATGGCAAGGTTATAGATGGAGATTAAATTAAATATTAAATTTAAATATTTCATATAGGTGGTGGTGATTCCAATGAAAATCCGGTAGTCATAATATCGGTTGAAAATGGGAGGGATGTTCCTCTTGAAAACTGCAGTTCCCACATTAAAAAAAAACATAAACTATGAGGTAAGATAAGAAATGACTCAATCATTCACTGAACTATATATATACTTCAAGTTGGTAACTAAATTCTAAAATAGTAATTTTCCCATTTTTTGGAGCTTTTTATAAAGTTATAATATTGTGCTTTTTATCTGATAATCACCAAATTTTATATTTAAACTGTTAATTTTCCAAAAGGGATATCCAATGTGTGGAAAGTTTTATTCTTGCTTATGATATTTACTCTGAGAAATTTTTATATGCTAGATTTTTCTTGTTTAATATCTTGAAGACTATTTAGATTTATACGTTAGAAGATATTTTACCTAGGAACAATAATCACAAATAGGAATGAGAAAATTAAACATAGGCTCAATTCTGGAAATGCGTGCTATTATGCATTGCAGAGACTTTTGATGTCCCAACTCCTTTCAAAAAACGTTAAGCTGAAAATATATAAAACTATTATTCTACCAGTTAAATTATATGGGTGCGAAACATAGACTCTTACTTTAAGGGAGGAAAGGAGATTACGAGTATTTGAGAATAAAGTTCTTAGGAAAATTTTTGGACCAAAGAGAGATGAACAGATAGGTGAATGGACAAGACTACATAACAATGAACTACATAGTCTTTACAGGAAGCCAGATATAATAAGAACAGTTAAGTCTCGTAGACTGCGATGGGCAGGACATGTTGCGCATATGGGGAATGAAAGATGTGCATGGAAACTTCTTGTAGGAAAGCCAGAAGGAAAACGCCCAGTTGGTAGACCAAGAATGAGGTGGGAGAACAACATTAACTATGATTTGAGGGAAGCAGATTATACAGGGAATGATTGGAAAACATTAGCTCAGGATAGGGATGTATGGAGAGCTTATGTCTGCGCGGCCATGAACCTACGGGTTCGATAGTGTCAGTGAGTAAGTAAGTATGTTAGAAGATATTTAAAGGTTTACAATGAGCCAAGTTTGTGCAGCTCCCAAGTGCATAAATCACATTGTTACTGAATAGAAGACATGCTTCTTACTGAAAGTATGAAACCAGCAATTTTGGATGTATGCCACTTGGGAAATAAATGGCTCATTTGTTAATTGACTAAAGAAAATAATATGTGAACTCACTTTGAATTCTTCGGCCAAGTAATCTGGTAGTTTTCCAAATTTTATGTTTGTAAAGTCTGGTTCACTTACTGGTCTTGGAGGCTCCCCAATCATTGAAATTATATGCTGTAAACATATAAATCAAGATATTATTTAAGACCAAATAAATGCTATTTTTAGTATGGAAATTAATTTTTCCAGACAAGCCATCTATAGGTCATATATATAATATATATATATATATATATATATATATATATATATGTATATTTATATGTATATGTATATAGAACATTTGTATCTGAGTCATGCATAAAACTTAGGTTAAAATCCCAGCTCTCTATTTATATTTATAACAAAAATTTAGTGACTGTAGCACAAATGACTTCTTACCATAATTAAAAAAAAATGGACAAATTTCTGTTGTAGGAATGTATTCTTCTTTTTCTTCCTTCCAAGTATTAGGCCAAGGCCTGTTACGATCCTATAGAAAATGTATATATATATAAATCCATAGCGATTCTGCCCGAGGGCAGGTCTTTCACTGCAATCATAGCATTTTCATACTACGCTTTGCAGCTTTACTAGGGAATTGTAGGTGTGGTAGCTTCCTGTTGCTTTCCACACCGCTGAAGGATGATGAATGATGATGAGATGATAATGATGATGGTGATGGCCATAAAATTTTGGGGACCGTTTGGGCGTTAAAGTTTTCCTGACATTTGTCTTACAGGTGAGAAAAAACCCCCATAAAAACCTCACCCAGAAAAACTGCCCCAACCAGGGATCGAACCCGGGCCCGCTGCATGACAAGGCAGCACGCTACCTCGAGACCACAGCGGTGGACTATATATATTATAGTGTTTGTTCAGAACAAAATACAAAAAAAGTTATAAAATGAATTAGAATTGGAGATAAAAATAATCTAAAAGATATGAATATTAAGGATCATACAAAGATAGCTATGAAGGATAGTTAAAATATAATTTTCAACTTATGAGAATGTTCATTACAGTTATTTGTTCTACAATATTTTTCTTAATTGATTTTTATATGCCAAGTTTGGATCCCGAGAAAAAAGTTGTAGATGCTGTTAACAGACATACAGATATGTCATTTTTGGTGTCTAGTAAATAGCAATGATGAAGTTTTTCAAGAATATTTTCATGTATACAATCTCAATAACCACATTCCTTTGAAATTCAAGCTAAAAATTATTAATACTTGTAGAATATAGTTTTATTTTAGAAAAAAACAATAACGCTCAGACCAGAATTTGAACCCTGGATCTCTGACTCTGCACATCAGTATGATACCAATTACACCATCTGAACTCCGATACAAACGTCAACAATTCTTTCCACATATACAATTTTTAAAGCCTTAACTCTGCCAGGTAAAATAAAGCTAATTCTCTTTCATCAGAATGTACCAAAATCACTTTTTTGGTACATGAAAGCTAAGTAACAACTACGTCATCGTGTCTTCCCTCTACAGTGATGTTATAGAACAGTGTCAAATTCCTGTCTTCGTTGTTCTCTCTCCTATGTACCCCCCCTCCTTCAATGACCTAATGATTTTCATTAAAACTTTTTAGCTAACATAATATATGTTTACTGATTGCATAGCTAGTCATGACATTGGCTATTTCGTATTGATATTTTCTAAAGCTTTCTCAAGCCAAATTAATCCCCTTTTTCCTTCTAGCTTCCACGATTATAATACTGTTTAGCATTCAGTACTATATGTTAAATAATTTACAAAGGAAAGGTGGATTAATCTTTTTGCCTTCTATGGGCCCGGGCAAAGGAATGTCGAGATTGTTACTCAAAACTTTCAAACTCAATGTTATAAAAAGATAGGATAGCAAGGCGCAAGTATGCCAGTAACCATGGAAGAATTGCTGATGTTTGTATCAGAGATCGGATGATATAATCGGTATCATACTGAATGAAGAGTCAGAGATCCGGGGTTCGAATTCAGGTCCTAGCATTAATTTTTCTTTCTAAAATAAAACTGTCATGCACTGTAACCAAGTAGTTAAGGCAAAAAGCCTTGCTGCAGAGCTACAGGACTTATGCTGGTTTGAGTCCCCATGGGGGAAGAAATTTTCTCATCGAATTTCGGCCAGTATGGGACCGGTGCTCACCAGCATCATGAGGCATTTGGGTATCTACAATAAGTAGCGACTCCAGGTTGAGAAGACCAGCTATAACAGTTGGGGGACCTGACATGCTGACCACATGTCATCCCTACACTGGCTAGATGATTGTCTACCTCTGTGATTAACACATGTGGATGTGAGGCCAGCAGCCGGCTGGTAGGCCAAGGGCCTTCTAGGTCTGTCGCATTTGGAGTAAAATAAAACTATGTCTAATTCTGAAACATGTTAATATAAAATATAACATCAACTTGTAGAATACTTTACGGTTTAGATTTATTGTTTTTTTTTATTAATTAATAAGTGTAAAGCACAAAATATGCATGATTAGTAAATAGTTTATCTTGCTCACTTGTCACTCAGTTGGGTCAGGGATGATTGTCTGTTCTCGCACCATATGGCGTGGTATCTGTCACACTTTTTCCCGCACCACTCGCACTTACACTTGTTCGTCGGTTGGTGATATGTCTTGGTCTTACACACTTTGAAGTGGAAACCGTGCGTCGCTAGTCTTGTCACAGCGTGTCGAAGGTCATACAGGGGTTCCATCCAGTCTTTGTGTACCATCGCGCCCGTGCAAAAGAAGTCATCCCATACCTCTCTGCGCTTCCTTTGCATGTCTTTCAGTAGTTTCTCATAGTTGGGGGTGGGTGTTTTTTTTATCTTTATGCTTATCATCAACATATGAATAAGATATTGGTTTCTATCTTCTAAGATCTATTCCATAATTGCTTTCAATTATGTTCTTGTTCATGCCTCATGCCATTTTTTTTTTTGCAGTCTCTTTTGCCTGTAAATTTGTATTTTAAAGCTAATTTTGGGATATATTCTTTCTATGTGTTGGATCTTTATTTTTTTAAGTTAAATTAAATTCTAAATGTCAATCAATATTCAATTAAAATTTTTTAGATCCTTAAGATCTGAGCTTGCTCATTGATAAGAAGAAGAAAAATAACAATAGCATAATACTTACTGAAAACATCCGATAAGTTAGAGGAGGTACCCCACCATTGGTTTTGATTACTAACTTAGGATCCCAGAGTGTGTGTGACACTTTTTCCACACACATAATACCTAGTTCCACACACAGATCTTTCACTAAGTTGTCTCGCGTATGCCATATTGGTTCACAATCCTGAAAATTAAATTACAGAAAATTCCTGATTATTCATGTCTACATTATATGACTGAATATTTTCCATTATTAAATATAATGTAAAAACATTGAAAAAAGTATTAAGAGAGATTATATTTTATTTGTCCCACATCATGGTCAAATAATCTTAAGGCATTCTATCTTATGGAGAGCTACAGAATTGACTCATGATGGAGTGTAAATTTTTTTTGGAATTTTGATTATGTAAGAATAATGATCACCCAGTGTCATGAAGAATTTGGATAGTTACAATAAATAGCAATTCTAATTTGAAAAAATCATCTATAATGGCTACAGGGGCCAAAAAAACCATACTACCACATGTCATACCTATATTGGCTGGATGATTGTCCAATTCTGTGAATATATATCCAGCATAGCTGGCTGATTCTGGAAGGAGATTAAATATCGCAAACGGAAATGGATTGTATACACTCTCAGAAGAGAACTAGACAGTGTGCCAAAGAGAAGACTGGAATGGAATCCACAGGGATTAATCATATTATTATATTCAATTTATTCATCCAACTGATTATATACATAGTCCACCGCTGTGGTCCCAAGGTAGCATGCTGCCTTGTCACGCAGCGGGCCTGGGTTTGATCCCCGGTCAGGGCAGTTTTTCTGGGTGAGATTTTTATCGGGGTTTTTCCTCACCTGTAAGACAAATGTCAGGAAAACTTTAAGGCCCAAAAGGTCCCCGAAGTCATATGGCCATCATCAACATCATCATCATCATCCTTCACCGGTGTGGAAAGCAACGGGAAGCTACCACACCTACTATTCCCTAGTAAAGCTGCAAGCATAGCATGAAAATGCTATGATTACAGTGAAGGACCTGCCTTCGAGCAGAATTACTATGGATGATCGTATACATGATATGGGACAAGTCAAATTTTTACAATAAAGTACAAGTACAAATAAAACTTAAATCAAAGCATTACATATATACAAAATTGAATATTCAACAAAATAAACATTTAAATTTAAGATAAAATAATTTTAACACTCTTTAAATTAATTCTATAAGTCATAGTGTATTTATTGTTTGTAATAACCACTTCATAAATTTATCAACAACCGAATCTATTTGGAACTGTTGGCAAATAACGCAATATAACTCTCCCCAGCCTCCTACGAATCAAGGAGTCCAGGGAGACACTTTTATTATCTTGTATAATTGGAAGTATTTTTGAACAAGAAAAAAGATTCTATGCAGTGAACATTCATGTAGAACCTAGGCTAAACAGATAATAAAATCAATTTGAATCGTGTATATTCTTACCTCATGAATCTATGTTATTTAACACAGCTCTTGATACCGTGGTTCTGTGTTAAATAACACAGATATATGAGTTAAGAATATACATGATTCAAATGAATTTTATTGATTGAAAACCTCATAAGATAAATATCCCAACATTAATATATGTTATGAATAGGATACCTAGGACTAGATATTTTTAATTAATTATTTTAAATAGTCTTAATATTATAGTTTTCATATTATAGGAAATATTAGTTTAGTTGGAATCCTTATTCATACAGTAACAGGACGTAGAAAGAATGTCATACTATATTGGAAACTGGGAAAAACATTACTCGGTAATCAGATTTACCTTTGACAAGACACAGTTAGATCTCTATCAAATAACATACAGTTACAAGTTGAGTTTATGGAAACTTCAGAACAAATGTACCGCTAGGGCATATGAACTTACTATACTTGGAGAGAAAGAGAGAGATGGATAATGTCGGGTGAAAACAAGCCTCAGAATAGATATTTTACAGTTAGGCCTGCAGAGAGAGAAAATAAAAGTGTAGTGTGAATGGACAGTCAGTGGTCAAGATGTAGTGAAAGCAAGCAGCTGCTGTAGTAAGTCTGCACATGTTTATTCTTAATAGGAGGTTGGGGCTTTAGGATAGGGAAAAACTTTAAGTAGTTATGAAAGAATAAGTAACGAAATAGGGTTTGATTAAGTCGGGTCATGGGGCGAAGATTCAACATACTGTAGTCTAACCTCTCCCTTTCTCTTCAAGCCAAGATGTGTAATAGGATAAGTTAGGCTAATTTATTTATCTGTAATTATATATTTTGTTCTTATAGTTTTAAATATAGTTGTTTATTTATTTATTATCTCGAATACCCTCTACTAATAAAGTCATCAGCCATACCGCTCGGCTAGAACTAATCCGTAGGTAATTCACGCTATCTTACCGTCACAAGTAATCCATATTCCAAAGGTCCTTTATGCCCTAAAATAAGCTACCATAGCGTAACAATATATAAATAATTCCACAGAGATTGACTAGAAAAGAGGAAACATTACATGGTACAACACTGTAACAACAGAAATTGAAAAACAAGGGAAAAGTAGCAATAAAATCAGAAATTTGGCAAAAAAACAGAGTCTGGTGGCATGCTTTCATAAAGGTCCTATGCTTCCAAGAGGAGTGACAGGAACTACTATTACTACTATAGCTGAATGATAAGAAAGGCCCTTCTAGCCTCATATGCCATGTATTTTTTGATTTAATGTCTTATTTAATGATAGTTTTTTTTTGGGGGGGGCACGCCGTAGCGTAGTGGTTAAGGCACTGAGCTACAAGCCAGAGGGTCGAGGGTTCAAGTCCCATTGGGGTCAGGATTTTTAAACTGACCCAAACCCTCTGGCGGCACTATGGCCCTGGGGTCGACTCAGCCTCTAACGTAAATGAGTACCAGATGCTTGTTCTGGGGGTAAAGGGGGCCGTCACGCAGGGCTGACAACCCGGCTGACATAAAGTGCCGATTGTCTAGAAAAAGTGGGAGCCTTAACCTCCTACTACCCCAAGGGCCTCCGGGCCTGTTGTGGGATCACTTTACTTTACTATAGTTTTTTTAACATTTCAAATCATTAAAACTGAGAAAGTTTGTTCAGAGGCATCTTATTTGAGGTTTAAGTTTCTTTTACATTCTATAAATGCATGACAAAGAATTTATCTAATGCTCAGGATTTGACAATAAAATAATTTTCCTTCTAGCTTTCCAGTATTTAGTAACAATATCTGAATGCATTACTTATTTTAGGAAAAACTAAGAGAAATTTGAAAACAAGAGTAAAAGAACATTTCAGGAATGTCAAGAAAGGGGATGTAGAAAAATCTGCAGTGGCTGCCCATGCATGGTCTGAAAAACATCTTATCGAGAAAGAAGCTAAATTATTATAACAAACAGAAAAACCAAAAGAACTTACTGTTTGGGAAAAGATCTACATTCAAAAGAGTGAAAAGAAGTAATTGATGAACTTTGAAATTCCCAGGGAGAATGACCTGGTTTAGAGGTTTTTTCAGTCTTCCAATGGAAGGAGCGAAGAACGGCTCTTCAAGACGACAGAACAACGGTCGTGACGATACTGAAGATGGAACAGAAACTATGTTCTGAAACTAGTTTATAGTCAAATAAACCTAAATAATCTGAATGCATATTCAAAGCTTGGCATAAATTTATGTGTTTCATATTCATATTCTGTTCTCCCATGCAGAGTGGGCAGTTTGGTGATACAATACTTTTAAAATTCATGACGAAACACTGTTGAGATCACTATGTAAAATTTAAAATATAAAATAGATACCTGAGATCTCAGTTGTTCTCAACTTTATGAAGGCTGTAAGAATGTGGAATACTTTCGGAGCAAATGCTCCATCCTCAGCAAGTAGATTGGACATATGCTCCTTAAGTACTTCACATCTTACAGCCTTCATAAATGATATTAAATATAAAATTGGTATATTAAAAGTATTGAGCCTTCATAAAGTTGAGGACGCCTGAGATCTCAGGTATCTATTTTATATTTTAAAAGTTTAGTGATATATTGACGTTTTTATTATTAATGTAACACTTCTCACTGAAGGATAAATTATATTTGAAGAGAAAAATTTTCACCTAGACCGAGACTCGAACCCGGGACCTTTGGCTTTCCGGGTCAAATGCTCTACCAACTGAGCTACCGAGGTGAGTTGCGATCTAGACGCAAATTTTTCTCTTATATACGTTGTAATTCCTTTGCGCCAAATGCTTTGAAACCTTTACTTCTATCTTTTGCAAATGGCAGCTTCTTAGTTAAGAAGACATTTATTAGGAATTTAACACTACTTTATAGAGCCGAAGTGTTAAATTAATAATAAAAACGTCAACAGAAGCCCTACTGGCTTTATAAAGTAGTGTTAAATTCCTAATAAATGTCTTCTTAACTAAGAAGCCACCATTTGCAAAAGATAGAAGCAAAGGTTTCAAAGCATTTGGCCCGAAGGAATTACAACGTATATAAGAGAAAAATTTGCATCTAGATCGCAACTCGCCTTGGTAGCTCAGTTGGTAGAGCATTTGGCCCAGAAAGCCAAAGGTCCCAGGTTCGAGTCTCGGTCTAGGTGAAAATTTTTCTCTTCAAATATTAGTGATATATGATATGATAGACCAATTCTGTAAAGGTGGCAGATGTTCTGTATAGGTTCAGACTGTGATAGCCAATATTAAGATAGAAGGTGGCAACAGCAGCATTTTATGGTAATTCTGAAATTATTTCAGGTTTTGTGTAATCTGTATCAAAAAATGTATAAAACTCAAAATTCAAATTTTGAATATTTTGCACAAAAAGTAAAAAGAATTTTTTTAATCAGGTTTGAAAGATTTAAAGATTGGCTACTTGTTCTAACCAAAATTGTATATTAATGCTGACTCAAGAAGCTCCAAAATGGTTGAAATTATAGAAATGTCAAATTGCATTCTGAAGCAAATGTATTGAATAAATAATGGAAAACATTTTAAAAGCTGGGTTTGAAAGAGTCAGATAAGTTTTGTCTAAACTTACCTGTTCAAAACAGATCTTCTGAATGGCCAGTTCCTCCCACATCCTCCTGAAGATGTGGTCAGGAGAACCTCTGAACACATATAGCCTGCCACCATATTTTTTGAATTGTGAATTCAGGTCCTTCAAAGATTCCAGTAGGAAACAAAGACGATTATATCCCACTATCTTTGTTCCTGAAAAAATAAGATAATTTCAAAGAATTGATGGTCATCAAATGTTTCCTTTTAGTTTATATTAGGTGGTCCATAATACTTTCAATGTAAAAGTGGACATGTACAAAAAATTATAGGAAAAACCTGGGACATTTAAAAAAAAGGTGGGACACTAACAAAATATAAAAGGAAGTTTAAAAAATTGTATTAAACAAATTATTCAAATTGGACATATAAGTTATGCCTATTTTTTATTGTCATTAAAATTACCTACTGAACTATATTATATCTACTATATCTAAACAGGTAGACTGGTAGATGCATTTGCATTGCTGTACTTCGATTACTTATGTATTTCATCAAGTAGTTTATTTTCTTTTGAAATACTTTCATAAAATGAAGTACATGATACATTGCTAAAATGTGTTTTTTACCATGAGCAATGCCTTTACAGTTTCAACTTTCATTTTTTTTTCATTTGACCATAGTGCATCATGGTCATACAACTTGTGCTTTCTAACATTCATATTTATAATTACATAGTAAAGAACAAAACGAAAGTCACCATTCATAAATACATTGACAAAGCATCATCCCAAAAGCGGGACATTTGAGCGTCCCCAAGAAAACTTTCAGGACAGCGGGACTTTTCCAAAAAAAAAAAAAACAGGACTGTCCTGGAAAAAACAGGACGAATGGACACCCTAGTTTATATATGTGAACTGTTAAATAGTTTGTAAATAACATTGTATTAATCAAAGAAGCAATTTCTGATATTTTGATTAGAGTACTGGGAATAGCTGACTAAAGTGTTATTATTTTATTAGAATGACATTCTTAAAAAGCTACGAGCATTAATATTGCAATTAAAATCTGCAATTTTGCTCAGAAACCTCTTTTTCAAGCTTGAGATTCTGTTATGTGCTGTAAATCTATGACAGCTTTCGTTCCTTTCTGAAGGAATCCAAATTTAGGTTTTTTTATACCCAAAAATAAATGCCCAGCATATAACAGGCAGCAAACTGAAGATTTCAGGACGCTTCCAAAAGTTGTCTCTTCTACTATCTTGCTGACAGTAGGAAGTCAGGTGAACAATCAAATTCCTAAATTTTAAGTAGTTAAGTAGTTACAAATATTTCAGGAATTAATTATTTGCATATAGCTAAAATTGAAGTTTGCAAAAAACATAGACAAAGCTGGGAACAATTTGTCTCATTTTTGGAAAATGATATCACTAGGCCTCAACCAAAAATATATAAATTTTTAAAAAATTTAAATAATGATTCAAGAGAAAATGCACATTTAAATTGTATGCCTAAAGAATCTTGGCTTAACTACTTTCATCATTTATGGACACAAAAGGATGATTTATTACAAATACCAATCTCTAATAACACTGCTTTGGAACAAATTTCTATAGATGAATTAACTGATGTTGTTAAATCATTAAAAAGTAACAAAACTCCCGGAGAAGACTACATTAATCAAGAATTATTTAAATTTTCAACTAATATATATACCCATATATATATACCCATCAATAGGAACCTCAAACTCGATGCTATTCTTTTTGCAGACGATTTAGCTCTTCTGCACTTTCCGAAAATGATTTGCAACGATCAATTTATAATTTACAAAAAATAGGTGCCAAATTTAATATGGAAATATCAATTAACAAAACTAAAATTATGGCATTTCATGGGAAGGACCCCATACAAAGTAAAATCTGTCTCCAGAATAAAATTTTAGAGAGATCTAATCAATTTAAATATCTTGGATATTATCTCTCTATCTGGGATGAAAAGGATATCCCTGAAAAAGTTACTAGTTATAATAAAAGTTCAGGAATTATTAATCAAGTTATGAAACCATCCCTTGTACAAAAAAACACCAGATTACGTTTATATAACACTTTGGCTAGACCAGTGTTGACCTATGGTAGTGAAGCATGGACACTAAAAAAACAACATGAAAGCAGAATAACGGCTTGTGAAATGAGATTCATGCGCAGAACAGCGGGTTACACCAGATGGGATCGGAAAAGGAACACCGATATCTTAAAAGAATTGAAGACTATGCCAATTTTGGAATATATTAAACAGTACCAACTAAATTGGAAACACCATCTTGAAAGAATGAGTTCAAATCGGATCCCCAAAGCTGTTTATAATTATATACCAAGAGGACGAAGATCACTGGGCCGTCCTATGAAACGCTGGAGGGAAAATTTTCTATAGGATCGTAACAGGCCTTGGCCTAATACTTGGAAGGAAGAAGAAGAAGAAGATTATTTGCATAAATATTTTTGAATTTATATTTATTACGTATACAAAATTTCATTCATTTTTCTTCACAGAATCACACCATATATCCCAGAATGTATTTAAAGACCATCAAGCAGGTTACATTAAAGGAAAATCAACAGCTGAACAGATAAATTAAACCTCACATTGATTTATTCCTATAAAAGTTCAATGTAAGTTGAGCATATAGCCCTATTCATTCTATTTTATTATTTATAATTTCAGGATTGTTTCTGTTATTTACACAGGTATCCTCAACCAAAATATACAATTTTTTTCTTCCATACTTCCCGGTCTTGCGAGTCTGCTTCTGTCATATTTCTCTTCTTCATGTTGTTTTCATTCTTTTTACAAATAATATAAACATATTAGGAATTTGGGAGAGATGATCATTTAATTTCTCTTTGCTTGAAAAGCATATGAAAGTAGTAGAACAGACACTCTGAATAATTTTAGCAGAGAATGGAATACCCCCATGAGTTAATAAATTTAACTAAATTGTGCACAGAGGGATATATATGGGTAGAATTAAAATTGGTAGCCAATTGTCTGATACTAATTATAATTGTACTACAATATTGGAGTTAAACAAGGTGGTGGATTATCTCCAATTCTTTAAAATGAAAAACAAGCGGATGGTCATTAATTAGAATTCCAAAATGCAGTTTCCTTTGGTGACTGTACACTGAATAATAATAAAAAATATATAAACTGGTAAATAATGTTTATCATGATATTGTATGAAGTTATGATATTAAATACAAACCTGCACTTTCACCATCGAAAATAAAGATGGGATAAAATTCGTCTGTATTCTTGAGAGCTTCCAGCATTGCTGGATTGTCATGAAGACGCAGACCATGTCGAAACCAGAGAATAGATATTTTTCTTTTTTGTTTCTCCTAATGTATCCATTAGCTTTCCTATTAAAATCCAATGAGATTCTGATTTAACTCTGACAGTGACAGCTAACCTCGTAACGAGTTAAACAGATTTAATGTTACATAACTTTCTGGATCAATACATTAAAATCCAATCATTTCCTTGTACAACTTTTAATTGATTATAAATTGGCATGTTACTCATGACATTTAATAAGATATCGAATATTATAAAATCGTAAATAATATATTATGTTATATAATATAGTGTCTTAAAACCGCCACGAATACAATTGTTAATAAAAATACAATACAACTCAATAATTACGCTTATATAAGACATCTTGCTATATATACTAGTTATACTACTTTTGTATACAATTTAGCAGACGACAGAATCTGATAAAATACCCCTTCCATTTACTAACAATGTTATGAAAAATTAGTACTTACTACAAAATGTGTATAATAGTTCCAATAACTTACGAGTATTTTATAAACTAATAACATACGTAACCATCGAATTTAAATTAATGTTTTTAAGATCGTACACTAATATACCTCTATGATAACAAAAGGAAATAAATTCTAATTTTAAATACCAATTTTGAATCTTTAATTTTTCATACTACAGTGAAAAGAAAAATGGCACCTTCTTTGTGTGTATGTTATAAATGTCAAAATTTAGAATCAAAAATATATTATTCACTTTGTATATAACTTGAGTATTATGCAACTAATTGTGGTTTCATGCGGAAAAAGAGTAAATCTTATATAGTATTAATTGAGAATTAGAGGAATTCCAATATAGCTTTAATCACTTACTTAGTTTAAGGTTATAACATTTCTAAAAGAGTATAATTAACTATGTTCTGATATATTTATAAGATGGAAAAGTGCGATGATGATGCAGCAGATGGAGAGAATGAGTGTTCAAAGATAAAACCAAAGAAAAGGTCATTGTGTAGGTTACTTTTACAGAAGAAAACTAGAGTTGGATGCCTGTCAACTGAATCTGAAGAAATCACTTTGCAAGAAAATATTCAAAACAATTGGCCAATTAAACAGAAAGATTTAAAGGATGAAAATAATAGCAATGTTTCTCCTATAAAGAAAAATAGCAATTTAAGTAAACTAGAAGGAGAACAGATCTTAGAAAGCAGTACAAAAGAAATTCAGGAGAATCAGAGAGTCGGATCTCCACGAGACTTCAGTAACAGTACAAAATTGTCTCTTTGTTGTGCAATGACAGAAAGTTCTAGATCTCTTAACAATTCACATAGCTCTAATTATCATCGTAGTGTTGATAGAGAAAAAAGTGATGAAGATGGAAAAGATGTTGTTGTGGCAAATGTTAAAGATACAGAAAATATAAATAAAAAAATGCAGAATGTAAATAAAGCTGCTTCTGTTGATGAAACTCGGTTGTCTGCTGCTCGATTAAGAGAAGTGAATACCGATCTCCAGCAACAGGAGAGTAGCTCGCAAAGTGTCCCAGTCTCGAGGCAGCCGTCATTGAGAATTTCACAGTCTCCGTCTCCCAGTGAACTTTCTTCCTGTGATTCATCACCTCCTTTAACATCGCAGGTTCGTCTTAGAAGACGTTTGTTATCTCAACGTCGGTCTGCAGATAATCTATTGATGTCTTCAACTTCATGTCCATCACCTTCTCTGCGTCATTCCTCACCTGATTCTAATCGCAGTGCCCCGGAGGCTGGTCGTGGATATAAAAAGAGATCATCTTCACATGACACTATGTTACCCAATCAGATGGAAATAAAAGATAAGAAAATGTCTATAGGTGCAAGAGGCAGCATTGGAAATGTTAGGCCTGAGAATGGAGCCATACGTGGCATTGTGGCATCTATGGACAGCCTAGCTCGACACTCCCTGCTTGCAGCACAAGTTCTTCATCTCATTCCAACGACCAGGGCAAGAGAGAGGCAAGTTATCATGCATTGTAATATCAATTAATATTATATAATGGGTCCCAAGCCATGGCCAAATGGTCTAAGGCATCATGCCTTGATGCAAAGCTACCAATGCTGATTTGAGTCTCCATGGGAAAGAAATTTTCTCATGGAATTTCATCCAGTATGGGACCAGTATCTACCCACCATCATGAGGAATTAAACTATATTAAGTACCCATTTCAGGTTGAGAAAAACAGCTAGGAGACTTGAGATGCTGACCACATGTCACCTCTATACTCTGTAAATTGTATATATGGACGTGAAGCCAGCAGCTAGCTGTTAGACCAAGAGACTTCTAGACCTGTCACACCACGGACTTTAGTTTTATCTTAACTCCATGGTGTGATAGGATTTTAAAATTAATGTAAACCTTCTGGTGGCAACATAACTGTGGGGTTGACTCATCCACTAATTCAAATGAGTCCCAGATACATGTTCTGGGAGATGGCCATTGTCTAGGGCTGACAACCTGGTTGACATCTCTAAAGAGATGGGAGTCTTAACCTCCTGCCACCCCAAAGGCGTACAGTGGAATCACTTTTTTACTGTTATATATGTTTTTATTTAAGGAAATGTACTGACATTTGAATATTCCAAGAAACTTTTTTTTCAAATGGATAAAATGAGTTATCAGTACCTGTTTAAATATAAATAAATTTCATGGCAACATTCCATTGAGGTATTTTTTTTTTAATATCCTAAACATATAAACCCTATTTCACCTAAGGTACATTAGCATTATAT
Source organism: Diploptera punctata (assembly GCA_030220185.1). Lineage (NCBI taxonomy): Eukaryota > Metazoa > Arthropoda > Insecta > Blattodea > Blaberidae > Diploptera > Diploptera punctata. The sequence goes on along the minus strand of JASPKZ010000045.1, from coordinate 1,761,805 downwards.
TTTGTCAAATTTGTGTCGTTATATAATTTTTTTATCTAAAATTAAAGTATTTTATGAATATTATTTATAAAAACATTAAAAAGACCATTGAGATATTAGTCACAGTATATAAAAAATTATATAATATAAAATGATGTACTTTGTATGCAGTCGGCTCAACCATTAGAGTAATTAAAACGTTGTAGGCCTTTTGGGACCAGTCTCATCCTTAGAAGAAGATTGTATTACTATCCAACTACAGTCAGTACTAACTTTTAATATACTCTACCTGTGTAAAACCTGGTTATATAGAATAAATGGGAAAGTGCATACTGATAAATTTCAAATTAAAGGAGTTTCCATGTTAAGGAAAAATTACATTTGAAACTTTAAAACGTTATCCCTAAATTCCTCATTTGTAAATAGAATTAGTTTTAAGAAGGGAATGAAGACTAAGAAATGTCAAAATTATTTTTTGTGATCAGTACTACGCTCTACACATAAGTATAAGGAAAAAAAAGTTGTTTGTGTTGTAATGCCCCCCACTGCACTTTCTGTGCAGATATATGGTGTTAATGTGGTCCATTTTCAATTTACACACCACTTTGGGAGACCACTTTACATAGATGAAGTATTCTTGAATTGTGTACAGAGAGGAGTGTATGATAAGTGTATGTTTATGTGTACGAGGGTGAATCAAATATAAACCAGAATTATTGTTTACAATTTTATTGAATTAACAAAAAAATACAAAACCACCACCTCATTTTTCTACATAGTCTCCTGCATTTCCAACACACTTTTGCCATCGAGTTGGCAACTTTTTGATGCCGTCCTTGAAGAATGAGGGATGACATGTAGTCAGCCAGTTGCACACGAACTCCTCTACTGCTGCATTGTCACCAAACCGCCTTCCTCCCAGGTCTTCTTTCAGTGGCCCAAACAAATGGTAGTCACAGGGTGACAAATCTGGACTGTAAGGAGGATGTTCCAGAGGTGTCCAATGCATTTTCGTCAGTTTTTCTTGTGTCAACCGAGCAGTGTGTGGCCTTGCATTGTCATGCAGCGCAATCACATTTTGGATCAGTTTCCAGAGGATTTTCGGAATTTGAGTTCATCACTGATGATGGCTTGAACACTTCCGAAGCTTATTCCAACGTGTGAAGCAATTTCAGAAATTGTTACGCACCGATCCTCCTCAATAAGGTCCCGTACAGCATGAATGTTGTCTGCAGTGATGCTTGTTCGTTGCCGTCTTTGGTGGGGCTCATTTTCCACTGAATCCCGGCCCGCTGAAATTTTTTTGCGCCAATCATACACCTGCATCTTCGAAAGGGTTGCTTCCCCGAACTGCACATGGAGCCTTTTCAAAATTTCAGAAGGTTTAGTGCCTTCTTTCGCCAAAAACTTAATAATAATGTGTTGCACAACGGATGTGTGTACCTCTAGCTCGCTCATGGCATATTGAAGCAAGTGGCCGCTCTTCGGAGTGCGACACATCAAGATCCCTACTCCAGACACCCCCACCAACTTTCCCTCCAAACTGCAACCTTTGCAGTTTGCTACCAGATCCTCCAGATACAAATTCCAGTTTATATTTGATCCACCCTCATATGAGGGATGATGATGAACAGGAGACAAAACCTGGTGCTAGTATATAGCTACTCCTGTCAAAAAACATCATGGTGCCTCTAGGTTTAACATCTCCATCCGATGGATTTATCGCTATCAATAATACCACATGCCTTCTTAATTTAGTACTGTGGAGAGGTTTGCAATTTAATGCAGGCATATGGTGCATAATCTAGCAATTAGAAATTATATAGCACCGCCCTTCCTGGCTCCAAGATTATAAATTTAAAAATTAAATTAATATAATCAAATTCAGATGATCTTGAAGAAGATTTCCGGGCTGTAGGCTATGGTCTCGAGGCTTGAAGTTCCCCGACGTTTCACCAGAGACTGCGTCTGGTATCCTCAAGGGTTGTCTCGAGACTGGCAATTTTGTCCACACATTACGGTGAACGGTATAAACAGGACAGACAGTGGACAAAATTGCCAGTCTCAAGACAACCCTTGAGGATGCCAGATGCAGTCTCTGGTGAAACGTTGGGGAACTTCAAGCTTCGAGACCACGACCTACAGCCTAGAAATCTTTTTCAAGATCATCATAGCAACTCCAGTCGTGAAAGCCTAAGTCAATACAATAATCAAATTAATTTAAAAATTAAAATTTCAATTCCACAAGGTATCAAATCTGGGCTCACTAGTCAGAAAGAATGCATACAACTACCTGAGCCAACACAGCGAACTGTACACAAAAACAAAAACCAATTTTGACTTTTTTTTTATCTTCATTCCCTTCTTAATGGTTAAGTCTCATAGATTGCTATGGGCAGGACAAGTGGCATGAATGGGAAATTAAAGAGGGGCATGGAAACTTCTTTTGGGAAATCCAGAGAGAAAAACGCCCAGTTGGTAGACCAAGGATGAGATGGGAGAATAACATTAATCATGATTTGAGGAAAGCAGATTATACAGGGGATGATCTTGTAGAAGTCAATATATACAGGGGATGATTGGAAAACAATAACTCAGGATAGGGACATATCGAGAGCTTATGTACCTGTGGCCATGAACCTGTTCTTCAATTGCTTCCAATTCTTTACCCTTCAAATTGTAATACAACACCAAGAAACTTCACTTCATTTTAATTTTAAGGAATTTCATGTGTTTCAAGTTACCTAGTGTTTCAAGTATCTCCATTTTATGGTAATTGTTATGTATTATTAAATGATTGTAGGAATTATTTGCATGGCCGCATTGCTGCAACTTCTCTTTTGGGTCTGGTGGAGTTAGAGAGAACTTTACCTCAGCGGGAACTCAAGATATTTGTCGGTACCTGGAATATGAATGGACAGGTATGTGTTTAATAAATATTTTATTATGAGTAATTCCATATGTGACTGACTGACATTTACAACACACTTTTGCAGCAAAATGGTTGCATAAATATTACAATTGATTGAAATTAGGGGTGTTATCTACGTGATATGATAGAGGAATAGTGTGTGGTTAAGACTGTACTTAAATATACAACTTTTGAAGAAAAACAGTGCTATTTATTATCTATTAAAATATGTGTGACTGACTGACATAAATGTCAACTCATCATGCAGCTTAACATGTTCATCTGCATCATGCTCTGAAGTGTGATTCCTAATTCAATTTTCCAAAATACCGTTTGGAGGACACATTTCAAGTTACATTCTCAATAAAAAACAAAACAAAAATCGCAATTAAGACCAGAGTCATAACCTAATATATGATGTGTGACTGACTGACTACATTCTGTGACTGATTGACATATCTGAATTTTATTTTGACTTTAATATTCTGGAGCTGCAAATATTATACAAATATTAAAAATAATATGAAATTATAATAGATAAGTCCACCGCTGTAGTCTCGAGGTAGCGTGCTGCCTTGTCATGCAGTTTTTCTGGGTGAGGTTTTTATCGGGTTTTTTCCTCACCTGTAAGATAAATGCCAAGAAAACTTTAAGGCCCAAACGGTCCCCAAACCCATATGGCCATCATCATCATCATCATCCTTCACCAGTGTGGAAAGCAATGGGAAGCTACCACATCTACAGTTCCCTAGTAAAGCTGCAAGCATAGCCTGAAAATGCTATGATTGCAGTGAAAGACCTGCCCTCGGACAGAATTACTATGGATGGATAATATATAAAAAGCGATAATATGGAGATGAATAAAGAACTTCACTCCTTTTATCATGTATAGGAAATGTACAATTTGATAGCTGTAAAAATATTAAATAAATAGTGTAATTTATTTAACTTGGTTACCAAGTATCATTTTAAATTTCACAAAATAAATAAAATATTAACTTTTTAACAACGTAGGGCCTTCTACATAGTTAAATGTGCCTAATATGGGTATAATTTTATTACAACCATATTAACTGATTAAAATTTATCTGATACTGTTAATGGATTGAACCATTAAAATAAATAAAAATGCCGATATGGAATTTGCATTGTTCGTTCCAGATCACTAAAATTAACTTTCACGCGTCTCAACTATAAAGACAAAAAAAAAATTAACGAAAAAGTACAGTATACAAATTATTGAAATTTGTATTTAAATATGGAAAATTCTGTTATAATTCTTTCAAAGCAACTGATTACAAATTACTTTGCTGACATGAGTTCTATTTTTAAACTAAACAATGGAAAGAAATCTCTTACAACGCGCGAAATCTTACTTTATGTTTGTCTGTTTGCAGCAGGTGCACATAGTACAGTGTTGTCATACGTATTTTCACTGTTGGTTTCCAATAACAACGTTACACCCAATAATAATTTTATTTTACACTACAGGTTATACATACTCAATCACATATACTCCACGTCAATTGAATTTTTTTTATACAAGAACCTTCAGATGATTAAAACTGTTTTTGCAATTAACAAGCATGACTCTGTTTCAATGTGGCAACATTGCACTGTGAATCCCCGATAATACGGCACACATGTCATGTCAAAGGTCAAACTAATGCGTGAACCTTTCAGGTTCAAGGCCTTCCACACACACATTTTCTAAACACATTTGAACCGCGCACCTGCTTCTAATTCCACTGACTTAATAACATACATATTGAAGAATCGCATAATGAAAAATTATTTAAATGCCATTAATACAAATATAAAAATGTAATTAATATAATTAACGTAATTACTTTATAAGACAATGTCGTTAATACTTTTTTGTTAGTTATGTGCCGATAACGTAGAATCCCAGAGGAAATTTGGATCCATCAATTATCGTATTGTGTACAATAATTTTTGTATGTTTTATGTGACTGACTGTAGCTTACCCTTAATAATTATAGGGAGCATTTTAATTATCTAGAATATTATAATACAATTATTAGTATTACATTTATAATCAGGAAGGACCGAAATATGGTATAACAAAAGAGTCGGTGAAACAAAACAAATTTATACAGTGAAATCGTAAAACAAAATTTCGTTTAATTTTGCATGTGTTTTCAGGTTTCGGAATATATCATGTTCTACTATTAATGTAGATAAGGGAGGAAAGGAGATTACAAATATTTGAGAACAAAGTATTTAGGAATATTTTTGGACCAAAGAGAGATGAACAGACAGGTGAATGGAGAAGACTACATAACAATGAACTAGATGGTCTTTATAGGAAGCCAGATATAATAAAAACAGTTAAGTCTCGTAGACTGCGATGGGCAGGACATGTTGCACGTATGGGGAATGAAAGACTTCCATGGAGGCTTCTTGTAGGAAAGCCAGAGGGAAAACGCCCAGTTGGTAGACCAAGAATGAGGTGGGAGAATAACATTAACTATGATTTGAGGGAAGTAGATTACACAGGGAATGATTGGAAAGCATTAGATCAGGATATGGATGTATGGAGAGCTTATGTCTGCGCGGCCATGAACCTACGGGTTCGATAGTGCCAGTGAGTAAGTATAATCCGTATTTCAAACATTAACTTCTATAATCGGCAAATTTTATCTGCAAAAAAATATCTCATCGAAAAAAATACTCCTGCGCCAATTTCAAAATCTTCACATCGGTATGACATTTTCATGTAATTACTCTACATTTAAATCCTTCCGCTGGCTGCCTTTTAGCTCAAATTGTCACAGAAGAAGGGCCAGTAATTATTTAATGAAGCAGCTGAGCCGAACAGTCTACCAGATTTCCTAAACCATGTTTATGTTAATACACAGCGGAGTCCAGCAAGCAACTGACTGCGTTATGCGTATTAACAATATAAGTGAGGGGACAAAAAGTCAGTCAGTCACGGGACTCCAGCGGGAAAAATAATGACTTTACAAGAAAATGTCATCTATACTTTTTTGTTAGTTGTGTACCGATAACGTAGAATCCAAGAGGAAATTTTAATCCATAAATTATTATGTTGTGTACAGTAATTTTTATCCGTTTTCTGTGACTGACTGACCATAACTTACAGTTAACAACTATAGGACACATTTAAGGTATATAGAATATTAGAATCCAATTAATATTATTTAATTTACGACCAAGGAGGATCAAAGTATGGTTTAGCAAAAGATTTTGTGAAATAAAACGAATTCTTACGACCAAATCATTAAACAAGAAATTGGTAAAATGTTGTGTATTTTTTCAGGTTTGGAATATGACAAGTTCTACCGCTATTATTAGATTAAAATAATGCACATTTGAAACATTTTCTTATAGAATTATAAAATTTGATATTTACAGATATATATTACATCAACAGATTTATTCCTGCATCAGTTTCAAATTTTCACCTCGGTATGACATTTTCATGGAATCGCTCTATATGAAGTGTTTCTAAATTTTTTTAAATTTTGAAGGTGGCAGAATTGAGAATTTAACTTTACAGTTAGCCCATGAATAATTTTAGTTAATTATCTTAATTTTTGTAATTTATCTGTTTGTAAATCGTCCAGTAAAAGTCATTGATACACAAGTATCAATAATTGAATCTATCAATTATCTTGGATTAGCTGCAGGCAGTTGATTCATTTATAAAACTCACAATATTCTGATATTCATTTATATATCCATCCATAGTAATTCTGCCCGAAGGCAGGTCCTTCACTGCAATCATAGCATTTTCATGCTATGCTTGCAGCTTTACTAGGGAATTATAGGTGTGGTAGCTTCCTGTTGCTTTCCACTCCGGTGAAGTATGATGATGATAATGATAAGGATGATGATGATGACGACGACCATATGATTTCAGGCCTTAAAGTTTTCCTGACATTTGTCTTACAGGTGAGGAAAAACTCCGATAAAAACCCTCACCCAGAAAAACTGCCCCAACCGGGGATCGAACCCGGGCCTGCTGCGTGACAAGGCAGCATGCTACCTCGAGACCACAGTGGTGGACCATTCATATATATATAGGGTTCCTACAAATGCTCTTTCAGGTTTCGAACACGTGTAACTTGCATTTAAATAAACTTACAAATATAAAACTAGTACTAATTGAAAGAGAAACTCAAAAGGTTTTGTTTACAGTACCTTACAGTTGTTCAATGTGAGCTCCGTTGGTAACACGACACACAACATGCCTATAGTCCATTTCTGCCCAGGAACGTTGTAGCATATCATGGTCAACTGTTTCGATGGCTGCTGTGATGCGCCCTCTTAGATCAAGGGCAGTCTGTGGAATAGGTGGCTTGTACACAAGATCTTTGACTTAACCCAGAAAAAGAAGTCAAGGGAGTGAGGTCTGGCGAACACAGAGGCCAAGGAAGAAGTTCTTCATCATCATTGCCAACATGGCCAATCCATCGGTTTGGTAATCTGGTGTTGAGCTCCAATCTGGCTTCATTATGAAAATGAGGGGGTGTGCCATCCCATTGAAAGATCACGTTGGGCATTTCCTGTTTCAGCTCAGGCAGGAACCATTGTTTTAGCATATCCAGGTACCCCCATCCTCCAATTGTTTTCTCTACAAGGAAGAATGGGCCATATGCTTTCTGCAGGCTTAAAGCACAGAATACGTTCACTTTAGGAGAGTTGCAGACATGCTTTACGTAAGTATTGGGTTTTTCCTGCCCCCAGATTTTAACGTTATGTTTGTTCACTTTACCTGAAAGATGGAAGGTGCACTCATCACTAAACTATGGATTTGAAAAACCCATCAGCTTTCATGAGAGTCTGCATATTCTCGCAGAAAGTACAACACACCATTTTATGATCTTCCTTTGAGAACTGCAGCATCTGCAAACGGTATGGATGAAATATCAAACGTTTACGCAGAATTTTCCATACGGTGGTTTTAGGGATCTGCAGCTCCCTACTAGTTGCAATTGTTGATTTTTGAGGACTATATGTAAAAGATTCGTGAATCCGGTCTACAGTTGCCTCACTTACAGCCAGGGGTCCCGAAGATTTCCTCTTAAAGATGCATCATCTTGTCGTAAAATCAGAGTACCACTTACGAATTGTAGGACCACTGGGTGGATCTTCACCAAATCTTGTTTGAAAATGTCGTTGAACAACAATTACTGATTGATGAACATGATAATCGAGAACACAGAATGCTTGCCTATCCTCTATACCAGCCTTTTTCTCACTTTCAACAATATGCAATGTTGTATGTAATTATACGTAATTGTTGCCAACTGTGATACTATAACCAAAACTTTTTGAGTTTCTCGTTTCATTAGTACTAGTTTTATGTTTGTAAGTTTATTTAAACGCAAGTTACACGTGTTCGAAACCCGAAAGAGCATTTGTGGGAACCCTATATATATATATATATACACACAATACAAGCCTAATTTAACACTGTATGATATATCATGAATCTGGATATAATGCAGGAAGAAATTAGGCCTATTTCTGCAAATAAAATTACAATATTATTTTTAGTAGATTATTTTATTTTAAAATTCAAAATAAATAGTATTCTCAAATATACAACATCCTGCATAGATAATTATTTTCTGTAGTACAATGAATTATATGGATGTGAAACATGGACTCTTACTTTAAGGGAGGAGAAAATATTATGAGTGTTTCAGAATAAAGTTCTTAGGAAAATTTTTGGACCAAAGAAAGAAGAACAGATCGGCAAATAGAGAAAACTACGTAACAGTGAATTACATGATCTTTATAGGAAACCAGATATAATAAGAACAATTAAGTCTTGTACACTGCAATGGGCAGGACATGTGGCATGAATGGGGAATGAAAGACGTGCATGGAAGCTTCTTGTAGGAAAACCAGAGGGAAAATGCCCAGTTGGTAGACCTATAATGAGGTGGGAGAATAACATTAACTATGATTTGAGGGAAGTAGATTATACAGGAATGATTGGAAAACATTACCTCAGGATAGGGATGTATGGAGAGCTTATGTCTGCCTGGCCATGAACCTACGGGTTCGATAGTGCCAGTGAGTTAGTTATGCATTATATATTCTGCAAGAACATTTTAAATAATATCAGTAAATATATAAATTACATGAGGGGCAAGTGCCTCTGTGCCCCTGTTGGCTGACCGATGAGTAGGGATTAGGAAGCAACCTACAGGATCGTCAACCTCCAATTCAACAGTTAGACGGAGCTGAAGATGATACACAGAAGTATCAAAACATATTAAGTTAAGGTAGAATATGTTTATCACTCACCTCATATTGAACAATATGAGGTGAGTGATAAACATATTCTACCTTAATGAATATACCTCATAGTGAGAATTCCTAAAATAAGTAATCAAAACATATTGTTTAGAAATCTTCAATTATGAGGTGAGGTGTTAAATTCTAACTCAATTTTTAATTAAAATAAACCTCATAGTGTCACTTCCTTTAAATATTAATGAAGACCTATGTTTATTGAAATTGTTTAGGTTCTGTGATAATGTTCGTCTGTTTCCATTTGTGCTATCTCTTATAATACATCCTGTAGCCGCAGTGGACTAGTGGTTATGCTCTTGCCTCTGGTCCCAAGGATCATGGGTTGAAACCCGGCCAGGGTCGATGGATTTTTTTAGGATGGAAAAATCCAAGGAGCAAGTCCTCCGGGAGGGACTTCAAGCTGTGGGTCCTGAGTCTGAAGATTTTCAGGCTCATAAAAGATCCTTAAGCCTGAATGAAAAGGCCTCTAAGCAAAATTTACCAAATTTTCCCGTCCTAGTATTACCTTGGTTTCCTAGATGTCAGTATGAGGCGGAACGCTGACCACGCACCACTCAAATGACATCTATATGAAAACAAGTGTAACCAAAATTTGTATGGTTCAAATTCTTCCCTGTAAGGGGAGAGCGCCTAAATCTCTGTAAAGGGAAACTTGGGCTTACAAGATACAAGAAGATATATTATATAATGCTGAAGGGAAAATTTTCTATAGGATTGTAACAGGCCTTGGCCTAATACTACTTGGAAGGAAGAAGAAGAGAAGAAGATATACTACATATATTTCTAATCTCGTAATTCTTCTTGATGATGTTATGTAGGCACCGCCACAAGTTCTAAATGACTTCATGCTACCAGAAGATCTGGAACATGTGCCTGATTTAATAGCTGTTGGTACACAAGAAAGTTATTCGGAGAGGTTTGAATGGGAAGTTAGCATTCAAGAAACTGTGGGTCCATCACATCTATTATTCCACTCAGCAACACTTGGAACACTGCACCTAGCCATCTTCATGCGTAGAGATTTGCTGTGGTATTGTTCAGGTTAGTTTTATCATCTTATCAATCCCACTTGTTTAGTGGCTAACGTGTTGCCTCTCAATCCAAGATTCATGGGTTAACCAGTCCACAATCCATAGATAAAGATAAAATAAACCCATAAAAATCTTTTTTTAAACTTTTATAGGAATTAATCACTATGACGTTTAATTTATGGTGAAATTAAATGTTTCTTACCTCTCCTCATATAGATTTTCTAGGTTGATCGTGATTTTGAGACTATAACTGTCTCATCATCAGAACTTTGTTGGCGACTGATGTTATGTCAATCGGAAGAAACTCTTCTTCTTCCCTCTGTTGGTGGACCGATGAACCTCTGGATCAGGTCAAAATTTGCGGGAATTTCGAAGTTCATAAGTTTTCCTTTGTTTTTCTGAATGTGGATCTTTTCCCAAGAAAATATGGTACACAAGAAAATAAATTAATTTAAAAGACAAAAATTAATAAATGAAAACACACTTATAAAAGAAACAGAAAAAGAAAATTCAAGAAATTCACTTACCATCCATTGAAATACTATAAATTTCAAAAAGTTTAATATAAGATTAGCACCAAAGAATGAATACAGCCTTAATAGGATAATTAAAACCAATAAAAAGAAAAAATTGAAAATGAAAACAAATTAGGAATTTATCAGATCAAATGCAGGGATTGTGACAAAATTTATATTGAAAAACGAAAAGAAATTTTAAAACAAGGGTGAAAGAACATCTTAGAAACATCAAAAATAGAGAAGTGGAAAGTCAGCAGTAGCTGCTCATGCTTGGTCCAAAAAACATTTAATTGAATCAAAAGCCAGTCTAATTAAACAAATAGACAAACAAAAGGAACTCACGGTTTGGGAAAAGATCCACATTCAGAAAAACAAAGGAAAACTTATGAACTTCGAAATTCCTGCAAATTTTGATCCAGAGGTTCATTGGTCCACCAACAGAGGGAAGAAGAAAAGTTTCTTCCGATCGACATAACACCAGTCGCCAACAAAGTTCTGATGATGAGACAGTTATAGTCTCGAAATCGCGATCAACTTAGAAAATTTATATGAGGAGAGGTAAGAAGCATTTAATTTCACCATAAAAATCTATTCAGAGAAGGGTCTCCTGGTTATGTAAAGACGGTTCATTTATTACTCGCATGGGGAATTAGTCCAACTGAGGTTTTTGTTTTTGTCTGCTGTTTCCATTTGTGCTATCTCTTATAAAACATCCTGTATATGCTATATATATTCCTAATCTCTTAATCTTTTTTGATGTTATGTAGGCACCGCCACAAGTTCTAAATGACTTCATGCTGCCAGAAGATCTGGAACATGTACCTGATTTAATAGGTGTTGGTACACTAGAAACTTACTCGGAGAGATTTTTTGGGGGGGGGGTTTCATTTTGCCTCCTAGCCTAAATTTTCGACCCTCTTCCTTCTCAGCATGGGTCTGAAGCACTTCACTGAACTCCAATAAACCTTGCTACCTCCCAGGGAGACAATCACTTGAGACCTAGATGTGCAGGGCATGTGTATAATCACTTGCACCATGGAACATAATAGTAATTTTTGGTAGGTCATGAATTAAATGAGGACTGTCTATTAAATTTTTCCAGTGAGAATCTTATGAATAATTTAGTATGTGGATGTTATAATTATTTTTATTTAATTCTTAATAATCTGTTTTATTGAAAAACATGAAATTATAATTTGAAGAGAAAAACACATCTAGACTGGGGTTTAAACCTAGCTTTATACGCTAAGACTCTGCAACTGAGCTATACAAATTGTAATTTAATCCAATCTAAATACAAATTTTTCTCATATATAATCAATTGATTTGGTGTTTACTTAATGAAAATCTATGATAATTAAGTTTGGTCTGTATATTCTTATACATATGAGGTAAGAATATACATAGACCAAACTTAATTATTAAGTAAAACCTAGTAATGTTACTTCCTATTGTATTTTTAAAAAAATTCCATGATGTTTATTGGGGATTCTCTGCTTTAATTTACCTAATATATTTTCAATGTCATATAGAACAACAGTGCACATGTGCCAGAGTTTATAGAGCCAGCGATAACCCACCATTGAACCATGTTGAGGCCCATGTCCTGTTAGTGGTAGCAATATTCTTTTATAGGCCGAGTACAATCAATGAGACGGGCTTAACATTAAATCAAGGTCAGGATTTACCTAACTTTGCAAAAGATAGCAAAAACTAAGGAATTAAGGCAGACATAAATAAAATAAAGCTAAAAACGAAAATATATATTTAACAAATTTAAAATAATGTTAGAGAGTTTATAACAGAAAGACAAGTTGAAATATTCTTAAACATACAAGACCTAAAAATGAGCCTGAACAAAAATATATTAGCTAAGACTATATTAAGCCTCTTAGGCTGGATACTTAATGCTTGAGTTTATTAGGCATATCTAAACTAATGCCAATACTACTCTATGAACAAGTATAAACAAGTATGCCGGCTTACGTTCGTCCATGATAGGTGACCTCGGAGTCGAGGACGCTCGCTGCAACCAGCCACATGGGGGTCAGTGCCATCTCTCCAACCCCTGATGAGTCTGCTCTAGGGGTTAAAACCCCGAGTTTGTATTTATTTGTAAGTGGGTTGCTTTCACCTGACGTGGAACCGTTAAGAATAACTTATCGTGCTGATATGTGATTGGTACACGTCAACCAGATATGCATTTATATTAAATAAACTGTCTAAAAAGCCCTAATAATTATAATAACCAAATATTTATTGGGGAATAATTAATTTTTAATAAAGCCTATAAACTTTGGGTTATAACAAACCACATATTGATTATTATCGTTGTTTCAATTATTATAATTTTTTTGTTTTTTTTTTTGTTTGTTTTATGTATTTAGACACATTTAAAATATAATGAATCTAAAAGCTAACTAACTCACACTTAACTAATTCAATTACTCTAACCTAGGGTGGATCCCATGAAATACCCTTTTTCTCACTCCTTAATAATTGCAACCATCGATAACCCACTGGTTCCAACTATATAATATACTCTCTGGAGAAAATAGCAAGTCACCATCACAATATGTGTATTTGAATAAATACTTTAAAATTTTCAAATAAAGTTATAAAAATTGTTTGAAAAAATTCAAAATATTTTAAAATGTTAGTAAATTCATAAGAAGACTTAGAATTCACAACAAGAAACTCAAAATCAAGGGTAAATTATTCTAAAGAAGAGCCTGTTTATTTATTTACTGAATAAAACTACCAAAGATTTATATGATTTTTATAAATATTTATTTATTCATCATCCGTAACAGCTGTTTCCATACACTGTATCTTCTTCAGATGAATGTTCTTCTTATACATTTCAATTTAGTGTATAAAGCTAAAGGTACTGGGTTCAAACCCTGGTCTAGGCATATACTTTTCTTATATTTGAAAAGAAAAATATACGCCTAGACTGGGGTTTGAACCCAGGACCTTTGACTTTCTATGTCACTGCTCTTCCATCTGAGCTACCTAGGCCTCCAATCTAAATGTGTATTTTTCTCTTAAAAATAGTTAATTCCCTAACCCCAAATGCTACGAGCCGCTGCTACAATTTTTTCTTTTCAAATATAATTTGTCCATCATTAAGATGTTTAAAAACGAACAATATTAACATTGAAAGAAGCACTACTAGCTTTATAAGTAATGTTTAAATTCCCAATAAAAAGTCTTTTTAATAAAGAAGCCACCATTTGCAAAAATTGTAGCAACAGCTTGTAGCATTTGGGGTTAGGGAATTAACTATGTGTAAGAGAAAAATACGCGTTTAGATTGGAGGCCTAGGTAGCTCAGATGGAAGAGCAGTGACATAGAGAGTCAAAAGTCCTGGGTTCAAACCCCAGTGTAGGCATATATTTTTCTTTTCAAATATAATTTGTCCATCATTAAGATGTTTAAAAACGAACAGTATTAACATTGAAAGAAGCACTACTAGCTTTATAAGTAATGTTTAAATTCCCAATAAAAAGTCTTCTTAATAAAGAAGCCGCCATTTGCAAAAATCGTATCAACAGCTCATAGCATTTGGGGTTAGGGAATTAACTATGTGTAAGGGAAAAATACGCATTTAGATTGGAGGCCTAGGTAGCTCAGATGGAAGAGCAGTGACATAGAGAGTCAATGGTCCTGGGTTCAAACCCCAGTCTAGGCGTATATTTTTCTTTTCAAATATAATTTGTCCATCATTAAGATGTTTAAAAACGAACAATATTAATAATATACTTTTCTCTTCAAATATAATTTGTCCTTCAGTGAGAAATGTTAAATTTATAATATAAAACATTGAATGAGATAAGTTGATTTTTGTGGGATTGTAGTGCTTTATCTTTGTCAAAATATCAGCTCAAGATTTATTAAATGTTGGTTGTCTTATTTATTGCAGTGCCTGAAGAGGCGAGCTTCAGCGTAAGACCTGGTACAGCTTTCAAGACAAAAGGGGCTGTAGCCATAGCATTCATGTTGTTTGGCACATCTTACCTCTTCATTACTTCACATCTCACTGCGCACTTGGACAAAGTGAAGGAGAGGATACAGGATGTTAGAAGGATTGTTCGTTCTCTTGACTTGCCAAAACAAATCCCAGTTCGACACAAGAGTAAAGGTAACTTCATATGGATATTATTCCCTTTAAACTAACCATATTTTTATTAAATATATATATAGGAAATAACACTATGAGGTTTGTTTTAATTATATTTGAGTTGTATATTTTGACTCACCTCATATTTCTTGATTTTTATGCAGACTAGTTTCTTCGCTAACTGTGCGGCATTCTCAATGCTTTACAACTGTTGCCTTGTGGTTTTCTTTCCTGCAAGTTGATTTCTGTTCCCTTTGTTGGCTGACTGATGAACTTCCAAATTAATTTTTTTCCTTTTATATATTAAATTTGGGAATTTTTAACATTATGAGGTTCAATTAATAATAATTAAATGAATCGTGATTTTTTCTTACCTCATACATCTATGTTTTTTTAACCACAGCACTGCAGTATCGGCGACACTTTGTCGTCATCGTCAGCTGTTTTCACAACTGTGTTTAAAAAAACATAGATGCATGAGGTAAGAAAAAAATCACGATTCATTTAATTATTATTAATTTTTTTCCCTTTCACTGGGAATTTCAAAATCCATAGTTTTCTTTTTATTCTTGCAGATGTAAATTTTTTCCCAAAATTGTAAGTTCCTTAGATTTTTCTACTGTTTTAGAAATTTGGCCTTAGTTTCAATTCTGTGTTTTTCTGACCATACATGTGCAGCTATTGCAGATTTTTTTTTGATAAATTTATCAAATTGACTGTAAAGATTGTGAAAAAAAAATATAGGATAAACAAAAAGGAATTTAAATACAAGATTGAAAGAACACCTTAAAAATGAAAAAAATGGAGAAATAGAAAAATCTGCAATAGATGCACATGCATGGTCAGAAAAACACAGAATTGAAACTAAGGCCAAATTACTAAAACAGAAAAATCCAAGGAACTCACAATTTATGAGAAAATTTACATTACAATATACAGAGACTTAGATCTATTGAAATGATATATCTATATATCATTTAAAAAAATGAAGACGCTTAGAAGAATTATACATAGAACTTCAAAAAAAAAAATTCTGATTATAAGTCAAGATAGATGCACCATGTTCATCAAATGGAGGATCACAGGATACCCAAGCAGATGTTAAGCTATCAACCTGCAGGAAGAAGAAGACCAGGACGTCCACTTAAAATACTTTTGGTTGGTGTTTCTATTGAGGCCGAAACAGGTCAACAAATGGCCTAAATTCGTGAATGTACTATGATGATGAATAATTTTTGTCTATTATATATACATATATATAGTCCACCGCTGTGGTCTCGAGGTAGCGTGCTGCCTTGTCATGCAGCGGGCCCGGGTTCGATCCCTGGTCAGGGCAGTTTTTCTGGGTGAGGTTTTTATCGGGTTTTTCCTCACCTGTAAGACAAATTTCAGGAAAACTTTAAGACCCAAACGGTCCCTGAAATCATATGGCCATTATCATCCTTATCATTATCATCATCATCATCATTCACCGGTGTGGAAAGCAACGGGAAGCTACCACACCTATAATTCCCTAGTAAAGCTGCAAACATAGCATGAAAATGCTATGATTGCAGTGAAGGACCTGCCTTCGGGCAGAATTACTATGGATGGATATTTATATATATACTCACTACATGAAACCACACTGCCAACTGCTAAAAGCATTTTAACAAATTTAACAGTGTGGATTAATGTTGGGAAGTAAACATTATGAGATTATATCATTAATAGTGAGTGGAGAACTTATTTTTTAACTACTCACCTTATACATTTTCAAATTTCTTTAAAATTTGAAAATGTATGAGGTGAGTTGTTAAAAAATGAATTCTCCTCTCACTATTAATTAACAGTGTGGGTTTATGTTTATGAAACAGGATTTACCAGATTGCTAACCAGTAAATTTTACACTGCTAATAAGTAACTATTAAAAGTAGAACTTTTTTGAAACAGGCTCATGGCCTATGTTTTATTCATACAGACTATCCTCACATTCCTTGTATCCTTCATTCTCATTAAATGACCTATCTACTGAAATCTTCTGACTTTTAATAGAAGTCATAATTATATTTAAATTAATGTTGGGAAATAAACATTATGAGGTTATTTTCGATGTTTTTATTATTAATTTCATACATCTCAATGATGGATAAATCATATTTAAAGAGAAAAATTATACGCTCAGACCGGGACTTGAACCCGGGACCCTTGGTTTTCTAGTCCAAGTGCTCTACCATTTGAGCTACCTGAGCAAGTACCGATCTAAACGCAAATCTTTCTCTATATACGTTGAAATTCCCGCCCACCAAATGCTATGAAGCCTTTGCTTCTATCTTTGCAAATGGCGGCTCCTATATTAAGAAGACATATTTGGGAATTATACATTACATTATAAATGCCAGTACGGCTATTTTTGATGTTTTTATTATTAATTTCATACATCTCAATGATGGATAAATCATATTTAAAGAGAAAAATTATACGCTCAGACCGGGACTTGAACCCGGGACCCTTGGTTTTCTAGTCCAAGTGCTCTACCATTTGAGCTACCTGAGCAAGTACCGATCTAAACGCAAATCTTTCTCTATATACGTTGAAATTCCCGCCCCAAATGCTTATAATGCGTATAATTTTTCTCTTTAAATATGATTTATCCATCATTGAGATGTATGAAATTAATAATAAAAACATCGAAAATAGCCGTACTGGCATTTATAATGTAATGTATAATTCCCAAATATGTCTTCTTAATATAGGAGCCGCCATTTGCAAAAGATAGAAGCAAAGGCTTCAAAGCATTTGGGGCGGGAATTTCAACGTATATAGAGAAAGATTTGCGTTTAGATCGGTACTTGCTCAGGTAGCTCAAATGGTAGAGCACTTGGACTAGAAAACCAAGGGTCCCGGGTTCAAGTCCCGGTCTGAGCGTATAATTTTTCTCTTTAAATATGATTTATCCATCATTGAGATGTATGAAATTAATAATAAAAACATCGAAAATAGCCGTACTGGCATTTATAATGTAATGTATAATTCCCAAATATGTCTTCTTAATATAGGAGCCGCCATTTGCAAAAGATTGAAGCAAAGGCTTCAAGCATTTGGGGCGGGAATTTCAACGTATATAGAGAAAGATTTGCGTTTAGATCGGTACTTGCTCAGGTAGCTCAAATGGTAGAGCACTTGGACTAGAAAACCAAGGGTCCCGGGTTCAAGTCCCGGTCTGAGCGTATAATTTTTCTCTTTAAATATGATTATGAGGTTATATCATTAATAGTGAGTGGAGAACATATTTTTAACTTTTTGGGAAAAGATATTCATTCAGAAGAATAAATATCAATCTATGAACTTTGATATTCCGGTGGATAAAAATTTAATTTCAAAATTTATAATCCCAACTAAGATGGCAGCACAAGACGTGATGCCCATAGAGAAATCAACAACCAGAGAATTTCATCAGTGGAAGTCATGACTGAAGAGGGACAAGATATTGTCTGAAACCGCCGGTATCAAAGAAATTTGAAATTGTATGAGGTGAGTCGTTAAAAATATGTTCTCCACTCACTATTAAGAAGTTACAATATTCATTTAAATTTTGTTCAGAAGATAAAACAATTACAATTTTACAATTTAGTGATAATGAATTCCCGTTGACAGATGTGACACAGAACTTTGACTGTGTGTTCTGGTGTGGAGATCTCAATTTCCGTTTGTCTCAGCCCCGTGACGAAGTTGTGCAATGGGTGTCGGAACAGAGATTTCCACTCCCACAGCCTCACAACCTACATAGTGACCAGTTGCGCAACAGTCGCATTGAAGGTAATATACATTTTTGTTTTATGAGTGAACGAAACTGTTTTGTTTACACAAATATATTATTTAACTCTTTAATTGGCAATGTATCCTATATGATACATCAATTGATTCGATTTATTTAGTATCATTAATGAAATAGAAGAAAATGAATGAGTAGTAATAACTTATATATGTGTTGAAGTACACAATAAACCTAATAATAAGAGTCATGCGTGATTTTGTTTTCAGTGCGGGCCACCACATTTAAATAACTGGCACGAGAAATTAGTGTTTTGCCAATTAAAGGATTAACATATTTATTATTTTATGTATGGAGGCATATTATATTAATTCCGAGCTAAGTTTCAGTTGTACTGTAAACAAACTTGCTTAAGATATTACTTCGCCAAGTCCGTCTATTGGGGGAACCGTGATACTACTTTACCTGCCATATGAGTGAATTGTGTAAGGAACTGTCATCGATAGAAATATCGTTCTTAGCAACATTGTATTTTGCAGGAAATAGACTGAATACAAGGTAAGATGGTGCCAATAATTAGGAACTTCTTCCATTTCTTATTTATTTATGACAAAAAATATACATGAGTCTACTTAATCAGACATGTATGTTTTTTACATGATGTAGATAGATGTGCTTTATTTACAATTTCATTAAGAGCAGAATTTATGCTCTATTCTGACTCACCTGTAAATTCTGCTGTTTTTTCACCACATCCTCAATGGCTAATGAGAGATATTTTTCAATAAACTGTTTGAAAATATTCAAAATAATTTGTTTCTCTCCTATTTTCAAATGGTTTCCTTACAAATGTATGTTGAAATTCTACAGAAAATGACCATTTTAAAACAACTGAAATCCCAACATATTCTGTATTGCACATGCATAAGAATATTACAGTGCTTATTTAATCTATTAAAATTGTAATTATATATTTCAAGATACTCACCCTCAGGGATCCCCATCTAGGGGATATGTGGTATGGCGACCACAAGGTGCCCAAGCTGAGCAAAACATTGCTTCCACTTACTTGTGTTTTGCTCCTACTTTTATCTATTCTGTATATAGTTTCCCTTGACTAACTCTTGTTTTTCGACTCCGATGGTATTAGAGCATTCGAGGCCTAGGAGATCTTTTCCTTCTTATATTTTATCCTCATCTATCTAAACTTTCTATTCATACTTTGCACAATCCCTCGTAAGTACTCATCCAAACAAGATGAGGTGGCTTACGTATATTAACTTAAGCACATAAAAATTTAAGAGGTACCTACATAAGCTGTAAAAACATCTAATGCAGTCCCACTATTTTTTTTTTCAGTAGCATAATATTATATTTCATAACCTTCATTTAACAGAAGACATCAAGAAATCTGAAACTCCTCCATATATTTTAAAACAAATGTCACTGGAAATGATAAATCTAAGATACCCAGCTCCTGAATGGATACATATTTTTACAGATGGCTCCAGCCTACCAAATGATGGTGGCACTGGTGCTGGTGCAGTATGTCCACTTTTTTCCTTTTATCGTAAACTAAACACAAATTCAACAAACTTTGATGGCGAAATTCTAGCAATTTTCTTAAGTTTACAAAATCTTTTATATCACATCCAAAAATTTACAAAAGTTGTAATTCTATGTGACTCCAAAGCAGCCATTCTTGCTATAACACGAGACACAACACCCAAAAGCATCAAAATTATCGAATGTCACAAAATGATAAAACATTTATCCCGTCTACATAAAAAAGTTGTACTTCAATGGATTCCGGCCCATTGTGGAGTGACAGGCAATGAAATAGCCGATTTTCTAGCCAAGAAGGGTAGCAAAATTGTTTCAAACCCAACTTCTGCTCCAGTTTCCTTTCACTCTATCAAAAGAATTATCTCAAATAAATACATCAATAAACTTAGAGAAGAATACACCACCAAAACATCTGGAAAGGAATGGGAAAATCTACAAGCTTATGACATTACTACATTACAAAGAAAATCTGCAGTAGCAACATTCAGACTGCTAACGGGACATGACTGCTTGAATAAACACCTACACAGAATTGGCATAACAGATTCACCTAAATGCCCTTTTTGCAATTTAAATGAAGATATGGAAAGAAACCATCTCCTCCGTTGTCCAGCTTTTGTAGAAGAGACCAGCCTTTCTGCTAAATATTGGAGTGCAAGAGAGCGAATGATTTCATTATCAAGTGCTCGACATTAGATACCAACCAACCAACCATATTTCAAGATACTCCTATATATTATGAAAATACAATAGAAAGTAATATTATGAGGTTATGCTTAATAAATAAGTTTGGTCTTCCATCATCTTACCTCATGATAAAATCAAATGTTTCCTACCTCTCCTCATATAAATCTTCTAAGTCGTCAAGATTGTACTGAAGATGAGACCATTATGGTCTCGAAATTGCGATCTACTTAGAAGATTTATGTGAGGAGAGGTAGGAAACATTTGATTTTATCATAAATTAAACCTCATATTCCTATAAAAGTTAAATCTTACCTCATATATGGTTGTTTCATGTAAGACATGTTTCAAAGTATCTTTACTCCATCTTTAGCTGGTACAGACTCTGTACCAAATATGAGGTAATTTGATGGCAGACCAAACTTATTGTCCTATATAACTTATTTAGATATGTGCTAGATAATACATATTTTTATTATTTTCTTTTCTTTATTTCAAGTGTTAGAGTGAACTATATTTTCTTACTTGCTCAAAGGTAAAATTGTTATTCGACCAATGAAAATGCAGTCATACATCTACTTTGTTTACATTACAACTAGAACTTGGCTTAGAATTAGCATAGGAATCGACTTTCCAAAAGGAGGTCACAATAAGAGGATGATGGTAATTATTATTTCATATATTCCCAGCTGAGATTGGACCTAGGAAGCTCTGAATCAGAGGCAAGCATGTAACTGCTGGTCAAACAGAACTATCTTGGGTATTGATAAAGTTTTATAAGTCTTTGTCTAGTTTTTTTTTAAATATATTTGAAACTTGTGAACTTTTATTTTATCAAATGCCACCATGTTGTCTTATGAAATTTCTGGCATTCTCTCTTGAGATTGGCAGATCTTCTTAGTTTGGGGGAACTGTAAAGCAGAATTTTACATTATCCCTATGATATGATGTGATAAATGATAGTAAAGCATGAGGAGAATCTTTAAATCTAAACTTAATAAAGTCCAGACCTTGAGCAACCACAGGAGTAACTCCCTTTAAGTAAAAATTCCTGTGGTCTGACCAGGAATTGAACCCAGACCACAAGGCCATAAAACTGGATCTTGGTTCGTGGAATACAATATTATATTAAAACTATAAATTAAAATTGGAATAAAATTAGTATATTAATTTCTAGGTTCAATTTTCCGTGAATTTGATGAAGGACCAATCACGTTTCCACCAACGTACAAATATGATCCTGGGACTCAGCGATTTGACACATCTCACAAGCAGCGAGCTCCTGCTTATACAGATCGCATACTCTTCAAAGCAAAGAGCAGTTCCCATCGTCGTGATTCCACTGCCAGCTCCATGGGAGGACCTCTAGAGTGTTTGTTGTACACGTCTGTACCTTCCATATGTACATCTGACCACAAGCCTGTGTGGGGACTGTACCGTAGCATTGTCAGGCCTGGATTAGACACGTAAGTAACATCTGTTGCTCACTCCATAAGACATCATCATCATCATCATCATCATCATCATCTTAAGCACTACAACTTCAAAATAGAATATTTTGGCCCTCTCAATAATCATCCTCCAGACTCTTCTATCTTCTGTCAATTTCAGGTTTTTCACCCTTATCTTCTTCAAATCCTCCCAAACATCGTCCTGCCATCTCATAAGACATCACAAACATTTATTATGTAGGGTCAGCAGATAACTATACTAAAGAGGAGACTTAAAATTAATGCATCAAAATATAACCAATTTTATGTAAAATTGTAGGCTTTCACAGCAGGTGTCTTGATTCCTGTTGGATTTGTCTTTTGGGCTAAATGGCCGTGGTCTGGTTTTCTTAAAATTCAACATTTTGTCTACTACTGCGGTAGACATCCTCAGGAGATTCTGCGTGCTCTATGAACTCGTAACTCTTCAACTGTTGACTGCAGACTGGCTGTGCATTGGAAGTCATGTCCCTGTTTTTAAGAAAACCGGACTATGGCCATTTAGCCCAAAAGACAAACCCAACAGGAATCATAACCAATTTTGTTTAGGAACAATGATTCGGAGAGCTATGCCAGTAATAGCATAGCTACTGGTAGGGCCTCCCATGCCGGACAGGTCAAAGGGTAGGTGTCATACAAAGAAAGATACCCTGGTCTTCCAAGTTAGGGATTGGGCATGGATGGGGCTGACAACCCCACCCTGTAAAAAAATGATTGTGTTGAGAATCCCCATAATGTTCAAGCTGGACAGAACTTTTTACAATGACCTAGCAAGAAAAAGAAAATACGAATTGGAACCTGAAATTAGATGGCTGGATAGCATTGAACAGGAGCTGAGACTACTGGGTTTACGAGGATGGAGAAGGAAGGTGGAGAATAGAGATAAATGGAGACACATATTAGGGGCAGTCAAGGCCTGAAACGGGCTATAGAACTATGTTAATGTTGATGATGATGTTCAGGAACAAAGAATTCCTTCCTCTTTGAAAAACGTGATTGTGTCAAATTTTTTGTGGACTGACAAAATAAGTAAAAAATTAGCCAAGACATATAAAATAATTCAGTATGCTGTTGCAATAGTCCAAAATCATTTTATATGGAAATTCAACTATTTAAATTGTTTTAACATAACTACTCCATACCTTCATGCTAGTTCTTTCAAATTTCTTTTTAAGACTTGTATACTTGTGTGTTGAAAGAATTTCCTTCCTTCTTCTTAGAAAAAAATGTGCTTGTGTCAATTTTTTAATGGACTGCCAAAATAAGTATGAGATTGCAGAGATATACAAGATAAAATGTTAGTTTCTAATACTCAAGCATATTGTAGTTCTCCCATTTGCCTTTGCTTCCCGGTAGTGAAATGAGACATCAGTAGGTGTTAATTTTCGACACTTCTAGAGATGAGTTGGAACAAAAAATTATTGATTATGAGAATGGGGATCTTCTTCAGGGCAGTAAAGTATATGTAGGAAAAATTAAAAGGAATTTAGAGACACTTACAAAAGAACATTTTACAAATATTAAAAATGGCAAAATCGGCAATTTTAGCTCATTTTTTACAAGAGAATCACATAATTGGAAGAGGAACTAAACTTTTGAAACATTTAGAGAAGCCTTTGGAATTAACAGTTTGGGAAAAGATATACATTCAAAAGAACAAATATAGATCCATGAATTTTGAAGTTCCCAGTGAGCAAGATTTATTCTCAAAGTTCATAAAATCAGCACCAGATGGCAGTTCAGAAGTTGATGGTAATGCCAGAATTTCAGCAGTCAGAGATTTGCCTTAGAATAGGGGCAATGGTCATTGAAACCAGTCCTGTGAAAAATCACAGCTTTATAAGGTGAGATGTAAAAATATTTTCTCTGACTCAATTATAAATTGAAGAAGTAATGTTTTTAATTTTTTTTTCTAGTATTCCGCTGGCTGCAGGACTTTTCAATCGTGAAGTATATCTGGAAGGAATCAAACGTCGAGCAGCAGCCATGGACAAGAGGAAAGGAACCTCCACCATTTGTTCTCTCCAATAGATTATGTTCTCATCTTTACACACAAGGCTGGTTAATTTTCTTGTTATACTGTTGGTAACACAACTGTAGCAATGGAAGGTTTAAACAAATTGCATTCTAGTCATTAGACCAGTGGTTCTTAAAACTGAGTGCAGTACCCTGAGACATTAAATCAGTTATTAGCAATGTCATAAAATATTTCATTATTCTCATCTTGAAATGCTAAATACCTGTGAGATTTCAACCCTTCGGGCCAGAAATACAGTCCTATATTTACATGCAGAGCTTTACTGATATCAGCAATGACTCAAT
This sequence comes from Diploptera punctata, assembly GCA_030220185.1. Taxonomy (NCBI): domain Eukaryota; kingdom Metazoa; phylum Arthropoda; class Insecta; order Blattodea; family Blaberidae; genus Diploptera; species Diploptera punctata. The sequence continues at coordinate 1,737,112 of JASPKZ010000045.1, read as the reverse complement.
CATCTACTCATGATATTTTAATATAATAAATTTGGGAATTTTAACATTATGAGGTTTTATTAATAAGAATCAAATGAATCATGAATTCTTCTTACCTCATATTTCTATGTTTTTTTAAACACACAACCGCAGTATTGGAGAACAATCTTCCCCAACGTCAGCTGTTTTCATGACTGTCAGTTTTTCCTTTCGCCAGTAATTATCCAAACTGCCATCTGGTGTACTTTTGAAGGAGTAATTTTCTAAACTGCCATCTGGTGTATTTTTGAAGAACTTTGTAATCAAGCTTGGTTCGTCCGGAATCTCGAAGTTCATGGTTCTAGTTAAATCCAAAGGTTTAGATAGATGTTTCAAAAGTTTTGCTTCTTTTTCAATTCTATGATTCTCTAATAAACTATGTGCTGCTATAGTTTTTTTTTTAATTTCTCCATTTTTTATGTTTTTAAAGTGTTCTTTTTTTACGAGTTTCCAAGTTCCTTTTTGTTTTTCTATATACATCCTAATGCAATCTTTGCAATCAATTTGATAAATTCCAAATTTTTTGTTGTTTTATTAACTTTTTTGTTAACTTTATTATTAGTTAACAGAAGAATAATAATAAAGTTAACACCCCAGACAACAAAAAATCTGGAATTTATCAAATTGATTGCAAAGATTCCAATAGGATATATATAGGAAAAACAAAAAGGAACTTGGAAACTCGTAAAAAAGAACACTTTAAAAATATAAAAAATGGAGAAATTGAAAAATCAGGTATAGCAGCACACAGTTTATTAGAATTGAAAAAGAAGCCAAACTTTTGAAACATCTATCTAAACCTTTGGATTTAACAGTTTGGGAAAAGATATGTATTCAAAAAAACCATACTAGAACCTTTTTAATTAATAATGAAAAGAAAATAGTAAAAATTTTATTATTCACCCTAAATGATTGATTGATGAATAAGTGAGGATTTTCCGAATTGAAAACTTTGAGATTCCGGACGAACCAAGCTTGATTACAAAGTTCCTCAAAAATACACCAGATGGCAGTTTAGAAAATTACTCCTTCAAAAGTACACCAGATGGCAGTTTGGATAATTACTGGCAAAAGAAAAAATTGACAGTCGTGAAAACAGCTGACGATGGGAAAGATTGTTCTCCGATACTGCGGTCCTGTGTTTAAAAAAACATAGAAGTATGAGGCAAGAAGAATTCACGATTCCTTTGATTCTTACTAGTGATATACTCATATTCATCCTTGATATGGTGATTCTTATAGTTTGCTCTTCATCATCAGACACAATTGGTAATTCAAATTTATGGTAATGATTTTTTTAATTTTTATAGAATGTTACAATGTTAATAGATACTTTTTCAATAATTTTTTTATTCCTTTAATTTTTAGATTGAATGATTATAGAATAGGGGAGGGTCTTAAGTATAAAAGTGATGATGACATAAAAAAATGAAACTACGCACAGATAGTACTTATATTAACGTATTTGATTCAGGCTTACCTTGATTTATAGTTTTGTAGATGAAGTGACCCCTCCTCTCCTTCTGTGTTGCAAAATGGTTAAGGATTGAATTTTTTTTAATAGTATGCTTTTCTTGTTCACTCCATGTGGGGTTCATGTTAGACGAATTGACCCAGGGAAGGTTTATCTCGGTGTTTGTCCCAGTTTCCACTGCCAGAAACTTCATTCCAGCGCTTAACTATAACAATATCATCCATTTAATTTCATCTGTCCATCACAATGGCACAACAGACCTAGTCAGCTGGTATCCTAGAATATCACAGTCCTTCAATAATAGGAGTATCATCTCTTTTCTTTCCTTTGTTTGGCATTATTTCGGACAAGAGAAGAGGGTTTACTTTACTATACCCAAGGATTCGTGAGAATAAATACATAAAAAAGTTATTACATGATAAATTTCCAATGACATATCATCATAGTGTGTAAGATTTAAGTATGTAGTTGATTTTTATAAATCTTACTGGCTCTCTCTTGCTTTCAATGTCCAAAAGCATTTCTCACTACAAGATAATGATACAGGAACATGCCATCATTCAGTTGTAAGTGGCTGTGATCAGATGATAAAAACATTATTCATAGTTAAATATGGGAAATAACATTATGATGTTCTTAATTCATGAATGAATGAGTCATTTTTTATATCTTACCTCATAGTTTATGTTTTCTTAAACACGGGAACTGCAGTTTTCATGAAGAAACACCCCTCCCATTTTCAACCAACATTATGAGTCATAATGTCAATTGAAAATGGGAGGGATGTTTCCTATTGAAAACTGCAGTTCCTGCATTTAAGAAAACATAAACTATGAGGTAAGATATAAAAAATGATTCATTCATTCATGAAAAAAAATTACTGCTCAGCAGCCAAATACATATAAGTTGTCGATCACATACTTAATTCTCATGCACAATAAAAGATGATTAAATGTTGCCACAATGGGCTGGCTGTAAGGAAATGATGTAATATTTTTTATATATGAAGAGAACAATTTTTTTTTATCGGTCTAGGCAAAAATTTTTCTCTTCAAATATAATTTATCCTTCAGTGAGAAGTGTTAAATTAATAATAAAAACATCAATATGATTTAATCTTAATCATTTATCTAAAAAAATTAGGCCTGTATTCTGAATTGGTTGCCATTAAAAAATTTCTGATACACATAGGGTACTGCAACCAGAAAAGTTTATGAACCACTGCATTAGTTTTATCTATGTAGACTTCTCATCCACATTTCCAAAGACAAACCTATACATGTTATGAAATGATACAGAATTCTGAATTGATAAGTTTATTTTACGACCAAATTTGACATTTTATGATCATCATCTCCAGTGACTACCAGTTCATCTCTAGATCTGACGTTTATGTGTTCAAACTTACCTGAGATGAAGGATTTTTTAGAGTGTAAAAATTCTGAGCTTGATAGCACTCAAAATGGAAAAAAATTGTAGACCCCTTGATGTATATTTATAGAATTATTTAATTTTTATATATGAGGGGCCCAGTGGAAAAGGAACACATACAACCTGTCTAGTGTTTTGTGTGAGTTTGGAACAAGTAGACAACCATGCCATCTAGAATTATAACTAGGGCCTGGAAGTTCAGGCATTTAATTTGGCAAAAATATGGTAACACATGACAAATTTTCACGTAAAATTTTCAAACTCACTCTATTAGCTTCACAAAATTCCACTGATTTTTCTTACATAAATTGCTGCCAATGATGCTTCTAGATACACAATTTAATTATTATATAAATTCTTCGCAGTCACTAACAATTATATTTAACACAGTTTCTTCACTCTTCTGGTTTATAAATGTGAGAGTAGAAATGATCTCGATTTATAATTGAGACTTTTCCAGATTGGAAGTTTTGGGAATTGAATCTTCCAGACATGTATGGTGAATGTGTAGTGTAGAGAAACTTCTACGTAGGTCTTTCAACTCAGGAATCGGCAACTTGCAAATCCTTTTTCTACTGTACAATGCGAGATCCCAGCTCTTGCTACCACTCACATAATTTGAAAAACTACTACAGCAGTGTGTCACAGAATTATCAAAATATTGTTTATGCAAATTTATTTTTTATATACTGAATTAAAATGTAATTGTTCTCCTTTTATTTTCAGTATTATTATTTTTTTATACATTGATATTTGAGTATTTTATCATCTTTCCATTGATTAATTTTGATATTCAAATAATAGCAAAATATCCATAATAATTAAAAAAAAGGGGAAAAAAGGCATTAAACTTCAAAATAGGCAACATAAATCAAAATAGGCAAAATAACAACTTGCCATAATGTTCAAAGCAAATGTAAGGAACATGTTTAGGCCTATGTCTATTTGACTCCTCTGTATAGCTACCCAGATAGAAAATGTATTTTGTATAATTTCCAACTTCTAATCGTAACTAATAAGTAGAGACCGGATATTACGGAATATGCCTATAGTTATTTATTATAGATATTGTAAAAGTGACTTCATATAAGTTCATACCGACGACCCTAGAGTTGTTTTCCATGAAGTTAATTTTGCCTATAAATGCGTATTTCAGCTTACAATGCCTATAAATGCCTATTTGTCATATTTTCTCGAAATTAACTTAGTATTTCAATGAAATTAATTGAAATGGACAAACTTCCCCCTCAATGCACTCCCGTTAGGACAAATAACAAGTACCGCCTATTGTATTTTTTCATCTCATGCATTCCCATTAAGCAAAATAGCCCTAAGCTATGTCCAATTGTATTATGCTCAGGCTCTAAGCTTGGGAAAAGTTCTATAGTACAGCTTTGCTTCTTTTCAATAGAAACATTCATGAGTAACAAAGATTGCTTTCTTTCTCTCTCTCACACCTAGTGCTGAAATATTTAAGTGACTGACAATATTATTTTTGATTAAAATTAAATTAATATTAAGAAGCTAAAGCTGTTACTATGATTGAAATAAGTATATTAAAGTTATTTTTGATGTTGGTAAACTGAATTCAGTCTGTAGCCCTCATTCACAGATAGGTGCTTCAAAGACAAAGTAGTGCAACAAGTGTATGTGGCTTTTTTTTAACCTTTAGAACAGTTGTTTTGCGATGCCTAAAGAACCGGACAACAGTAAAAGACAAACTGACCAATTTCGTGAAAGAATTTGGTGCAGAAATATTCTCAAGTGAGGGTTCGATATTGTTTTGCAAAGTGCATAAAATTTCAGTGAATTTTGCCTTTTTTAAAAAGAGCATACATAGGTTTTGCTCTTTTTAAAAAAAGGCAAAACAAGTTCCAAAATTATCTCTGATATCTTCGTATGCTATTGATAGCATATTTTATATTCTTTATGTAAGGCTGTAAAAATTTATGTTGTAGTCCATTTTATGTAAGAGCCTATTTTGAATGTTTTAGTGCCTATATTAATTATTTTTAGTGCCTTTTTGCCTGCCTATTTTAAATTTTTTAAGTGCCTACTAATAAGTAATAGCAGGAAATGCACTTTGGTGTCATGTGCCTCATTCCCACTAGACCTCCTCATATTAAATTAGTAGTTAGCTTAATTTAAACATTATAAATAAAGTATTTTGGTAAAATTTCTAGGTATAGGAGTTCACTTGATGTCACAATTAATCTTATAGAAATAGGTGGCACTAAACCCATTAAAGAGTGTTTTTTTTATTGTGCAAAAATATACTATACATTTTTCAATCTGAATACAAATTTATCAACTCAGAAATTTGTACTAACAACCCACTGTGTTAACTATCATCATTATTATTATATTAACTATCTTATCATGTGATAATATCTGTAACCAAAACTAAAAAAAAAAAGACATCTTTCCTTTTCTATTGTAGGCAAGATTTTCTCATGTTATAGTCTTCTCGACCTTATTTGGTCCCTAAATTCTATATAAAATAAAATGTTGCATTGTTTTAAAAAATAATATTACTATGAGAATTGTATTCACTCACGCACTGGCACTATCGAACCTGTAGGTTCATGATCATGCAGACATAAGCTCTCCATACATCTCTATCCTGAGTTAATGTTTTTAAGCCATCCATGTATGAGAGAATTATATAAAAAGTTAAATTTGTTAATTAACAAGTTTTCCCTGAAACATCTCCAGGTATGAGGTGTGGTGTAAATTTCCGATTTAATCTTTTAACCAAGTTAGATTGATACAAAAGTATCTTAGTGACCCTATCATCCTCAATTATAATTACCAATAATGGTTGAGGACTGGGTAATTTAAATGTGTTTCTTCAATCTGTCTTGATTAGTTACCTCAACAATGATAAAAAAATACTCTTAAAAACTTGGATTCCTAAGTAACAAGGAAACTATTAACCATTGCGTGCTGAAATCTACCTTGAAATTTTTCTTTTCCCCTCCCAGAGAAGTTGTTTTGCTGTACCAAACAACTGTGTCCAAAAAATTATCTGCCATTTTTAACTGCAAGGCACAGAAATCTAAGCAAGGATCCAGAAATGGTATCCCACTGTGTGAAACAGATGGACTCCCTGTGTGAGTAAAGCCCAGCATAGCTTGGCAGGTCGAGGCGTGCAGGCAGTTGTCAGGGTTATCCATTTCACCAAATCAGGAGTTGTATGCAGTTTAAATGAGAGCTTTGGCACTGGATTTTAGTGTCTTGCACTTAAAAGGTACATTTTTTTTTTTTTTTTGGACTGGCCTTGATATATTAAAATTCTTCTCTGGGAGAAATTTGAAGGTAAGTTTCTACATGTTATAGTTCACAGTTCTCTGTTAGTATCATTAAAAAATTAAATAATAATAGAAAATTTTCAGTCTTGCTATTTAGGGATCAATGATAGGTCAGATGAATTATAAATAATTGCTTGAAGGCTTTTTGTATTATAGTACACTATAGGCCTAGAACTCTATATATATAGCCTATCTGAATTTCTTACTGCTATTTACATATTATATGTTATTAGTATTACTAAATATTGCTATAAAATTTTCCAATCACATGATGCCTTCCTTTTACATTAAATATCCTCTCAGTGAGGTAGCAATTGCTTATTAACAAATTAAGTAGAAATGTTAGTACCACTTATAAAAATAAAATATAAAAAACATTATGAAATCATACATTGGAATAATGTACAATTCTCCCAAAGAAAGAATGAGATAGTAGAATATGGTAAAGTTGGAAATACAATGGAATGCATAAGCAGTGGTTAACAGGATGTGAAATAATGAAGTTATTTATATTCACTTTTTTTATTCTTATACTGAAATATAGTTATTATCCAATAAGCATCTATATTAAGGGTCGAATCTTTGAACGCATTAGACCGTAAAAGGCATTCTCTGCTGAGAAAGTTTTATCCTAATACGATTTTGCCTACTCAGAAATCTATTCATGCAATAATAATTGTTGAAATTCGTAAGCTACCTGACGAGGTAACTTAAGATCATAGCTTAAGACAGAAACTTATCGTGAGAGTCCCAATGGGAACCGATGTAGTTTGAAACCTTGCCGCTTTATCCAAGATGTCGGACCTTGAAGACTTCGATCATGTTTTCGGTATATGCGGAGAAGAGGAATTTGATAGAGTCTACCAAAGAATTCAACTGGAAGAACATGAGAATCGGCATAATATTGCATGACGCAGACGTTGTTGTATACGGTATTATTTGCGGGATGCAAGCGTAAACGCATTCCTCTATAACAGACGAAAATAACGGAAGTGGTTTTATCGCTGAGAATTCTGGGTAATTTCTTGCCAATATTACGAAAACGATGACATTCATGCATGACCAGTTTGTGGGTAGCTAATTCGATCTTTGCACTTGCTCACGGTGAGTCAGCTCACCAGTGATTGGAAGCAATTTGAGTAGAGATTAATGTATTTGCATGCGGCCCTAAAAGTAACATCCTTTTGATATAGATTTTAATTTTGATACAATTTTTTTATTCTAAAATTACCATTTAGTTTGAGATATTTTTCTATTTCACTGTTTTAAATGACAATATTTTATTTCCCACACTGTAAAATCATATTCATGGTTCCATAGCATCAATATAAAAAATAATTTAATACATCTAAACATTTAATTTTTACATTTTGCTTACTACAAGTCATAGGTCATAGAAAAACAGTTCTTGAAACTTACTACCACACTCATGTTTCAACAGTTGTTGTTATATGATCATTGCATAAATAGCTATTTTGTTCTCTGTGTTTTATAAATCATCTGAAAAACTGTGAGATAAGTGATATTGTGTTTTGTATGTCTATCTGTAGTGGCATAGCTTCCATTGTTGAGCCATAGCCTCTCCTTTGTAAGGAGTTACTAGACTGTGCAATTATTGTAACCACTCTGACTGCTACTATTTTGTGGCGCTTTATAATTTTAGTAAACCCATTATTGCGCCGCCGTGTATCGTCTTTTGTTTCCGTTGTATATATTAGACTTGAGTTCATAACAATCAAGGTTATTATTCAAAAGCCTTTGCCCGGGCCCATAAGAAGCAAAGATTGATTCATCTTTCTTTTCCAAACACTTAAACATCAATCAACAATAGATCTTAAAACACTCGAGTAATCTATGATTCTTGGTTAAACTGGACGTATCATTATTATTATTAACCATGAAAGCTAGACGGAAAAAAAGGAAGCTTGTATGATCTCCTAAATAAGTAAGTTTATGTACGGGAATATATCGAACAGCAGCATGCACATAAATAATTTGAACATTAAACATGATGTATATAAAAATGATGTTTAATATAAACAAGACGTCTGAAGTATAGGAAAAATATAACAAATATAAATATTGATCATTCTTGAATTTAAACAAAATAAATAATAATCATTAACATAAAAAAAATATCATACCTCACTCAAACAAGTTCATTCATACAAACAGTCCAAGCCAGGGTGGCTTTCCCTGGTCCTCCGGACCAAAAACTCAAACCACGCCACTCGTGTGCTCCAGACGACGTAGTCTAAACGAAAAGTTCCGATCGAATGATAATATTCTGAATGTACGTAGCGTATTTGAGCGTTCCGAGGTAGAAGGGGAGATGCGCAGCACAAACAGCGCAATAGGAGAGGTAGAAAGGAGAGTGGGGGTAGATGCATAGAGAAGGGATATTGGCATAGTTCACGAACCTTTCAGTTCAAGGAGGATAACGGCACTGCAGTTGCGAACCGAAAATCGCACTTTCGGTTCAAGACCAAGTTAATTTTTAGTTATCATATATGCTCAAAGATGTCATGGATGGCATGTGGTCAACACACCGACCCAATGAGACATCCAGCAGGCAACTAAGGTATTACTTATTTTAGGAATTCTCACTATGAGGTATTACTAGGACGTTGATTTTTATAATAAGTGTATATTTAATTATATTTGAGTTGTGTGTTTTGACTCACCTCATATTTCTTGATTTTTATGCAGACCGGTTTTGTTGCTAACTGTGAAGCATCGAGAATGTTGCACAGTTAGCGACAAAACCGGACTGCAAAAAATCAAGAAATATGAAGTGAGTCAAAACACACAACTCAATTATAAAAAAAGTAAACCTCATAGTTATATTATTTTTAGTCTGATCATCTTACCTCAATATTAATGTTGATTTGTTCTTGGACATGTTTCAAAACAATTCTGTTTTATCTTCAGCTTGTCCAGACTGGTTTGATTTATGTTGCATTATAAATCAAACCAGTCTGGACAAGCTGATGATAAAACAGAATTGTTTTGAAACATGTCCAAGAACAAAGTCTGGACAAGCTGATGATGAAACAGAATTGTTTTGAAACATGTCCAAGAACAAATCAACATTAATATTGAGGTAAGATGATCAGACTAAAAATAATATAATTAAAATAACCTCAAAATATCATTTCCTAAAATTAAATATTAAACCTCATAGCGTTATTTCCTACATATATTCAATAAAGTATATATTTGTTTTAAAAATCATAAAATAATACAATTTTTTACATACATTTTTACACTCATACTGAATGATAAATTATTTTCTGGATTGAAAATTTTGGCCCAAACAGAGATTTGAACCCAAGATCTCTAGTTCTATGTACTAGTGTGTTAATCAACTATTCTATCTGGGCATCTCATTTCTGAGAGAGAGAGAAAAATTTCCATCAGAAATGAGTTGTCTGGAGAGTATAGTTGGCTAATTTGCTAGTACATAGAACCAGAGATCTTGGGTTCAAATCCCATTTCAGGCATAATTTTTCTGTTAAAAAAATAATCATATAATAATTTTAAGCTTTTAGAAAACAACACTCTGTGAGATTCAAAATTTCAATGATTGTTGTAATATTTATTTATGCCCTGGTGATTAATTTTTTTTAAGTTTTATTTTAGGGAGTAAGATTTGAATTGGATTATATTTGAATTATAATTTAAGAAATTTTCATCAGGGGCTAGAAATAATAGGCAAGAACATCTTAAATACACAATTATAAATCTGTGGAAGTTTTATGAATGTTAAAATTAATCCATAATTCATTAAAGATTAAAAATGTTATGTTAAAATATTAAAAGTTTGGAATTAATATTAATCCTGTTAGTTCCTGTTTTTCAAAGTTTCAGATTCAAACTTAGCCAGGATCATTAGACTTTTTGTACATTCGTTCAGAAAGGAATTAAAGCTGTGGGTTCCATGTCATAGATTTATAAGAGAATCTAAAACCTGGAAAAAAGAGGTATCTGACTAGAATTTGTCGGCACTTTCACTCCTAGATTTGAATTGTGACTCTAATGACCTTAGCTGTTAAAGAGCATCAGTGAATAAAATAGTAACAGATAGCAGAATACTAATCCTAAAATAGTTTTAATTTAATTTAATGAAAAATAAGAGGTACGTTTAGCCTTTAAGACATAAATTATTCCAATTTTTATATAACTTTAATTGGTTAAGTCTACCTCTGTGATTAACACATGTGGACGTGAGGCCAGCAGTCAGCTGGTAGGCCAAATGCCTCCTAGGCCTGTCATGCTTGGAGTTAATTGGTCAAAATGTAAAAATTATAACACAAAATTATAAAGTTAGATACTTGTAATTGCAATCTCCTCAACTGATAAAATATTTTAATCACTGTATGGGTTTGGAACAAGTCCCATCCTCAGTAGAAAGTTGTTTTGCTACTCAGAATACTAATCCTAAATACTTTCTGCTGAGGATGGGACTGGTCCTGAAAACCTACAGTGTTTTAAATGTTTTATTAGTTGAGATGACAGCAATTACAAATTTTATAATTTTATATTACAATTTTTATATTGTGACTAAACCTGAATGGAATTTTGCCATTAACTTTATTAGTACAAAATTTGTAGGAAGTAATAATATGAGGTATTAATAATTTAATATTATTAATACTATTACCTCACTTCATATTTTGTCTTCTTTTTAGACTAATTTCAGACTAATTAATCCTCCATCATCAGTATTTACAGTTAGAAACAGTGAATCAACATGATACAACAACGGTCGAATAATTACTGATGATGGAGAATTGATTACTCCGAAACCGGTCTAAAAAGAAGACAAAATATGAGGTGAGGCAATTATTTTTATTAATATTAAATTTAATAATTAAGATATTTTATCTGTACATTCTTACCTCTTATGGAAGAGGTAAGAATGTATAGACAAAAGTCTTAATTATTAAACAAACCTCTTAATGTTATTTCCTGTTGTGTTTTAAAATATTAAATTTGTTTTATATTTCAAGGAAGTAACACTATGAAGTTTATTTTAGATGATATGAGTTAGATATGCACTACTACCTCATATTTGTAGCTTTTTTGAAGACTCGGGTTTCAATGCCTTATGTATCATTGTCAATTCTGATGCCTAAGGCATCGAAACTCAAGTCTTCAAAAAAGCTACAGATATGAGGTGAGTAGTGCATATTTAACTCATATTATCTATTAAATTTGTTATTGGTATTTGATTGGTCAGCTGAACCTAAAGGAATAACTAGATTTTGAATGAAGATATAAAAGAAATTGAATCTAGGATTGAACACACAACCTTTTCTTTTCACAGCACATGCACTGAGAACCGAGATGCTACATTATGCACCATTGAGAAGGTTATCTTTCCTCATATAATAGCAGGCATATACTTTTTTCAACATATTTGTAAAGCTTCTTTGTGAACGGTGCTATGAATCATTGATTGAGAATCATCATCTCATTCTTTCTTCAGGGATCTGTACTTTTATACGAAAGTTAAACTGGCTCTAAATTTGACTGCCATATTAATTCACATATAAGAAATCTATATTTTAGCAAATTTAAGAGGACAGTAAAAACTGAGTTTAAATATAAATTTCTTTGTATAGCATTAATAATTTATTTTGGAAGGGGGTTTAACTCAAAGCTTTTACATTGCTCAATTTTGACAATGCTAGGCATACTATGCCAGAAGCTAATGACATCTCTGCAGGATGATTCTGAAATATGTTACACACTTTTGTGGTAGCCAGAATTGTTAAAATACAAATTCATAATCCTAAAAAAAGAACTCAAAAGAAATATAACAACATTCAATGAAAATTCTTGTATCGTTAATACAGGGCTCCTGCAAATGAAGTAAACAATTCTTAATGCTCTTTTAGACAAAAACTGTTCATAGTGTCTGGAGTTTTGCACTGTTTTGTAGAGTAAGTCTTGAAGTTTAGTTTCTTAACTCACAAATGTTCAATGTTATGATCTCTGCATCACACGATACACATCAAAATGATTTTCAAGTTCAAATCAAACCCTATGTAACATATGTTTATCGACACATGCCACAGTGCTTCTAATACTGGTACATTCTTTCATTTAATTTAAATCATGAGGAATTTGAGGGATGAAAACTCTATCATTCATAAATCCACAAAGGAAAAAGTTCCAAGATTTAAAATAAATTCTATTCACACACCTCACATCCTATCTTATAATTAGACCTAGGTTTTGAAACTGGTCTAATTAGAAGATGGATATGAGGTGAGGTGAATGGAATTTAACTTTTATAGAAAAAATCACTGTGAGGTTTAATTTAATATTTAAATTAAAATTCTTTATACCTCGCCTCATATCCAGTCTTCTAATTATACCAGTTTCAAAACCTAAGTGGTTTCATTTTCAGTAATATCTCAGCCGATGTTTTGAAACTGGAATAATTAGAAGATAGAATATGAGGTGTGGTTTAAAGAATTTTAATTTAAATACTGAACAGAATTTATTTTAAATTTTAAATTATAATTCATAGTGATATTTCCTATAATAGTTCTTTAAATTTCCAAGACTTCATCTGGAAATAGCCAAAAATACTTCCAGATACAATAAGTAGTTTTTATTTTATAATAGGTTAAATTTGTTTACTTCTTTTGTAGTGGATATGTTTTATAATGGATTGCTTTGAAAATTTATAACACTTCTATACATTCATAACTGTATATTTAAGCCTCCAGACACAGATTCCTTATCAAAACTTTATCTACCAATTCCGATCTATAAACCCCAGAAATGTGTGATAGGGATTTTGAATCATCCTATATATCTATGCAGGATGTTAATATATTATATAATAAAAATGTAACTGGTTACAGATGATCTCAAGACAAATAATTTGAGATTAAGTTATGATCTCTAAACAGAATGATAAAAAGTTTTAGCAAGTTTTAGTAAAGCTATTTAGAAGCTGATATGTATCTGAAGATAATAGTCTGATAAGGGTTATTGTATTTATTTCATATCATGATATGGATTTATTGATGTTTGATTTTTTAAACTTGCAAACATAATTAGCAAATTCCGAAGGAATAAAGTATTGAGGTTATTCTCATGAAAAGATTTTTTATAGATTTTACTGATCCTATCTAGTAGACACCAAAAATGACCATGATCAAAATTTATATATATATATATATATATATATATACATATGTGTCCATTAAAGTTTTAGTGACCACAATTTCTGTTTCATCAACAATAAACTTGGTGTATATCATTTAATTAAAGACTGAGTTTTTAACCAGCAAAGTAGAACCATTAGGGGAGGGAATTGCCTGAAAGAGAATTAAAAATTCTCTCTAGGAACTACCATGTTTACTTAATTGAATTGTATAACATACATTTAAATTAATCCTTACTTGGCATTTTATCATGTATGATACATTGATTTTAATTTATTTAATATTGTAAATAAATTAATGGAAATATGAATCAATAGACATAATTTAAATTTGTTTAAAATTGTATAACAATATGGAATAGGTAGTCTTACTGTTATGAATGATTTATTTTCACTTCAGTCTGGCACTTTTAAATTAGCTGGCATCAGAAATTGAGTTTCTCCAAATTAATAAACGAAATATATATTCTGTAAGTCAACCGCTGTGGTCTCGAGGTAGCATGTTGCCTTGTCATGCAGCGGGCCTGGGTTCGATTCCCGGTCGGTACAGGCTCCTGGGTGAGGTTTTTTTTGGGTATTTCCTCATCTGTAAGACAAATGTCAGGAAGCTTAGGGCCCAACGGTCTCCGAAAATTATCCGGCCATCATCATCATCCTTCACCGGTGTGGAAAGCAACGGGAAGCTACCACACCTATAATTTCCTAGTAAAGCATGAAAATGCTATGATTGCAGTGAAAGACCTGTCCTCAGGCAGAATTACTATGGATTGATATTCTGTAAATCAGCAAAATTTAATCATAAATTCAACTTGCTGTGGAATTGGCTTACTTACTTACTCACTGGCACTATCAAACCTGTAGGTTCATGGCCACATGGACATAAGCTCTCCATACATCCCTATCCTGAGCTAATGCTTTCCAATCATTCCCTGTATAATCTACTTCCCTCAAATCATAGTTAATATTAGTGGAATTGGCTTAGTTTACACAATTCCTCTGTGACAGACTTGTGAAATTCAGTTTTCCTAAATTTCTAAAAATAATGTTGATTGAGAATTACAAATGATGATGTAAAGGTAAAGTGAATCCACTACAGGTCTTACAAGATCCCATTGGTCCTGGTGGACTATTGGATGCTTCCAGGGTCATTGGATTTTTAAGGACATAAAAGTCCTGAACATGGCTTTCTTTGGAGGGGAAGTAATGTAATTGGTCCCATATCAACCCTAAAATAAGAAGTCTCTGACCAAAATGTATTGGTCATTTCACATCCAGATTTGAATTATGATAACATGAGATATTACAGTGTGTTGTTCTTTAAAATACTAATTAACAAATGTTTAATTCTCCATCTCCAATGATAGACTAGACTAGACTAGACTTTGGGTGGGAAGAGCAGAGCCACCCTTTATGTACCCATACTCACTGTTCCCTGGCCCGCCGAGTGCACACTCATTTTAATCTGAGAGCGCACTTGACAGCCAGGAGGAATCAACAAGCAAGGCCCATGGCCTGTCTCTTCCGGCTGCTTTAGGGGCTTAAATGCGCTCTTTAGCCCATTGATATAGTTTTCAAGTTGATGGTTGAGTGATGATCCAGCCGCCAGTCATAACCGGCTGTAGATCAGCAGACAAATATTGAGCATTAAAAAACCTGTTTTCAGTTTGTCGTAAGTTGTTGTCATCTTGGGATGCCAAGAGGTAGACTACAACCGCCATGGGCGCCGCCAATCCCTGCAGAGACAAGGGTGGGAGGATCGCAAATCCTATCAGAAATTACCCTTTTCAGGTTAAGCTGATCGTTTGAAAAATTTTGAATTTTGAAAATAAATTACGGAATTTATAATTTACTGATGGAAATTAAGGGACCACTCTGACATTTGTCTTAGCCCTTAGGAAAACCACCGAAAACTTAGCAGAGTGGTAGGAATTTAATAAAATAAATTAAGAATAAAATTTGGAAGATAAATTATAGAAAATTTATGTCTCCAATGCAGTTTAACCTCTCACTTTATATGTACTTTTAACATGCCACATACTTTTCTGACCATACAAGGACATGGAGGGCTTCCCCTAATGAGTGATCAGTTCAATCCAGGGCCTCCTCCAAGACAACACAATATTAAGATGAAACACACCATTCACACACACAAACACACACATATTAATATTAAACATGGTGAATATGTTAATGATTATGATGGCCAGATGATGTTTGGGGACTATTTGCTTTAAAGTTTCCTGACATATGTCTTATAGGTGAGGGGAAAAAACCTGAAAAAATAAAACAATCTGACAGGTTCGCTGCATATGAGGCATTGGACACATATTTTATGTTTAATATATCAAAATTGAATTTTACATACTTAATTAATGAGTTATGATAAAAACAAACTTTAATTAATCCATATCATCATGTAAAGTAAGTACTATCTAGTCTTGTATATATAAGATATCATGTTTTGCTCTACTTAAAACTAAGTTGACAGTATTAAGGCTCAGTACTATGAAGTGAAGTTATCAATCATTCTTTTGTCTTTTTACACATTGTTTTAAGAGTGGAGAACAGTTTGTTGCTTATATGTAGGACTGTCTGTTATGGAGTAAAGAAAAGTGTAATGTACAGGACTACTATAAACAATCTTATCAGTTTAATTTTTAAATTGTATGCATGCTATGAGAACATGTGTCACTTAAACAATAAATTATGGGCTAGTTCAATCAGAAATGAGTTCTTCTGTCTCATTTAGAAAGTCCTCCACAACACTTTTTTGTTTGCTTCTTTTAAATGGTTTCTTACTGATGATTCACAATGTAGTTTTTGTTTGTCAAATGGTATTTTTACCTCCTGGATAATTATCCACAGATTTTTTAATCTTATATTCTCTTATCATATTACTATATTTATGCATGTATAAGCCCCAGATTTTATATTTAAATATTGAAGCAAAAACTGGAGGTGGTCTTTTACTTAGAATATAGTAATAATACAAAAGAAAAGAACAAACTTTCTCTTTTTATTTAACTTTCACAGGGGGGAAAAAAACACTATGAGGTTTAATTTAAGAGTTAAATAAATGTTTTTATTACCTCACCTCATATCCTTTTTCTTCTAGACTGCAGTTTCGGAGCTATATTTCCATCATTAGTAGCCTCTCATTGACCGGTTCTTGGCAGTTTTCTTCTTCCTTCTATCATTGGACCGATGAACCTCTGGATCAAATCAAAATTTGTGGGAGTTTCAAAATTCATGAGTTTATCTTTCTTGTGTTTTTGGATGTGGATTTTTTCCCAGACCATGAGTTCTTTCTGTTTATCTGTGTGTTTGATTAGGCTAGCTTCTGTATCAATTAAATGTTTTTCAAACCAAGCATGGGCTGCTACAGCTGACTTGTCCACTTCACCCTTTTTGACATTTCTAAGATGTTCTTTCAATCTAGTTTTTAAATTTCTTTTTGTTTTTCAAAAAAAATCTACATCCAAAAACACAAGAAAGATAAACTCATGAATTTTGAAACTCCCACAAATTTTGATATGATCCAGAGGTTCATCGGTCCAACGACAGAAGGAAGAAGAAAACCACCAAGAAACGACATAACACCGGTTGATGAGAGGCTACTGATGATGGAAATATAGCTCCGAAACTGCAGTCTAGAAGAAAAGGGGTATGAGGTGAGGTAATAAGACATTAATTTGACTCTTAAACTTTCTATAGATGTTGTACTAATTGTGCCAACATTGTAAATTGTTTTACTGCCTAAAATACTTCAAATCCATACTTGACAATCTTAAAAGGGGGTAGTAATGCCACAGATAGTGAAACTTCTCCTACCAAATTATATCTTGGACCAACAAGTTTTTTAGAATTACCTTACTTAATTGAAGGTTTAGAAAGTGTGATGGCTGAAGATGGGTTGTTTAATAGCAAGTTACACAGCAAAGCACAAATTACAAAATCTAAACTGATTTACTGTGACTATCAAACCCATAGGGTTCATAGCTGTGCAGACATAAGCTCTCCACATATCTCTATCCTGAGCTAATATTTTCCAATCATCTCCTGTATAATCTACTTCCCTCAAGTCATGGTTAATGTTATTCTCCCCCTCATTCTTGGTCTACTAACTGGGTGTTTTCCCTCTATATTCCTACAAGAAGCTTCTATTCCCCTCTTTCATTCCCATTATGCCACATGTCCTGCCCATCACAGTCTATAAGACTTAATTGTTCTTATTATATCTGGTTTCCTATAAAGATCATGTAATTCACTGCTATGTAGTTTTCTCTATTTGCCAAACTGTTCTTCTTTCTTTGGTCCAAAAATTTTCCTAAGAACTTTATTCTTGAATACTCATAATCTCCCCCCCCCTTAATGTAAGAGTCTATGTTTTGCATCCATATAATATAACTGGGAGAATAATAGTTTTATTTATTTTCAGTTTAATGTTTTTTGAGAGAAGCTGGGACGGCAAGAGTCACTGTAATGCATAATAGTGTGCATTTCCAGAATTGAGCCTATGTTTAATTACAAATTAGAGGTGAAGAAATTTGCAAAATAGAGTGGTTAGAGTAGGGTGTCCATTCATCCCGTTTTTCCCAGGACAGTCCTGTTTTTTTTTTGGAAAATGTCCCACTGTCCCAAAAGTTTTCTTGGGGACGCTCAAATGTCCCGCTTTTGGGATGATGCTTTGTCAATGTATTCATGAATGGCGACTTTTGTTTTGTTCTTTACTATGCAATTATAAATATGATTGTTTGAAAGTGCCAGTTGTATGACCATGATGCACTATGTCAAATGAAAAAAAAACAGAATGTAACTGTAAAGGCATTGCTCATGGTAAAAACACATTTAACGATGTATCATGCACTTCATTTTATGATGGAATTTCAAAAGAAAATAAACTACTTGATGAAGTACATAAAGCATCGAAGTACAGCGATGTAAATGCATCTACCAGTCTACCTGTGTAGATAGAGTAGACATAATGTAGCTGAATAAGTAATTTTATTAGACAATAAAAAATAGGCATAACTTATATGTGCAGTTTGCATAATTTGTTTCATACAATTTTTGAAACTTCCTTTTATATTTTGTTAATGTCCCAACTTTTTTTTTAAATGTCCCAGGTTTTTCCTTTAATTTTTTGTACATGTACCTTTTTACATTGAAAATATTATGGACAACCTAGGTTAGAGAGAAGCAAGAAAGAAATACTGAGAGAAAGTTTGATTTTTTTAGATGGGGCCTATACTCACATAGATAGGGCATGTAACCAAGTCATTGTAGTCTTCTACTCTTCTCTATTGCTTCATTTTAATCTCTTGATACAGCAGTCTTAATTCTCTGTTCTTTCTGATTCACCATCCCTCATTTTCTTTAGCAGAAAACTTCTTTTTTTCTTTGTAAAATTGTATTTTCAAAATTAATAAAAATATAACATGTGTAGAATTTAAAATTGAAATTGGGAAGATGACGTGTAGTAGCTTGTGCAATGTGTTTGTTATTGAGGTTCAGAGAATTAATTTTTGATCTGTAGTTTGTAAATATTGAAGTTAAAATTAAATTAGGTGTAAGAATTTTGCTTGTTCGTGGTGTAAGTTTTTGAAAACTGGTTTAATATGTAATTTTATACATAAGTTAGGGGAGATATGTAAGAAATCACAAAGTGATATAGTAAGTCCACAAGTATAATGTTTATATTTTTTAGTCCATACATTTTTGCTCATATTTTCTTTTGTCCACATAATTTTTTTTTATTCCCACATAGTTTATTGGTATTTTCATCCTCCATACATAGTCCCTAGAAATAACTTTAAGGTTCAAGAATGAATCTGTAGCCATACTTACTTACTTACTCACTGGCACTATCGAACCCGTAGGTTCATGGCCGCACGGACATACGCTCTCCATACATCCCTATCCTGAGCTAATGCTTTCCAATCATTCCCTGTATAATCTACTTCCCTCAAATCATAGTTAATGTTATTCTCCCACCTCATTCTTGGTCTACCAACTGGGCGTTTTCCCTCTGGCTTTCCCACAAGAAGCCTCCATGCAAGTCTTTCATTCCCCATACGGGCAACATGTCCTGCCCATCGCAGTCTACGAGACTTAACTGTTCTTATTATATCTGGTTTCCTATAAAGACCATGTAGTTCATTGTTATGTAGTCTTCTCCATTCACCTGTCTGTTCATCGAATCTGTACCCATTTGAACAATAATTATTAATAATTATTTGAGTATTGTCATAGAGATTTTTTTCATTTTACCATCCTATAAGCAATGTGCCAGTTTTTTGATGTTTGGCTATGTAATCAAAAATATTTTATTTTCAGTTTTTGTAGCAATATATTTTGGCTCCCATTTGGTACATCTTACAATTTGACATATTTTATCAAGATGAAAGCTCATAAATGTTTGTACTAATGATAATTTTAACATTCTACTGATGATGAAACAGTCAAGCAGTTTTGTGACACATTAGTGGTTCTTCAGCACAATTCCTTGATAACTCCTGATTTGGCTTTTTTTTTTTAGCCATACTGTGTTTTAAGTGATTAAATAATTACAATGTTTTTATTTAAATTAATTGAAATTATTTATCAAAATTGTATAAATTATGTCAGTCTGATGGATTCAATACCAGCTGGAGTTGATAGAGTTTTTGTCAGTCTTTCCCTACCTAGATTTGAATTGCGAAGCCAATGATCTGAGCTATTAAATACCATAATTAAATAAAAATACTGAGACTATATAATCTATAATTGTGCATTTAATGACCAAATTCAAAATAAAGTGGACTAAAAAAATATGGACTAAAATTATGGATCATTTAAAATTATATGTGGATGTTTTATTGAGGTAGATTAATAAAATGGACAAATTTAAATATTGGACAGAAGTATTGTAGATGTAACATACAGTAAAATACAATAACAGAGGTGGACATAAAGTGTTGATAAATTATTACTTGAAAATGTAAAATGTCTACACTCATATAATGTTACTGAAACATTTTTTCTGAACATATATAATATTTTCTAAGTCAGTATTCTGTGCCAATTTTGTTTTCTATATTTTGCAAGTCATATTTAACTATTTAAAATATGACAATAATGCACAAATTAATAATATCAGACCCTCTCCCTTAAATAGGGAAATCTACTGTACCATCATTGTTCAGGGTGTGATAAAAGGTATATATTTCTCACATTTATAGAAGGAAAATGTTCAACTTGAATATGGAAATGCTTGGTTTCTGAGTTACAAGGCTTGCAAGTATAATAATTATCATGCTGGAATCAAATTTAATCATTCCTTATAAAAGAATCTCAAGCCCAAAATAAGAGGTCCCTGAACAATAGTATATTACAATGTGAGGTTGGGAAGTGGTTTTTACAGAAGTGAGGAAATGATTAAAAATTGAGCGATTAGCAAGGTTTTTAATTCCCAAGATTCTGTAAAAACACTTCACAAGCATGCATTGTACATTATTTTTTGCATGACGGTGTTTTCAAAATAATAAATAATAGTAAAATAATAACATCTTTGTTGGAAATATTTGCATTCATTATAAACATCTAACGTTAATAGTCTGGCCAATATTTATACGGCAAATACCGAAAATAATTTAGTTGAGACTACAACATGCCATGACACCTATCAGGCATAAAATGACAGCAAGTATGAATTTATTGTTTTATATTGTTTCAAATAAAGTTCAGTTAATTTAAAATGCGGTGATTTGTTTCGTTTAATGTATATTAACACTACCTTTTAGATATATTTCTGTATATACATTGTATGTAGTATACATAAAGGGTAGTGGTTTTACTTCCTGCACTAGGTAGGTAATTTGTAGTATTACAGTATAGTTATTTATTTATATGTTGGCAATCCCAAAATTTAGGAAATTGAACTTTCAATCATGGTCGCCACTGCTGTAAGTATGACAGAACACAATATCGAGCAAAAAAATTTATTGGTCATCTCAAGCCCAGATTTGGATTGTTAAGCTAGTGATCTGAGATGTTAAAGAGCATCATTAAATAAAACACTAACATTTGATCCTGATTAAAGTTAAAGGAGACGAGAATATTGTAATTAATAAATTGAGTTAAATTTAACAACTCACCTCATAATTGTAGATTTCTTGAAGACTAATTTTCAATACTCTACGTATCATTCTCAATTTCATCTAATTGTTGAATCGGTGGTTGGCAATCTTGTAGGTTGCTTCCTGCTCTCTCTGTTGGCTGACTGGTGAACTTCCAAAATAAATCTTTTTTCTCCAGAAATTTCAAAATTCATGATTTTCCTTTTATTTTTGTGGATGTGAATTTTCTCCCAAACTATGAGTTCTTTACATTTATCTAACTGTTTCAATAATTTGGCCTTTGTTTTAATTCTGTGTTTTTCTGACCATGCAAGTGCAGCTATTGCATATTTGTCAATTTCCACACTTTTCTTTCAACCTTGTATTTAAGCTCCTTTTTTATCCAAATATATATATATTAGGATAAAAAAATATATATGTATCTTTTGTGGTAGTTCAAGAACACATATGTTAAAGAAAAAAAATTTAGACCATATCCAGAAAACAGATTTTTTTGCCATATCATATACTTAATATGTTGCATAAACTAATAAGTCAATGAAAATGCTGTTTTTTAATTGTGAAAATGTGTATCGGTGTGTGTGTGTGTGTTTTTTTTTTTTTTACTGAAGGCTTATATACAAGCACTATAGTTCAGAAACCAAATGTTTTTGGTCTCATATTGTATAATCTATTTTTCTTGTATGCATATGAGAAATATATGCTTGGAGTTTTGCTATTTTTTGTGACACATTTATTTACTACTTATTTTTAATTGTATACTTATATTTATTATAATTTAAGGCCCAGTTTTATTAATATGTATATATATGTATATATATATATGTATATATATGTATATATATATATGTATATATATATATAAATTCATAATATTTTTTGTAATATATTAATAAAAAAATAGTATTACGAACATGTTTCTTGATATAATTTGTGGACCTTATTACAGTTACC
This sequence comes from Diploptera punctata, assembly GCA_030220185.1. Taxonomy (NCBI): domain Eukaryota; kingdom Metazoa; phylum Arthropoda; class Insecta; order Blattodea; family Blaberidae; genus Diploptera; species Diploptera punctata. Next base: position 1,714,621 of record JASPKZ010000045.1, on the reverse strand, counting down.
TTATATAATCAGTCTATAATTGAGTTGTATAAATGTTTTTACATCTCACCTCATAAAGTTCTGTGTTTTCACGATATTGGTTTCAAAGACCTTTGCCTTTATCTGCAGTCAAACTCTGAGTTGGAGTTGTAAAAACTTTTTATCCAACACAATTATGGATTGAAAATTACCTCATAATGTTACTTCCCACTGTAATTTTTTATTAAAACGTTATATAATTTTAAATTTACAATCCTTTAGAAATAGATTTTAAGAGTATTATAATTAAATATGTGGTTTATTGTTTTAGTGTTATTTGGTATGGTACAGATGGATACTTGAATTGTATAATTTATTTTTAGAAGAAAGGGAGAAAGGGTCAGTGGTAGAAGATGTAGTATGTAATAAAATTAGAAAAAAATATAGAATTAAATTTTAATGTAATACACATAATGATAGTGATATAAAGTAGCCTAATAGAATTATTGTAGTTGGTGCACTGTTTGTCATAGAAAGTTGTTTATTGTGATGAGTTTATGTTAGTCATTTGTTCCCTTCATTAATTTTCTCATCTTTTTCTGTCATCTGACGAACGTGTCATAAAGTACATTTGTGGTTCAAGTCCCAGTAGCTATTAATTTATTCATTATTTAACATTCACTCACAGTTATATCTGACAGCTTCTAATTCAAAAAGACATTTTTAATTAGAATTTTACACAACTATTATAGCAGTAGAGCTTTATATTTCAATTTTATAATTTAAATTTTAACACTTGCAATGATGGACAAATTACTGTTTGAAAAAAGAAATGTTTATTTAAATCCATCATTATTAAAATAAGTTATGGATTATTAAAATAAGTTATGGGACACTTTAAAAGATGCAAAATAAGAATATCTTAAATTATATATTAAATTAAAAGATTCTTACCTCTCCTCACATTATTCTGTTAAGTAGATCGCGATTTCAGGCCTATAGCAGGCCCATCTTCAGTACACTGTTGTTGACCGGTGTTATGTCGCTCGGAAGAACCACTTCTTCTTCCCTCTGTTGGTGGACCGATGAACCTCTTGATAAGGTCAAAATTTGCGGGAACTTCGAAGTTCATAAGTTTTCCTTTGTTTTTCTGAATGTGGATCTTTTCCCAAACTGTAAGTTCCTTAGGTGTCTCTATTTGTTTAATTAGACTAGCTTTTGATTCAATTCGATGTTTTTCGTACCAAGCATGAGCAGCTACTGCTGACTTTTCCAATTCTCCATTTTTGACATTTCTAAGATGTTCCTTCACCCTTGTTTTCAAATTTCTTTTCGTTTTACCTATATAAATTTTGTCACAATCTTTACATTTGATCTGATAAATTCCTGATTTATTTTCTTCTTCAATTTTTTCATTTTGTTGGTTTTAATTATCCTATTAAGGCTGTATTCATTCTTAGGTGCCAATCTTATATTAAACTTTTTGAAAATTTTTTGAAATTTGTAGTGTTTCAATGGATGGTAAGTGAATTTCTTGAATTTTATTTTTCTGTTTGTTTTATCAGTGTGCTTTCATTAATTAATTTTTGTCTTTTGAATTTATTTATTTTCCTGTGTACCATGCTTTCATCATAACCATTATCTGTTGCCACCTTAATTATGTATTCTTTTTCTCTTTTATAGTTTTCTGGGCTCATAGGAATATTTACTAATCTGTATGCTAAGCTATTGAACACTGCCTCTTTGTGAGCAAAATGGTTGAAACCCGAAGCTTTAATATAGTTGTCTATATGAGTATTCTTTCTATATATTCCAAATTCTATCCTGTTTTCTTTGTTTCGTGATAAATTAAGATCCAAAAATGGGATTTGTCTTTCAATCTCAGTTTCCATGGTGAATTTTATCGTTCTACTCTGGATGTTCAAAAGTTTCAAAGCATCCTCAATTTGTTTCTGTTTGACAATAGCAATTACGTCATCAACGTATCTGGTCCAAAATTTGAAGATCAAAGGATGTCCTCTTGTTATTTTCTGCTCGAAACTTCCCATGTATAAATTGGCCAAAAAGGGTGAAAGAGGGTTTCCCATAGAAAGCCCAGAATTTTGTATATAAAATTTTCCATTATAGGTGAAAAACATCTGTTCAATGCATAATTTAGTAAGGATTATAAACTCCTTTATATTTTCTTTTTCTAATTTGTTTTTGTTTAGCCATTGTTCCAAGATCTCAATGGTGGTTCCTCTAGGGACACTGGGAAACAATGAAATTACATCGAATGACACTAGTCTGTCTGTAGGTTCTAATTGAATGTTTTCTAATTTTTGTACAAGTTGATATGAATTATCTATTGAGAGGTTATCAAATCCTTCCATTTTCTTGTACTCACTACATAACCATTTTGATATTAGGTATGTAGGAGACCCTATATTGTTGATGATGGGCCTCATTTTGTCTCCACCCTTGTGTGTTTTTGGGAGACCATGCATTTGTGGATTTCTAGGGTTTGAAACCTTCAGCCTGAATTTTCTTTTTTTGATAGAATTTTGTTTATTGTCTTCAAAGTGTTATCTACGTCTTTGATACTTTTGGGAAGTGGGTCAGATTTTACTTCAATGTATTCTGTAGATGCCAAAACTTTGTCCATTCTATTTCTATAATCTTCTTTATCCATAATTACTAGCTGGTTGCCTTTGTCTGCTTTTGTGATAATTGTGTTTTGTTGTTGATTTCTCTGATTATTTTCATGTTTCCCAGTCCTGTTTTGTTTCTAGGAATTTCCTTGATTTCTTCTATGATTTTTCCACATTCATTCCTGATTAAAAATTTATCTTCTGTTTCCAAATCATCTATTATTACTTCGACGTCCGCTACATAATCTTCAATTTTGTTAGAAAAACAAATTTTGTTAGAATAACAAAATTGAAGATTATGTAGCGGACGTCGAAGTAATAATAGATGATTTGGAAACAGAAGATAAATTTTTAATCAGGAATGAATGTGGAAAAATCATAGAAGAAATCAAGGAAATTCCTAGAAACAAAACAGGACTGGGAAACATGAAAATAATCAGAGAAATCAACAACAAAAACACAATTATCACAAAAGCAGACAAAGGCAACCAGCTAGTAATTATGGATAAAGAAGATTATAGAAATAGAATGGACAAAGTTTTGGCATCTACAGAATACATTGAAGTAAAATCTGACCCACTTCCCAAAAGTATCAAAGACGTAGATAACACTTTGAAGACAATAAACAAAATTCTATCAAAAAAGAAAAATTCAGGCTGAAGGTTTCAAACCCTAGAAATCCACAAATGCATGGTCTCCCAAAAACACACAAGGGTGGAGACAAAATGAGGCCCATCATCAACAATATAGGGTCTCCTACATACCTAATATCAAAATGGTTATGTAGTGAGTACAAGAAAATGGAAGGATTTGATAACCTCTCAATAGATAATTCATATCAACTTGTACAAAAATTAGAAAACATTCAATTAGAACCTACAGACAGACTAGTGTCATTCGATGTAATTTCATTGTTTCCCAGTGTCCCTAGAGGAACCACCATTGAGATCTTGGAACAATGGCTAAACAAAAACAAATTAGAAAAAAAAGAAAATATAAAGGAGTTTATAATTCTTACTAAATTATGCATTGAACAGATGTTTTTCACCTATAATGGTAAATTTTATAAACAAAATTCTGGGCTTTCTATGGGAAACCCTCTTTCACCCTTTTTGGCCAATTTATACATGGGAAGTTTCGAGCAGAAAATAACAAGAGGACATCCTTTGATCTTCAAATTTTGGACCAGATACGTTGATGACGTAATTGCTATTGTCAAACAGAAAACAAATTGAGGATGCTTTGAAGCTTTTGAACATCCAGAGTAGAACGATAAAATTCACCATGGAAACTGAGATTGAAAGACAAATCCCATTTTTGGATCTTAATTTAACACGAAACAAAGAAAACAGGATAGAATTTGGAATATATAGAAAGAATACTCATATAGACAACTATATTAAAGCTTCGGGTTTCAACCATTTTGCTCACAAAGAGGCAGTGTTCAATAGCTTAGCATACAGATCAGTAAATATTCCTATGAGCCCAGAAAACTATAAAAGAGAAAAAGAATACATAATTAAGGTGGCAACAGATAATGGTTATGATGAAAGCATGGTACACAGGAAAATAAATAAATTCAAAAGACAAAAATTAATTAATGAAAGCACACTGATAAAACAAACAGAAAAAATAAAATTCAAGAAATTCACTTACCATCCATTGAAACACTACAAATTTCAAAAAATTTTCAAAAAGTTTAATATAAGATTAGCACCTAAGAATGAATACAGCCTTAATAGGATAATTAAAACCAACAAAAATGAAAAAAAATTGAAGAAGAAAATAAATCAGGAATTTATCAGATCAAATGTAAAGATTGTGACAAAATTTATATAGGAAAAACGAAAAGAAATTTGAAAACAAGGGTGAAGGAACATCTTAGAAATGTCAAAAATGGAGAATTGGAAAAGTCAGCAGTAGCTGCTCATGCTTGGTACGAAAAACATCGAATTGAATCAAAAGCTAGTCTAATTAAACAAATAGAGACACCTAAGGAACTTACAGTTTGGGAAAAGATCCACATTCAGAAAAACAAAGGAAAACTTATGAACTTCGAAGTTCCCGCAAATTTTGACCTTATCAAGAGGTTCATCGGTCCACCAACAGAGGGAAGAAGAAGTGGTTCTTCCGAGCGACATAACACCGGTCAACAACAGTGTACTGAAGATGGGCCTGCTATAGGCCTGAAATCGCGATCTACTTAACAGAATAATGTGAGGAGAGGTAAGAATCTTTTAATTTAATATTGAATTGAACCTCACAGTGATAATTCCTATAAAAAAAAGGTTAATCTTAAATTATCTTTTGGTATTTTATATTGGAGTTCATACAGCAGAAAAATAAGTAAATTTATTTTGTATGTTATGAATTTGTGCAAAGTTAGACCTGACTTCATTAATGTTATAAGCTTATATGTTCAAAATTTGTAGGATGTAACACTAAGAAGGTATTAATGAATAAAATACCTTACCTCATATTTTGTCTTCTTTTTTATTCCAGTTTTGGTGAAATTAATACTCCATGGTCATTTTATACTCAACTGTTGTTCTGTCCAATGTTAGACTGAAAACTGATGACAGAGTATTCATTTCCCTGAAACTGATCTAAAAGAAAACAAAATGTGAAGTGAGGTGTTATTTTTATTAATATTCAAGTTTATATGTATTTTGATTGTGAATAGTATTGGGACTTTAGTCACATCTGTATTTAATTATCCAGCAAGAAACTAGAATGTTTTTTGAAATGAAAGGTTTGTGTAATATTATTTATATAATTATATAATCAGTAATAGAAATATACATTACTTCCATTGTGAGAAGTGATATTCATACAGAAATAATAAATAACTAATAAAATAACTTAATAACATTCTGCAAATTAACACCAATGCAAATTGATGTAGTATATTATGTTGTGAATATAATGCTTATTTATCTAAAATTCTGTGACATTATGAATATCAATAGAATACAAAATATGAATCAGAAATTACATCTGACCTCATAAAATATGATCCCCTCACTTAGACAAGTTTTGGATATCATCTTCCCCAGTGTCAACTAAATTCTGACTATTAACTTCTTTAGGAATCAACACTACATGGCATTGAATTTTTATACTTACTTACTTACTCACTGGCACTATCGAACCCGTAGGTTCATGGCCGCGCGGACATAAGCTCTCCATACATCCCTATCCTGAGCTAATGCTTTCCAATCATTCCCTGTATAATCTACTTCCCTCAAATCATAGTTAATGTTGTTCTCCCACCTCATTCTTGGTCTACCAACTGGGCGTTTTCCTTCTGGCTTTTCTACAAGAAGTTTCCATGCACGTCTTTCATTCCCCATACGCGCAACATGTCCTGCCCATCGCAGTCTATGAGACTTAACTGTTCTTATTATATCTGGCTTCCTATAAAGACCATGTAGTTCATTGTTATGTAGTCTTCTCCATTCACCTGTCTGTTCATCTCTCTTTGGTCCAAAAATTTTCCTAAGAACTTTATTCTCAAATACTCGTAATCTCCTTTCCTCCCTTAAAGTAAGAGTCCATGTTTCGCACCCATATAATATAACTGGTAGAATAATAGTTTTATATATTTTCAGCTTAACGTTTTTTGAAAGGAGTTGGGACATCAAGAGTCTCTGCAATGCATAATAGCACGCATTTCCAGAATTGAGCCTATGTTTAATTTCTTTGTGCATCTCATTCCTATTTGTGATTATTGTTCCTAGGTATTTGAATTCAGCCACTTCCTCAAAATTTCCCTCATTTGTCATTAGCTGTCCATTTCCATTATATACTGAATTTCTACGTGTGACCATATATTTAGTTTTATTGATATTTACTTCCAGTCCCAATTTCTTAGTGTTACTCAATAGTGTGTGCGTGTTGGCCTTTAGTATCTCCTCGCTATCGGCCAATAGTACTACATCATCAGCATAAACTAACAGCTTATTAATACCATTGAGTTGTAAGCCTTCCTCATTCTCTAAAGATTTAATGGCATGCTCTAGTACAAAATTAAATAGTAGAGGAGATAGTGCATCTCCTTGCTTCAACCCATTCTGGATTTCAAAAGTGTCTGAAAACTGTTTGCCTACACGCACCCTACTCTTTGTGCCATTTAGACACATTCGTATAAGTCTAACTAACTTTTTAGGAATTCCGAACTCCAGCAGGATACTATATAACTTCTCCCTCTTAATTGAATCATATGCTTTTTTGAAGTCTACATATAGTTGATGTACAGTACCATTATATTCCCATTTCTTTTCTAAAATCTGTCTTATACTAAAAATCTGATCTGTTGTAGACCTGTTTCTTCTAAATGCACATTGATGATCTCCTAGAATGTCATCAATATAGGGAGTAAGTCTGCTTACTAATATATTTGTTAGAATTTTGTACGAAGTTGAAAGTAATGAGATGCCCCTGTAGTTGTTGCAATCAGTTTTATCTCCTTTCTTATAAATTGATACGATAATTGATTCCTTCCATTCATCTGGAAGAGCTTGTTTTTTCCAAATCATACTAAGCAGCCAGCGTATCTTGTCCTTCAATTTTTCTCCCCCTGATTTTATCAGTTCTGCTGGGATCTCATCTGAACCTGATGCTTTATACATCTTCAATTTTTCTATCGCCAATTCAACCTCTAATGCACTTGGCTCTGCGACTAGCATTTCTGCTGTCTGTAACTTATCCTCCTCAATGTCCTGTTCTGTATGTACATTTAATAGCTGATTAAAGTAACTTTTCCATCTATTTAATATACTCCTAGAATCTGCAATCATATCCCCATTTTCATTCCGAATTATATTTGTTCTAGCCTGAAACCCTTTCTTCTCTATACTAATTCCCTGATATAATTCTCTAATGTTCCTATTTTTTGCATTCATTTCAAGATCATTAATCTTCTCTCTCAAATATTCCCTCTTTTTACTCTTTAGTAACTTGGTGGTGTCCCGTCTAACACTACCCAATTGCTCTAAATTTACCTCATTTGGCTCGTATAACCATTTCATTTTTGCTAGCTTTCTTTTCTTTACAATGTCGACACATTCCTCATCAAACCATTTCTTGTTTTGCCTCTTTTTTAAACAACCAATGCTTTCTAATGCTGACAATTTAACAGTATCTCTTATAGCCTCCCATTCTTTATTTATATCAGTTTCTTCTTCGTTTGCCACATCGTCATCCGAAGATTCCAGTACTTCAAATCTATTAGCAATTTTGATTTGGTATTCTTGCCGCATTTCATAATTTTTCAAGTTTTTAAATTCATATTTTACAGAATCATCTTTAGCGTTTGTTCCTCTCATAAGCGATAGCCGTTGTCTGATTTTCACTCTGACCAGATGATGATCCGAATTGCAGTCTGTCCCTCTAACTGATCTAACATCAATGATGCTACTGTGCCAGCGTTTATCCACTAATACATGATCTATCTGGTTCCGAGTTTCTCTATCTGGGGACGTCCAGGTGTATTTATGAATATCCTTATGCTGAAATGTTGTGCTCTTAACAATGAGATTCTTTGATGTGGCAAATGTGACTAATCTAACCCCGTTGTCGTTACTATCTTCATGAAGACTGAATTTGCCTATTGTTGGTTTGAATATATCTTCCCGTCCCACTTTTGCATTAAAATCTCCTAAGACAATTTTCATATGATATCGTGAAAGGCTATCAAATAAGCATTCTAATTCTTCATAGAACTCATCCTTGATCTTGTCATCTTTGTCTTCTGTGGGGGCATGTACATTTACAATTATAAAATCATGTCGTTTACCCTTTAGGATTATGTATGATATCCTATCACTAACAAACTTAATATCTCGGATAGCGGATAGGATCCTCCTTCTGACTAAAACCCCCGTTCCAAATGCAGGTCTTTCTGCACCCCCATAGTATAATGCAAAGCTTCCTGATTCCTGACTACCTACTTCTGGCCACCTAACTTCCTGTAAAGCGACTATATCCAAGGGCGATTTATCTAATTCCTGCGTTAATATCTCTAGTGCCCCGCTATTGTATAAAGTCCTAACATTCCATGTTCCTAGGAACATGTCCCTGTGTTTGAGCCTTTGGCATGGGTTCCCTGAAGTAGTCCCCGCCCGGAGAACCGAATGGGGGACTATTTGACCTCCGGAAAATTTTACCCCAGATGAACCCATGTCCGCATTTCTTGACGGTTGTATTTTTACGGTGAAAGATCGTCACTCTTTTGCCCAAGGTACTTTTTTTTGTCTGGCTTATCACCTTCGACCAGTCCGGCATGGGTAACCCTATCGGCAGCAATGCTACTGCCGGCATAGCTCTCAGGATCATTTAAGCACGCAAGCCACTCCACCACGACAAGGTAAAGATACCATGGAGGGGGATGATAAAATTTTACTTAAATAAATTCTGACTGTTTTATAATGAGTCACTAATGCCAGCTTTTTTTCATATCACCTGGTGGATGTTGAGTGAACTTCAAGATAAAATCTTGCTTGCTGGAACTTCAAAATTCAAAGTTCTGTTTTTGTTCTTCTGAATGTATATCTTTTCCCATTGGTCTTTACAAATGTTTTAATAATTTAGATTTCTCCTTCAATTTTTTGATCCTGTATCAAATAATGAGCTGCTAAAGGTGATTTTTCAAGAACAAGGACGGACAGAACCATGAATTTTGAAGTTTCTGACAAGCTAGATTTTATTTTGAAGTTCATTAAACCTCCCACTAGGTGGCAACAAGAAAAGCTGGCATTAATGGCTCTTTTTAAACAGTCAGAATTTAATTTCAGGTTATTAATAAATGTTAACACTTGCAATGATGGACAAATTAATAATTTTAATAATAATAGAATTTAGTTGAGAGTCGGGATGATGATCTCTGAAACATGTCCAGATGAGAGCATCATATATTATAAAGTGAGGTGTATGGTTTCAGATTCACATTTGAATTTTTATAATTTTTAACATGTATCTAAATGGAAGTTCATGACAAATATGTGTGTACCAATGCCACCCACTGCAATTTTGTGCTTAAGGTTTCGCACTAGACAGATAGATGGTGTTAATTGATTTATTTCCAATTTATGCGCTACTCTGACTGATTACTTTACTTAGATGACATATACTTGTAGTTAGTTCAGACAAGAGTGTAGAATGATAGTGTAGTTAAGTGTTTGTGTGTAGTTTCAAAGTGTTATATGAAGGATGATGATGAAGAGAAGGGAGAAGCTGGAACCCAGTGCCAGAATGTAGCATATCTCTGTTGAAAGCACCATATGGATCATCAAACTTAACATTCGCAGCCAACAGTACCACATACCTTCTCAAGATGTGTACTGTGAAAGGGTTTTGAATTTAATCAACATATCTGGTGCACAATCTAGTGATTAAAAATTGTACCCCAGCACCACTCCTAGCCAAGATAAACATTTTTTTCATTTAAAATTTCCAAAGTCATCAGTATCAAAACTGATCTGCTAATCATGACAAAATTTCTTAAGAGCATACTTTTATTTTTTCTGCATTTAGGTTTTGGCTATTGTATCTCATAAGTCAGCATGAACTCGAAACCCCGGAACAGGTTACAGGAGACAAGATGAAGATGTCAGCATACTGGCTCATTAGTAAAATTTTTACCTCTGACTAAGAGATCCATGTTTGATACCTTGCAGGAAATAGTAGTGTACAATTTATCTATTTATCTATCTTCAGTTTTTTTTACAGCTGCTGCTGTCTTCCCGAGCCAAACCTCCAAAGCCTACGATCTTGGGCATCTTCAATGCTTAGCCCTTTTTAGCATTGTATGTTTTTTTTCTAATGTGTGGGAAGCTGGCCCACAGCATAAACCCCTAACCTGGAGGACCAGGAAATTTTCTGTCTGGGTTTTCCTCCCATAGCCTTTGAAAATCCCTCTTCACCGCAAGGCAGCATTTCTCTATTTCCCTTAGAGATACGGTTGCTTCTTCCACCAGATCTGCCATGTTGAAGGACTCCTTCTGCACCAGCTCTGCCATTGAGGTCTTCACTGTAACCCTGGCTAGGGGCCCTTATAGAGTACTATCAGTCGGAGCCAACTGAACCCTGGTTTTTTAACAAGGTTGTTACTCCTCCCCCTTCTTTCTCATCCGGGCTTGGGACTGGCCATGGATGATATCTTATAATATAGCTGAATAGATTCTTAACTTTTCTATGTTATGAAGGCATACTGTTGATATTGTTTTGTTCATGGATAGGGTTTGTTAGACCTTTTGACTTTTTTCTTTCATTTGTTAAAATTTACACTAAGAACTTGAATCTGCACTTAAACATTTAATGATGAAATGAATCATGGTAATAAAATTCCAACCTACCATTAGTGTGTGCTCTTATATTATATAAAAATTGGTGTATTAATGTCTCCTGAGTATGTATTGTATTCTCAAGGTGTGGAAATGGACAAACATTTAACAAACTGTGTAGCTCTTCAAAATTATCAAGATGTGACATCCAAGAATTGGGAAGCACCATTCAAACAACGATACAAATATTAACATTTATTTCAACTTATATGTTAATGTTTGTATTGTCGTTTGAATGGTGTAATGAACAGCACACTAGTACATAGAACTAGAGGTCCAGGGTTTTAATCCCAGTTCAAACATTAATTTTTCTTTCTTAAATTAGTTTCTATCCAGGATTGGAAAATGTTAATTCAAATAAAAGCAACGGAAAAAAGAAGGAAAATAACTTTGTTGTTAACTCCAGAGCATTTTCTACATACATCCATATATTATATTTATATATATATATATATATATATATATATATGTGTGTGTGTATCTATACTGTACAGTTATGTTAATTTTGATGATAGTTTAATGGAATGGTCAAACCAATACAATTTAAATAACTGATCACGTTGGCTCAGGTAGTAGCATTTATGACTTTAATTATGAGGTCCTAAAAGGTAAAGTGATCCCACTACAGGCCTCAGGAGGCTTTTGGGGTAGTAGGAGGTTAGGGCTCCCACTTTTTCTGAACAATCAGCACTTGATGTCAGCTGGGATGTCAGCCCTGCGTGACGGCCGCCTTTACCCCCAGAACAAGTGTCTGGTACTCATTTCTGTTAGAGGCTGAATCGACCCCAAGGCTATAGTGTGGCCAGAAGGTTGGGTCAGTTTAAAAATCCTGATCCCACCAGGACTCAAACTCTCAACCTTCTGGCTTGTAGCGCAGTGCCTTAACCATTATGCTACAGCGTGCCCCATTTTGAGGTCCTAGGTTCAAAATTTTTATGCCTACTAACCTGAGATTTTTTCCTAGTTTTCTTCAGTACACTAAAGTAACTGCATTGGTTTATCATTGCCAGCATCCATTTCATCATCACAATTTCATAGCATCATCAAAATAAAATCAGTGAACTTCAGAAAACACATGACAAACACAATAGAAACACACAGCCTACTGGATATACCTGAAGATTTGACATGTGCTTTCAAGTTAATAAATAAAATGAGTCATAATTATATCACTCATACACTCTGTGTTCTTCAAAGCACAGGATCATGGCTTCTGGAATAAATGAAAATTCATAAAGATGGCTGAAGATAATAACTTTTCCATAAACCATGTTCCCATGTTTTGAAAATCACGGAGTGTATGAGGTGAGATAATTACGACCTATTTTATTTATGACCTTAGTTGTTAAAGTGTCTATAAATGAGAATGAAATAAAAAAATAAAATAAAGTGAATGTATTTTTTTTTGTCCCACACCGTAGCCGAGTGGTTAAGACAAGATTCCTTGGCGCAGAGCTATGGGACTTGCACTGGTTCATGTCTCCATGGGGAAAGAAATTTTCTCATGGAATTTTTACCAGTATGGGACCGGTGCCCACCCAGCATTGTGAGGAATTTGGATAGCTGCAATAAGTAGCGGCTCCAGATTGAGAAAACCAGCTATAATGGATGGGGGATCTGACATGCTGACCACATGTTACCCCTACACTGCAGGATGATCATCTACCTCTGTGATTTACACATGTAGATGTGAGGCCAGCAGCTGACGGTAGGCTAAGGGCCTTCTAGGCCTGTCATGCCATGGAGTTTACTTTAGTTTTAGAATGTATTTTTATGCACAATGAGTATTCCAGCATTATTGATAATAATCATCAAACAATATACCCCAGTAAATATACTGTATTTATAAATTTTATTTTCAATGAATTTGGATTTATTGATAAGTATGTAAATAATTGATACCAATGGAAAATACAACAATAAAATCCATCAATTTGCATTGGTGTGTATTAGTTGTAAAAAAATTGTATGATTTGTGGAATGTATTTAAAGAAGAGGCTGTAACTGACAGAGATGGATTGTGATAATTTCTCTATGAACTTAACATGTTGTTGATTCTTTAGAAAGTTTGACGGAGTGTCTTCTATCTTGCCTTATCTAGGGCACCCTCGCCTGTGCCATGTTTACTGCACAGACACATAAACAGACTTACAATATTCTATCCATAGCAATGGACCTAATGAAGCTAACATCTTATGTCACTATATATATATATATATATATATATATATATATATATATATATATATATATATTCATTTAAATATATGAAGTGTTGCAAGTTGTATACCTTAGTCCTTTCCATGTTATTGTCAAAATTTCGTTTCTGGCAATTGTCCATGTTATTGAAACCAATATGTAAATCCATCACTGATTTTCTTGGCCTATTTAACTACCCATTTTCAAAGTTCTTGTTAAACCTTCACTTCTAATTTGGAGGTGCCAGAAACTAACTTTTCACTGTACCTCACTCTGGAAAGCATTGCCGAACTCCCACAATGCTGATATTGGATCAGACTTTGGGAGATTAATGTAATAAAATGGGAGATAGAAGAATAAAATGATATGGTCTGTTAAGAGGGTGGACAATAGAAGAAGTTTATTAAGAGGCACTAGACATATAGCAAAGCTTGACAGAGTACAGGATGAAATAGAAGTTTCTGAATTAAAATGATATAGCTATGTTAAAAGGATGGACTCTAGGAGGTTACTAAAAATGGGTTTGAATAATGGATCAGATGTTAGGAGATAATGAAATATAATGGAAGATAGTAGAATGAAAAAAGGATATTGGCAGGTTACCTAAATAGGAATGGACATTGGATCAGGCTTTGGAAGATAGTGAAATAAAGTGGGTTATAGTAGAATAAAATGGTATGGCCTGTGAAAAGGAAGGACACTGAGAGCTTATCAAGACAGGCACTAGACTCCACATAAGAGGAAAGAGACCAAGAAGCTGGCTGAGATACAGATGGGAAGAACAAGTTAGAACTATTAAATTAATATTGAGAAGCTAAAGCTATTACTATGATAGAAATAAGTAAATGAATGAGCACAATTAAATTATTATAAATCAATGGTAAAGAAAAAAATGTTTGCCTGAATCGGGAATCGAACCCCGAACCATTAGCTTTTTGTGCTAATGCTCTGTCCACTGAGCTAATCCAATTTTGAAAGGAGAGGAAAGATTTAAGAGGACGCCATGCAGAAGGAATTAAAGAATGTTCGTGATACATTGAGGATTTTGTTCAAGACTCGACCCCGTCCTGTGGTCCTGGTTTTCACAATGTCCTTTAAAAAAATTTTAATGAGATTCCACTGTATTATTATATTATTATTATTTAAAATCGGCCACGGTGGACTGGTGGTTATGCTCCTTGCCTCTGGTCCTGAGGGTTGCGGGTTCAAACCCAGCCGGGGTCAATGGATATTTTTAGGATGGAAAAATCCAAGGAGCAAGTCCTCCGGGAGGGACTTTAAGCCGTGGGTCCCGAGTCCGAAGATTTTCAGGCTCGTAAAAGATCCTTAAGCCTGAATGAAAAGGCCTCTAAGCAAAATTTACCAAAATTTCCCGTCCTAGTACTACCTTGGTTTCCTAGATGTCAGTATGAGGCAGAACGCTGACCACGGACCACTCAAATAACATCTATATGAAAACAAGTGTAACTGAATTAGTATGGTTCAAATTCTTCCCTGTAGGGGGAGAGCGCCTAAATCTCTGTTAAGGGAAACATGGGCTTACAATAAGATTATTATTTAATGTACCTCGCTTCATATTTTATCTTCTTTTTAGACCAGTTTCAGAGATTAATAATCCTTCATCATCAGTTTGTGTATGACTGAAAATAGTATGAACATACGTGAAGAATGAAGTCAGAGAAGATATCAAGCATTGAAAAATTGTTGGCAAGAGGCAGTCACTTACTTGGGTTTTTATCGCGGCTTTCCCTCACCTGTAAGACAAATGTCAGAAAACTTTAAGGCCCAAACGGTCCCTGAACATCATATGGCCATCGCAATCATCATCATTCATATTCATCTTAGATTAAACTTAGGATTAAGGACTCTCCTGGTGCACCACTATCATCATTACCCATCATATCATCGGGGCAACGTAACCTCGTCTTACAGGCGCCCCAACCTTAGAAGTGTGTTACAATTACATCAGTGCCAGGAGAGAACACCAGAAATGTCCAAAAGGACAACCTGGGGCATTAAAAAAATATTGATCTCACTAATGATGCTATCTTGGGTACATAATTGATTTTATAAACTGACCCCAAGTATAATTCAGGAATGGACAATATAAAGTATATGCTGGTGTGGATGATCAATGTTAACTTGGCTGTAAAATGTTAAAGTTCCATGGAAAGATTTGTAGTAACAGAGGAAAACACTTGAGTTAGGAATATTTAGAAGAATCTTCTAATACAGCCAAGTTCTGTAAAAGCTTTGTAAATTATAACTGTGTAAGTTGAAAAAAAAACTCTGTAAGGTATGAAAAGATTTGTAGCTACAGAGAAAATGCTGAAGATATTAGTGTTTGGAAGAGTCTTCTAGCACAGTGAATAAATTCTACAAAAGCTTTGTGATTTACTTTGGTTGAAGAGAAATCTCTGTAAGATCTAGAAAGATTTTGAGTAACAGAGGAAAACACTAAAGATATGAATGTTTGAAGGAGTCTTTTAACACTGTGAATAAATTCTGTAAAAGCTTTGTAAACTATATTTGGTTAAAGAAAAATCTCTGAAAGATCTGGCTGGAAAGATTTAGAGTAACCGAGTAAAATGCTGAAGATAGAAATGTTCAAAAGAATCTTTAAAAAATCAAATAAATTATGTAAAATATTTTTATATTATACTTGGTTGAGAAAAACCTCTATAAGAAGTATGATCTCTTGTTTTAGAATAAATTAATACTTTATTTTTATTATTATTATTATTATTATTTTATTATTAATAGTTAAATAATTGTATTTAAGTGATTGGAACATTATAGTGACATAAGATAAAATCATTGCCAGTCTGTTTACTTCATGTCTGTGGTTGAAGCCACACTTCTGATTGCCTTATTAGAATGGCTGTGATGTAGATCTCATTTTCAATCTTTCATGTGGACTGTTCAACAGATTTCAATATGTTTAAGCTATTAACTCCATATCCTTTTTATTACAGTTTTTTATTTTATTGTTCTTATTACATCTGGTTTCCTATAAAGATAATGTAGCTCACTGTTATGTAGTTTTCTCCATTCATCTGTCTGTTTGTCTCTCTTTGGTCCAAAAAAAAATTCCTAAGTATTTTATTCTCAAATACTCGTAATATTTTCTCCTCCTTTAAAGTAAGAGTCTAGAGAGGATACTTAATGAAAACCAAAGTTAAGAAAAAACACTCAGTAATAGGCTCTACTGAAAAGTCACTCCAGGGGTGTGCTGCAAGTCATTTTCTTTTTGTGTTCCTACCATAAATCCATTTATAGCAAAAATATGAACCCTTAAATTGACAAAGACAATTGACTGAAAATCCACTATCTTTTTTATAATTAAATTTGAAGAGAAAAATATATGCCTATATCGGGATTTGAACCCAATATCTCTGGTTATGCATGTCAGTGCTTTATTGATTTAAGCTATTAGGCATCTCGATTTACACATAGATTTTTCTCTTATACTAATATGATTCCCACGTGCATGATAGCAGTGATCTTTGTTCCACTAACACCACCTAATGGCCTCTTAAACAAGAAGACTTTTAAATGGAAATCAACACACTATGTTTATAACCAGTAAAGCTAAGATTCAATGTTTAATATTAAATTTATCACTTCTCAGTGAATAACAAAAATTAAATTTGAAGAGAAAAATATATGCCTAAAAGTGAGAAGTGATAAATTTAGTATTAAACATCGAATCTCTTTATAATTATTCTTATATATTCATTAAAAAGTTATAAACCATGGTCTTGATTGATGTTTTGTTTTGAAATTTGCTGAACATTTTATATCAGTTTATTTAAGTGTATTGACCATAATAAAAACAATATATAACCATGTTTTTATTTACTTTTTTTTTTAATTTGACACAATTTAAATAATTCATTTTTCACTCGTTTAACAAAATACCAAATCTTACAGCATACAATTCAAATTCTAAAGTAATTCTTATTTTGATATAAAATTGATAGGTAATTACACTATAAGGTCTTTTTATCAAAGAAATTGTATCAGTTCTACACTACCTCATATTAGCTCTCTTCCTTGGATCAGTTTCGAAGGAATCATATCTATCCTCAACCAACAATCAACTCAAGTTACTGGCATGCATATCTCAAATCAGAACTCTAATTTTTCTCTCTCTAAATCCCAAATTCTCCATAAAACATATGACAGTAAGAGACAGGAGATTCAGAGTTTGGACAGAGATAGAGAAAATAGTTTGATATATCTTAGTAACTCAGTGCTGGAGCACCAACATAAAAATTTGGATATATATTGTGCATCAAATTCTGGCTTAGGTGTACATTTTTTCTTAATGTATGCTTACAACATCTCATTGAAACCATATAAAATAAATAATACTATTTGTTACTTCATAGTATTTTGAGAGGTGCCACATGAATAGAGTACAACTTTACAACTATTTAACAGAATATATTTTTTTCTTTTTAATCATTATCATCAGTATATTAACTAGGGAGAAATCAAAGATTTTGAACTGATTGCAAGATATTGAAATCCCATTTCCACTTTGTCAGTGGTGGCACAAAGACAAGCATAGAATCAAAATTGCTATTGGTTGACCTGTCAGATAACAGTGGAAAGGAATTAAAAATTAAGCTTACAGAAAAATATCAGAAGTTGGTTTTAAAGTGTGAAATATTGAATTTATTTTGTTGATAATATACCGAATAATTCCATTTATAGTGCATTAAACTTGTTTTTATGGATTAATATATTATTGTATATGGCACTTTATGATTTGTCTGGGTAAGCCCAGATGTGCTGGGAGCATATGTTAAAATTAAATTTAATCGAAATTAGCCTAAGCAAATCTCAGTGTATTGAATAGTAGTTAGTCAAATCTCAGGAATAACAAAGGGTTTCCTTTAATAACATAAAATGTTTATTTTTTACAAATTTTACAGTACCTGTTATATAGTCATTTACACATATCATGAAAATGGAATGGCATGAATAACATTTTCCTAATTGTTGACATTTCATGTTTTACATGTAGCTTCTCATTAAATTTAATTCTTGAGTTTTGCTATATACAATTAAGTACAATCATGATATATACGCCTATGCAAATATGTATAATTCTCTTTTTAATACAGATTTGCCTAAGAACAGTAGGTATATTATGATTTGCCTAGCCAGCTCTAGATATCCCTAGATTTGACTTATGACTATAATATATTAATCCATTAAATAACAATTTTTTAATGATAATTTTTACAAAATTTCATTGTTCCTATAATAATTAATTTATAAAACAATTGAAGACCTACCTCAAATAAGGATGTAATTAATAATAATTTAATGTGACATTCTTAATAAAGTGAAAAATGATTGTACATACTTAGAAGGATGACAACAACTTACCGAATAAGGTAGAAAGGTTACATAAATGACAATGAATTTTGCTTTATTTAACTTTTACAGGGAAAAAACACTATAAGGTTTAATTTAAAAATTAAATTAATATTTTTATTACTTCACCTCTTATCCTTTATACTTCCAGACTGCAGTTTCGGAGCTGTATTTCCATCCTCAGTAGCCTCTCATTGACCGGTGTTATGTTGTTTCTTGGCCGTTTTCATCTTCCTTCTATCAATGGACCGATGAACCTCTGGATCAAATCAAAATTTGCGGGAGTTTCAAAATTCATGAGTTTTTCTTTCTTGTTTTTTTGAATGTGGATTTTTTCCCAAACCGTGAGTTCTTTCTGTTTGGGAAAAAATCCACATCCAAAAAAACAAGAAAGAAAAACTCATGAATTTCGAAACTCCTGCAAATTTTGATTTGATACAGAAGTTCATCGGTCCATTGATAGAAGGAAGAAGAAAACCACCAAGAAACAACATAACACCAGTCAATGAGAGGCTACTGAGAATGGAGATATAGCTCCAAAACTGCAGTCTTGAAGTATAAAGGATATGAGGTGAGGTAATAAAAATATTAATTTAATTTTAAATGAATATTGCATTCATTTTAACATGTTAAAATCATATTTGCAGAAATTGAAAATTACATCCTTTTTGAGGGTGTCCCTCTATTACAATAGATCAATTTCTTCAATAGTGACATACAGTAATGGTTGTGTATAATGAATAAGGGAAGTGGTTCTCAATTGGGAACCATGGCGGTTAATGGGTTAATAATTTACGAAAAATCACTGGAATTCATAATCATGATGTTAAAGTTGGATATAATTTATTATAGTAATTTCTGTATGAACAGTCCACATTGTTGTTTTTCTACAGACTTGTATGTTTGTACCATAAGCATATGTAATGTATTCTCTATTTATGTTATATTTTCTAGAGTAAACAAATAACATATGGTTTATGTTTTCCATTTGCACATATTCTTGACTCTGTGATAATTGTTATGTGCACTGTCGTAAAACTAATTCATTAATATAATAATATTGGCCTTCCATGTTGTATTTTTTAAATTTCCAAGTCTTTTTATTTCAAAGATATAATCCATTTAATCCAACTTTATTCCCTAAAAACCAATATTTAAAATTTTTATCTTCTTCTTCTTCTCCTAGTCTCTTGTCCCTGAGAGTTAAGTTTTGGGCAAAAGCCTCCATTTATCTTGGCCATTCCATGTCTCCTTTTTGATAATCTCCATCCATTCAAATCCTCTTTTCTCAACATTTTTCTTAACTTGTTCTTTCCATCTGTTTCTCAGTTGACCTTTTGGTCTCTTCCTGCCTAATCTAAATTCCAGTGCTTGTCTTGGTATCCTTTCAGTATTCATTCTTCTAACATAAACATATGAGGCATTGAAGATATTAGGGGTGAATTATCTTGGAGAATCACTAGTTTAAATGTCGAGTTTGCCCTTAATATCCACAACACCTCATATCTTCTTATTTTAACATCCCCCATTTCATCTTCAAAATTTCTCTTCTTCTTCATCTAGTTTCACATCCCCATTCCGGGGCTGAGTTTTGGTCAAAAGCCTCCATTTATCTCAGTCATTCCATGTCACCTCTTCTAAAATGTATTTTATTTAGACTACTATATTCTATCTCTTCTGGTTTTTCCAAACGTACTTCTTAAAACCTTCATCAGTATTCCTTGAACTTTACTCAAATAATTTTTTTATCACTGTCCTTGTTTTACGTCCATAAATTAATATAGGTTTAAATACATTTCATATATTATGTTTTATAAATTTTGTACCATTACTGAAAAAAAAGTCTCTAGTATGACGGATCTGAAGAACTAAAACTGATATGCATATTTGTTGTGATTGTCTAGCAGGTAATAATGCAGGAAGTAACATGACTTTCACTTTATTTAATTTTGTACGTTTATTTAATTTATTTTAATTATGAGTTACATTTTAGAATAGTATTTTTGACATTTTTATTAATACCATAGTATGATGGCCTAGAAGACCCTTGGTCTAGCAGGTGGCTGTTGGTCTCACACAACCATTTTATGTCAATCATGGAAGTGGATGATCATTCAGCCAGTATAGGGGTGAAACTTGGGAAGTATGTTATCCCCTAGCCATTATACCTGGTTTTCTCAACCTGGTGGTGCTATTTATTACAGCTGCCCAAATTACTCACAAAGTTGGGTTGGCACCAATCCCATACACTGACTGAAAAATTAATGAGAGAATTGTTTCCTCCAAGGGTCTTGAATCAACACATGCTTTGTGTCTCTGCCCCACAACCTTCATCTTAGTTTTCTTAACTGGATTTCACACTTCCCAATTAAAAAAAATTAAATTCATGTTTTTTAACAAACCATGAGGACAAGAATGAAACAATTCATAATTCTTACCAAATGATACAAACAGAGGCAGAAGACTAGATCAATCCTCTTAGTATCTTTATCAGTACAAAGTTTCTGCTACTCATTTTACAGGAAGCTAAATCAGATCTAGGGCCATCTGAACAGAAACGAGTGAAGAAAAATCTGCTCCTTTGGATCAAATAATGACACCTAGCCCATAAACTAATTTTAATTTACATATTGTCTGTTGGAATAAATTAGAGAACAGTATTAGAACAATGAGACAACATTATATTTTTGTCTCTTGGAATTACTCGGTACCTTCACTAAAGCTGTTTTATGATAGGTTGCAAGCAGTATTGGCTCCAGTTGTTTGAATGCGATTGTAGAAGTCAATGTGGTGTGATTCCACATACTTAAAAAGTTTCCGTATGTCAGCCATTTTTTCTGCTTTTATTAGGATCCCAAAAGATAGAATCCATATTTGCTGTTTAGGAAAATCATAGCTCAATGAGTTTCACTTTATTGTGAAGGCATTATTTGCCTCAAACATTGGAGCCACTTCTGAAACCCTATTATAGCTGTTGATGACTCCTTTTCATATTCAAATCTCTTATTTTTGGTAACTCTGAACTTCTGTTGGTAGTTTGTTGCAGATTTTTTAACATACTGCTGCAGAAACTCTGAAAAGTTATAAAATTTAATGCAGTCAAAGGAAGTAATGTCATTAATATTTCAATGAAAGTAACATTATGAGTTTTGAAAAGAAAATTTAATGCTTGAACCGGGACTTGAATCCTGGACCTCACGTTCTCCATACAAGTATGCAATCCATTACACCATTCAAGCTACGATACAAACGATGAACATTTCTTTCTTCATATAAAGTAAAGTAAAGTAGTCCCACTACAGGCCTCGGGAGGCCCTTGGGGTCGTAGGAGGTTAAGGATCCCACTTTTTTTAGACAATCGGCACTTGATGTCAGCCCTGCATGATGGCCGCCTTTATTCCCAGGACAAGCATCTGGTACTCATTTCAGTTAGAGGCTAAGTCGACCCCAGGACCATAGTGCCGCCAAAAGGTTTGGATCAGTTTAAAAATCCTGACCCCACCGGGACTTGAACCCTCGACCTTCCGGCTTGTAGCACAGTGCCTTAACCATTACGCTATGGCGTGCCCCTCTTTCCTCATATACAATTCTCAAATCGTCTGAAGGCAGATAGATGATGCTACCAGTAGCCAATGGCCGGCTTCTATTAAAACAGTATTTTAATGAGAATTTTACACTACCTTTTTAAGCAGTAAAGCTTAATGTTTTGATGTTATATTTTAAATTTAATACTTTTCAGTACTAGACAATATTATTTTGAAAAGAATAATTAATGCTTGAACTTGAACCCTGGACCTCTCATTCTCCCTATGAGTATGCAATCCATTAGACCATTCAAGCTACGATACAAATGTTAACACTTCTTTCCTCATATACAATTTTCATATCGTCCGAAGGCACATATACAACACTACTAATAGCCAATGGCCAACTATTGTATACGAGGAAAGAAGTGTTAATATTTGTATCATAGCTTGAATGGTGTAATGGATTACAGGATTACATACTCATACAGAGAGTGAGGTACAGGGTTCAAGTCCCAGTTCAAGCGTTAATTTTTATTTTCAAAATTATTGTCTAGTTGAATGCAGGCTTTCACGGCCAGTAATCATAATGTTGAGTGATTCCAGGCTTTGTGGCCGTGGTCCATTACTGGTGTTCCTACCAGACATTTCTCCCTCAGCTGCGGAGGGCATCTTCAGTGGCGAGTACTTCTAGGTGTTGTTTCCTGGCCGGAGGCTTGACTGTGAAGATGCCCTCCGCAGCTGAGGGAGAAACTTCTGGTAGGAACACCAGTAATGGATCACGGCCACAAAGCCCGGAATCACTCAATATTATATCAAAATAACATAATGATGTTCATTTTAATACATTTAATTGAATCATTATCATCTTCCCTCATATTTTGTTAGAATTCTTGAACATGTTTCAGTATTAAGGTAGAATTTTTTATCACTGACCTCATATTGTTCTCCTCATTTGACTATAAACTAGTTTTGGAACATAGTTTCTGTTCCATCCTCAGTATCGTCACGACCGTTGTTCTGTCGTCTTGAAGAGCTGTCCTTCGCTCCTTCCATTGGCTGACTGAAAAACTCGAAACCAGGACCAGTCAGCCAATGGAAGGAGTGAAGGACAGCTCTTCAAGATAACAGAACAACGGTCGTGACGATACTGAGGATGGAACAAAAACTATGTTCCGAAACTAGTTTATAGTCAAATAAGAAGAACAATATGAGGTGAGTGATAAAAAATTCTACCTTAATGAATATATCTCTTAGTGAGAATTCCTAAAATAAGTAATGTTTCAGTATCTCTGGATACTAACATCAGGTCTTTTTGACAGAGTACGAGATAAGATGATACTGATTCAATTAAATGGTTTAACTAACGTCATACTTCTCCCAGAATAAATTTACCTGCTGATCTGAAATAAATACACCTTCTTGATTGTACTTTATTTGTACAAGATGTGAAAAATCAGCATTGTATGATAGGAATGAATGACATCTTGTTGGGAATGGTATTGTAGATTTTCTTTTAAATTGACCACTATTCACCAAGACTTGCAGAAAGGTTACTATTGTATAGTTTCTGTTTTACTTGGTACCACTAAAAGAGGTATGGAGTTTCTCCTTGTGGTCTGATATATTTCTTGATGAACATCATCAACACCATGGTCTGAAATATTTTGGACCAATGAAAGACAAAAGGCTTCTCAATACTATGCTGATGAATATTGAAAGTGTAGAGTCATAACTCTCTGAGATAAAATATTTAATTTACACCTATTAACATATTAAAAATGTTTTAAACGTTTATTTAATTTTTTTTCTCTGTTCTGATTCTTGACTGCCTCTGAGGAATAAACAATTATCCCCTCTCCGAGCGATTTCGGAGTTCAATTTCTGACAGTGCAAAGTTTTTTTTTTCCCCCTTGTATATGATGGGTGGAGTGAGGGTCACTCAATATTGTTAGAATAATTGAATATGATTTGAATTAAGAAGTGTATAAATATCGGATTTAGAAGATTGGAATTAAGGTTGAGGTATTGCTTCATGCTATCACATAACTTGTTTTAATGTCGTATACTAGTTTACTTACTTACTTACTCACTGGCACTATCGAACCCGTAGGTTCATGGCCGCGCGGACATAAGCTCTCCATACATCCCTATCCTGAGCTAATGCTTTCCAATCATTCCCTGTATAATCTACTTCCCTCAAATCATAGTTAATGTTGTTCTCCCACCTCATTCTTGGTCTACCAACTGGGCGTTTTCCCTCTGGCTTTCCTACAAGAAGTTTCCATGCACGTCTTTCATTCCCCATACGCGCAACTTGTCCTGCCCATCGCAGTCTATGAGACTTAACTGTTCTTATTATATCTGGCTTTCTATAAAGACCATGTAGTTCATTGTTATGAAGTCTTCTTTATTCACCTGTCTGTTCATCTCTCTTTGGTCCAAAAAATTTTCCTAAGAACTTTATTCTCAAATACTCGTAATCTCCTTTACTCCCTTAAAGTAAGAGTCCATGTTTCGCACCCATATAATATAACTGGTAGAATAATAGTTTTATATATTTTCAGCTTAACGTTTCTTGAAAGGAGTTGGGACATCAAAAGTCTCTGCAATGCATAATAGCATGCATTTCCAGAATTGAGCCTATGTTTAATTTGTCTTTGTGCATCTCATTCCTATTTGTGATTATTGTTCCTAGGTATTTGAATTCAGCCACTTCCTCAAAATTTCCCTCATTTGTCATTAGCTGTCCATTTCCATTATATACTGAATTTCTACGTGTGACCATATAGCCTATTTAGTTTTACTGATATTTACTTCCAGTTCTAATTCTTAGTGTTACTCAATAGTGTGTGCGTGTTGGCCTTCAGTATCTCCTCGCTATCGGCCAGTAGTACTACATCATCAGCATAAACTAACAGCTTATTAATACCATTCAGTTGTAAGCCTTCCTCATTCTCTAAAGATTTAATGGCATGCTCTAGTACAAAATTAAATAGTAGAGGAGATAGTGCATCTCCTTGCTTCAACCCATTCTGGATTTCAAAAGTGTCTGAAAACTGTTTTGCCTACACGCACCCTATTCTTTGAGCCATTTAGACACATTCGTATAAGTCTAACTAACTTTTTAGGAATTCCGAACTCCAGCAGGATACTATATAACTTCTCCCTCTTAATTGAATCATATGCTTTTTTGAAGTCTACATATAGTTGATGTACAGTACCATTATATTCCCATTTCTTTTCTAAAATCTGTCTTATACTAAAAATCTGATCTGTTGTAGACCTGTTTCTTCTAAATGCACATTGATGATCTCCTAGAATGTCATTGATATAGGGAGTAAGTCTGCTTACTAATATATTTGTTAGAATTTTGTACGAAGTTGAAAGTAATGAGATGCCCCTGTAGTTGTTGCAATCAGTTTTATCTCCTTTCTTATAAATTGGTACGATAATTGATTTCTTCCATTCATCTGGAAGAGCTTCTTTTTCCCAAATCATACTAAGCAACCAGAGTATCTTGTCCATCAATTTTTCTCCCCCTGATTTTATCAGTTCTGCTGGGATCTCATCTGAACCTGATGCTTTATACATCTTCAATTTTTCAATCGCCATTTCAACCTCTAATGCACTTGGCTCTGCGACTAGCAATTCTGCTGTCTGTACTTATCCTCCTCAATGTCCTGTTCTGTATGTACATTTAATAGCTGATTAAAGTAACTTTTCCATCTATTTAATATACTCCTAGAATCTGCAATCATATCCCCATTTTCATTCCGAATTACATTTGTTCTAGCCTGAAACCCTTTCTTCTCTATACTAATTCCCTGATATAATTCTCTAATGTTCCTATTTTTTGCATTCATTTCAAGATCATTAATCTTCTCTCTCAAATATTCCCTCTTTTTACTCTTTAGTAACTTGGTGGTTTCCCGTCTAACACTACCCAATTGCTCTAAATTTACATCATTTTGCTCGTATAACCATTTTATTTTTGCTAGCTTTCTTTTCTTTACAATGTCGGCACATTCCTCATCAAACCATACTAGTTTAGTGATAGCAATATGGACTTGGCTGAACTATAGCGTGTCAGATTTATTTATAATTTAAGGAATTCGTATTTAAAATGCATAAAGTAATGTATGTGGAATGTCATAGAGCATCTATTTATATACCATAGAGTCAGCTCCATGGTTGTGTAATTCGTGGTTGTAATGGCGCTCTTATCGTTCACAGCTTATTTGATGATTATAACTAAAGTTTGGTGTAAAGAAGGAGCGAGTCTATCCATGTTCTAACATTCTTGTACGGTTACCATGTTGCGATCCACCATTTTGTTTATTTTCCTGTGAAATAGGTGGATTGTAATACAGTGTATTTCTTGAGTTTTTGTATATTTGAAGATCTTGGAATATTTAAATTAAGTGTAATATATATGATTCGATTGTTTCCCCTGGAAACAGGGGGTGAAGAAATCCGCAGACATTGGGCGCATCGCGAGTAAACACGTTAAAGTGACCGTGTCCGGTAAAAACTATAACACAGGGAAAGATCGTGCGGTCACTCTCAGTCTTAAAAAATCAAAAATACAGAGCCAAATTGCAGCAGTAGAAAATATGAATCACGTTAATGACAAGGAAAATCAAAACAATGATGTGGAAGAAATGGATACCCAAGAAGGTAAAAGTACAGTTCAATTTTAATTGTTATATACGGCGTCCATTCATAGAGAATTCGCATGGCGGTGATATTTTTGACTGCATCGCTTTAATTTTTTTTGATGATGAATAGCTTTTAACTGACCCTTAATGTAACATTTTAATGAGATGATAGTTGCTGATACCAATACTATGATATAAATAAATTGTTCTATGAATAGTTTCGCAACATGACAAATGTTACATATGGTTTTAAATTTTTTGACATTTTGCAGATGAGTATCAGAGTTCGTGTAGTTATAGCAATTTTTGTACTAAATGCAACTTCGATAACTGCTATTGGAAATTATTATTGTTCTTTCGCGATATAAACAAATTATGAAAGATCAATATGTAAATAGAAGGCAGTAATAGGAAGAAGAAAACAGGTACCCTCTCTGCCTTAGATTTTAGGTTAAAAATTATAAAGAAATGTCAATACTATATGAAGGAGAACTTTTTTTTAAAAAAAGACACTGTGGAAGTTAATTTTTGTAAAGAAATAGTGAAATTGATAAAAACAAAGGAGTAAGTAACAATTTTAGTTTCTCCATTTGCATGAAAAGCTCGACTTCGGCTGAGATGAATCCT
The DNA here is from genome assembly GCA_030220185.1 of Diploptera punctata. Lineage (NCBI taxonomy): Eukaryota > Metazoa > Arthropoda > Insecta > Blattodea > Blaberidae > Diploptera > Diploptera punctata. The sequence continues at coordinate 1,687,289 of JASPKZ010000045.1, read as the reverse complement.
GGTAAACTATGAACATAAAGCCCTAAACCGTGGAGGCTGAGAGGGTATAGTGTTTTGATAAAGTACCTAATTTTGTGGAAAGCTAAAAAATAAAAATGTATTCCATAATAATGCTGGATAGTTTTTCAGTCTGTTTACAAATAATGCAAAAAAAAAAAAGGCTGAACAGCAGTTGTACTTACCCCTGATTTTTCAGTTTATTGTTGTAAACTATTGCTCTTCTTTATTTACTAATATTTTTTAATATCTTAAACTTTTTCAAATAATTTTTATAACTATGTGACAAGTTTTAAGTATTTATTTAAATATGCAAATCACAACATTATGACAGTTAGACAATATTGTGATGCTGACTGCTGTTTTCTCCACAGAGTTTATTACTTAGTCTACGATTGGATAAGGCGTATAAACTGTCGCACATGAATTCTTCTAAGTTCTATAGAATCGCAGTGCGCATGCAGGAGTTGCTGTAATGGTTAATGTAGCTTCCGGTAGATGGCTCTGAAGTCGGTGTTACCTACTTTGGGATTAAATTCCCAAATGCCAAAAAAAAAATGGATGTAAACTAACTTCCCATTTCCTAACCTAACAAAACAGTTTACATGCATATTATTTATTTCCAAATGAAAAAAAAAGTGGACGTAAACTAACTTCCTATTTCCTAACCTAACAAAACAATTTACATGCATTTTATTATTTAAGAAACTATAAACTAATTTTACGTACACTAACACTAAATATGGTTTCAAATTATTTTCAAATGTTGGTAACTGCGATGTGAGAGTCGCCTAGCGGATGTTACATGAAGCATTTCCGCGCCTGTAGAACTCCATGTACAATATTCGCGTAATTTAGAAATATTTAAATATTGTAAGAAATGTTCCTAAAATGGTTCCAAAATGTTTAAAATAGTACCAAACGTTATTATAAATGGTTGAAAAGTGTTTAGTGCATCCGTGGCATAAGAATATTAGATAGAAAATTGTGTGCGATGGTTTATACACCACAGCCCTATGATTTTTCTATCGCTAGTTGGAACGGTGTTAGGAAGTGATAAGTATGTGTACACCCATTTTTAATAAATGTTTGGTAATTTTAATATTTTTTATGTATTTCTTTAACATAGATTTAGGGATTTATTGCAAAGATTGGTCATTCAAATTTCACAGCGACGTGCTGCCATCTAGCATAAGCTGTATAACTTTAGTACTGCACCGCACGGGATCCTACCAATCTTTTTATTGTTACTTTGAGTTTGAAAGTTTTGAGAAACTATATCCACATTCCTTTTCCCGGGCCCATAGAAGGCAAAGATTAATCCCTCTTTCCTTAGTAAATTATTTAACATATGGTACTGTATGCTAAACAGTATTATAATCGTGGAAGCTAGAAGGAAGAAGTGGATTAATTTGGCTTGAGTAAGCTTTGGAATGTAAATCAATATCAAAGATGACTAGCTACGCAATTAGTAAACATAAGTTAACTAAAAAATTAATTAATTAGAGTCATAAGTCAGATGATTGAAATACAAATAATATAACAAAAGTATATCTTCTTGACCATTGAAAGAAAAGACATAAATGAAATAATAATATAAATCGGCCATCAAAAGAAGAAGTCAATAATAATGATGATAATATATTAATTAAATAAAAATAAAACATAGTTTTATTTGATTTTCATATTTTATTTTTATTTAATTAATAAATATGGATTTTCATCAAGTAAACACCAACTCAATTGATTAGATAATAATATACATACATACACACACACACTCAATCCAGTCCAGCCAAGGACTAGGGTTCACAGCCCTGGTTGCCTTACCCTGGCTTATGGGACTGATTAAACCAAACAGCTCCTTCGAGCTACCGTCGATCTGACCACGACGATTCCAAAGTAGATGATGACCCTGATATTGGCTTGCACAGCTTATTTGAGGCCTTCGATAACAAGGGAAACATGCGCAGTCACACACAGCGCATAAAGAAGGAAAGGGGGGGGGGTACATAGGAGAGAGGACAACAAAGATAGGAATTTGGCACTGTTCTATAAGATCACTGCAGAGGGAAGATAGATGACGTAGTTGTTGCATAGTATTACATACCGAAAAGGTGATTTCGGTGTTCAGTACGATAACAATCGATATGTGGCGAGAAGCGATAACCCACTAGGCAAGGATTATAATCAATATGTGGTTCAATGGTGGGTTATTGCTGGCTCCATAAACTCTTGCGAATGTGCACTGTTGTTCTATAGGACTTTGAAAATATGTTGGGTAAGTAAAAGTGTTGTATCTCTGAAATGAAGTTCCTAATTACTGATACCATATTACCTTGAATTCAGTCTTATTTCCTGTAAAATACAATGTTGCATAAGAACAATGTTTCTATCATTGACAGTTCCATACACAATTTAGTCATATAGTGGATAAGAGTAGCACCACAGTTCCACAATAGGCTGAATCGGCAGAGTAATTCCTTATGCAAATTTGTTTACAGTACGGGACTTTGCTTGGAATTATACTCTTTCTGCTCTTAAAGTTATCCTTGTCAAAATAAAACAATGAGTCTTCTCACTTTTCATTGGTTATGGACACCGACGTATGTTATGGATGCAATTAGTACGCAAAAAAGTAGTTCCCTTCATTAAATTAAAAATTTGTCCTCGAATATACTTATTTTTTCTGAATGAAAATAATAATATTAAAAACATACAAAATATTCTAAAATATATATATATTTTTTTTCCAAATGCCCCAGATTTGTCTTTCGACATTCCTGGTTTCTCTCCTGACATGGCGTACTAGTAACCCACTTCTGAGGTTGGGGCGCCTGGAAGGCGGGGTTACGTTGCCCCGATGATATGATGGGTGATGATGATGATAATGGTGTGCCAGGAGAGGCCCTAATTCTAAGCTTAACCTAAGATGAATATGAATGATGATGGTAGCGACGGCCATATGATTTCGGGGACCGTTTGGGCCTTAAAGTTTTCCTGACATTTGTCTTACAGGTGAGGAAAAACCCCGATAAAAACCTCACCCAGAAAAACTGTCCCGACCGGGGATCGAACCCGGGCCTGCTGCGTGACAAGGCAACACGCTACCCCAAGACCACAGCGGTGGACTATATTTTAAAATATACCTAATCAATAATTACAACTTAAAATAGTTTATTACATATGGGTGATGCACTAGTTATTTTTTCTGAATGAAAATAATAATATTAAAAACATACAAAATATTCTAAAATATACCTAATCAATAATTACAACTTAAAATAGTTTATTACATGTGGGTGATGCATTTGAGTCACGCTTCAGTCGATTCTCATGAAACAAAATGGCTGAAAGTATCGAGTCTTCTGTTTCTGTGTCAACCCCCTGTCAAAAGTGACAGTAATTGTGGCGCGAATGGTGGAAGGATGTTGCTTCTACAACATACGTCAGTGTCCATAAACCAAAGTCACGCTTCAGTTGATTCTCATGAAACAAAATGGCTGATCGAGTCTTCTGTTTATGTGTCAACCCCCTGTCAAAAGTGACAGTAATTGTGGCGCGAATGGTGGAAGGATGTTGCTTCTACAACGTACGTTAGTGTCCATAAACCAATGAAAAGCGAGCAGGTCACATGTTTTTGTTTTGACGAGGATCACTTTAAGAGCGGAGAGAGGCTAGTATAGTTAAGATATTATTCTTTGTATTTGATATTCATTTTTATGATTTTTTCTAATGCTACCAGTTGTCATTTTATGACTATTTAACTCATGCCCCAAATGGCCATGACCAATCACATTTCAATGAATTTTGATTTACAACCAATCACAGTCTTTTTCACCTTGATTTTATCACTTTCATTTTATCAAGTGTCTGAGATGTGATGTAGGACATGCCCTGATCTTGAACAAGTGGCCCCCAGATTGTATATATAGTACACGAACGTAACTAGATTCTGCTTGTGAGATATAACAGAAAAACATTCGTAGCAATTGATTATACCACAAAAAAAAAAAAGAAACCACTGTTTGCACTTTTTTAAACATATTATTTCCCAGGTATTAACATTCCAGAAAAATATAATTGACATATTTACATCATAGTACATAAAAAATTAATTAATAACCTGTAATGTTGGTTATAAACAGTTTTATGTACTTAATTTTTTTTTTCTACTAGGGTGCATTCTTACAATATTGCGATTCATATTTTACAATAAATATGATCTGGTTGCAGTGATGAACAAATGAAACATGACAAATGATTCTCATTTGTTTACATGTGTGAATGCTTAATGAAACTTTCAGCAGATGACAGGATATATATAAAATCGGTATGACCAACATTTGCAATTATTCCATAACATATTTTAAAGAAAAGGATGTTCACTCACTTCATTTTGTTAGGTTCCAATTGGACTAGTTAGTGTACATCAGATTAGTTTATTTTATTTTTTTTAGGAATATACCACAATACAGTGTTTCTCCTTCAACCCAAAGTGATTTGTTGCCAGAGGTTCTTGTCTAAAGCATCTTCTTCCCTCAAATCTCTAGCTTCCATACTTCTCTTCACTCCATCCATCCATCGTTCTCTAGGCCTGCCTCTTCCACTTCTTCCAGCTTTCCAATTAAGGTTCTTCTTTGGTATTCTCTCTTCTTCCATTCTTATGAGGTGTGCATACTATTTCAAACATTTTTCTTCAATTTTTCCTAATATCTTTTTTTCAACTTGCATAATTTCCCTTATTGTGCTGTTTCTGACCTTATCCCTTCTTGAAATTCTTGTCAATCGCCTCCAAAAATTCAGATTAGTTTATAGTTTATTAAATAATATGCATGTAATTTATTAGTTAGACTTTTAAAGCGGAAGTTGGTGTACATCCATTTCTTATAAACATATTAGGGAATTATGATGATCTTGATGAAGATTTTCGGTCTGTAGGCCATGGTCATGAGGCTTGTAGTTCTCCGACGTTTCGCCAGACGCAGTCTCTGGCGAAACGTCGGGGAACTACAAGCCTCACGGTCTACAGCCCGAAAATCTTCATCAAGATCATAATAGCAACTCCGGCCGTGAAAGTCTACGTGAATATATTAGGGAATTTATTGCAAAGGTTGGTCATACCGATTTCACAGATATGTGGATCCATCTGGCGATGATTCCATAAATTTTTACATATGTTGGAAAGTTTTTCCAATATTGGTATTCAGTTAATCAGTGTTTTTTTTGTTATAATTTTAATGGTTATGTCTCTTATAATATTCATGGTGAGATATTACCATGCCTGAATTAGAAATTCTGGCAAGCTGTACTCCCCTTACCATCACTATCATCAATATATGCTTGGGTAGAACATTGTACCCCCCCAGTAGACTCCAGTTGTAGTCAGAAGTTCTAAGATATGGTAATTCCATTCTACAGTGGAATTAACGGCTATTTGGTCTTCTATCAGTTTAACACTTGTGAACTGTCAATCTATATCCCAGCCTCTGGATCTCCGGCTCTGAAGTTTAGGTTATACGAGGGGTAAAGGGAGAACTCACCCTACTGCCAATAAGGGAATGGTTGTTGTGCGAGTGAACGTCTGCCACAACCAGTCACTGATCTTGACAGGAATCTCGTTAATCCATTCATGCACGTCACTAATTAGATGACGAGGCATTTGGCTATTGATAGATCAACCTCACAGGATCACTTACAACTTTTTTGTAAGGCGTTGGATACCTCAGCTACCTGAGGGCAACTATAGGGAGTGGAGAACAATTGACCGAAGTCATGCATTTATCCACAAGCCCAGAGATTAATGAGACTAGCGAATGGCACTACCACTGTCAGGGTGTTCCAATTTGGAAAACTCTCTTGCTTGAAATTTAATAATTGAGAGCTTGGAGAATCAGGCAAGCAGGTCCCCCCAAAGGGGATGGAACTTAATTCGGTCTCCCACCATTAAGGTGCAAGAGAACCTCAACAGGGAAAACCTCGCGAAGGGGTCCACCCTGCTATTGCAGGCCCGTCGCCCGTGCTGTCATAGTTCTACCTTCATAGGTAGCGCAATCGAGGACTCGCAAAGCTAATCAATGCTTCAAGTGGAGGAACTAAGCCTCCTGTGCCGTATAAGGGATGTGTTACTCATCCCCAGCTGTCCCCTCCTGGAGACAAGTTTTTGTAACAAGGCCCCACACACTTAAGTATAGTCCAAACTGGCGAACAGGGCTGCCTGGATCCCCGGGCGGTCACTACAGCAACCTGAGAACATTCCTACTGCGACGTGTTGTCACCGACTTCAGTTACCAGACAGCACCCATCTATCGTCCAGAAGGACCTAGTCTCACTTGTTACACAGGATTGAGAGATAGGAAGAACTGACCTCCTCCAATCTGACAGAGGCAAGTGAAGCTCACACTCTGCCCCTAGATGCTAGCTTTAGTCAGACGTGGACTCCCCGAGATCCCAAGTCAAAGAAGGTATCCACATGCCCTTACCAACCCTGGCTGGACTATTGCCCGGAGCCAGCTAGCTTCACCGATCACACCTATCCTTCCGGTTAGGTCTGTAGATGGGCTACCACAGTCGGGTCCTAAGGCTTGAGGGTATCTTAAGAGAGTCATAGTTACTCATCATCTAATTAGTGACTGCATGAATGGATTAACGAGATTCCATCTGTCCCTATCTACGTCAGGGCTGGAGAATCAGTGGCTGGACTACATTTTATAGCAACTCATGTTGTAAGCAGCCAATTAGTGCATGATCATCTCTTACCCAATTCAAACAAAATATTTTGTAACATTGCGAGTTCTCCAAAAATACAACTATAGCTGGACCAATTACAAAAAGCACTTATGGTGGGAAACTTATGTCGTTTCTTTCTCTCACACTGGCTGTCCTTTATGCATTGCCTTATGTCGATCAACAATCAGAGTCATTCTCTGAACTCTCGTCAGAATACCAGAACCACTACTATCTCCACTTTCATTGGATGATGAGTTGATGACATTAATTTTCCCATCCACTGTACATTCCTGATCACATTAATTGCCTGCTTTTAAAAAACTGCTGCAAGTTGTAGACGATATAAAGTACTTACGAAAATTTTTGGACCAAAGAGAGATGAACAGACAGGTGAATGGAGAAGACTACATAACAATGAACTACATGGTCTTTATAGGAAGCCAGATATAATAAGTCTCGTAGACTGTGATGGGCGGACATGTTGCACGTATGGGGAATGAAAGACTTGCATGGAAGCTTCTTGTAGGAAAGCCAGAAGGAAAACGCCCAGTTGGTAGACCAAGAATGAGGTGGGAGAATAACATTAACTATGATTTGAGGGAAGTGGATTATACAGGGAATGATTAGAAAGCATTAGCTCAGGATAGGGATGTATGGTAAGCTTATGTCTGCGTGGCCATGAACCTATGGGTTCGATAGTGCCAGTGAGTAAGTAAGTTGTAGACAATTTTGCAGGTTTAGTCTCTAAGTGGCCTACCAGACTTGGATGACAAGGGCATATTGTTGTAACTGCAAGAATGCACTGTAACTCATCATTATTATTATTATTATTATTATTATTATTATTATTATTATTATCACCACCATCATCACCACCACCACCACCACATCATCATCATTAGATTATTCTAAAGCTTACTGCAGTTGAGCCATTATATTTTCCAGCATGACCACAGCTATCCAATTTTTGGCAGGACTGCTGCACATGGTTTATAAAAAGTGGTGTTGTCAAGTCAGCATGGACTTGTATGATGGATGAATGAATCAGTTCGACTACAGTATGCCTTGCAATATTCATATGACACTGTTGCACTGTTTAATTTTCCATTTCTACTAACACTTCCTATTATTTTAACATTTTTTAACATATCTTTAAATATTTTATAATTGTTCAGTGTTTATGTATGCAAATTCTCTCAATTATTTTTTCTAAGTTCTACATAACCATAGTGGCATCCAGTCAACAGATGGCAGTTCGGTATGACCAACCTTCACAATAAAAAATTGAACTACAACTTTTTTATTTTGTTAGGTTAAGAAGGTGTAAGTTAGTGTAGACCGAATTAGTTTATAGGTTATTGAAATAATATGTAAATGATTAACTTGTTAGGTTACAAATTATGTATTTGGACTAGTTTATAGTCAAATAAGAACAATATGAGGTGAGTGATAAAAAATTCTACCTTAATACAAATTATGTGTTAGTGTACATTCGGGACATTCCATACGAAATCGGCAAAAAAATTGTGAAAATTGAACTCACATCTTTAAAAGTTTACCATTTTTTTTACAGTGAAACTTTATGATATACTAAATATCTGAACCGAATTTCAAGTCTTCGCTTGGTGTAATTAAAGAGTAACATAGCTGTCAATTTATCGTATTGTTTTAAATAGTCTCTTTTATAAAATACATTTCTCGAAGTATGGCTATTCCCTCAACTTGAAGAGATAGTCACATTATAGATGATTTTATGCTCTATCGCTTGAAAATTAGTACCTTAATATTTACGTTTTTCTGAAGGGCGTAAATGCAATTAATATGCAATTGACCTTCCTCACCAAAAATTTTATAAAATCAAAAAATGCCACATTATTACCTGAACACCAGTTAATTTTTTGTAATTAGTATTAAAGTGGAGTCTTGAAAGGAAACTACCAAAAATAATTATTTTTCCTAAAATCCCCTATGTGTAGACTGCCCGCAATACCTTTCGCGTGAGTAGAGATCGCTCGCTCATACAAACAATGACGGAGCTACTGGTTAGTAGTCCTTTGTGCACTTACAAATATTTTTATTGTTATTATCATCATCATTACATTATTTTTATTATCATTATTACAATTATTACATCATCATCGTGGACTAGTGGTTACTCTGCACGCCTCCGATTCCGAGGTTCGCGGGTTCAAACTCGATAGGAATCAATGGCATTTTAAAGGCGTAACAATTCTGAATGTAGCTTTCTCCAGAAGGAAGGAAATCCGTGAGTCCCGTGTCGTAAATTTATGGTACGTAGGAGAACCTCGCGCTTGAAATAAATTGCTACATAATAAACGTAATTAAATTTAACAATCTTTATTGAAATATTCAGTAGGCGATTAATTTTGTGCTGAGTTTGGCTAATGTATAGTTTTAATTTAAATTACTAAGCACTTACGCATTCAAGCTGGTAGGCCTATTAAAAATATTTTCTAGAGAGTAGTTTTGTAATGTGTTGTAATATTTTGTACTTGTACCCTACACCAATGTCTGATGTTGAATATTGCAAGTAATGTTAAACTATCGATAATAAGTTATATCAATTTTCATGCTGTTACAAGTAATATTCAAGAGGTATAAATATACAGCTGGTGGAAAGATGAAGACCATCTTCGCTAGGTTTACCGTACAGGCCACATGGCCTAAAACGAATTTGTTCATGATGATGAAATATACAGCATTTTATTGGCTTGGTATCACTTGATCTTGCATCCCCTACTCATGACATATCTAAGATGATATTAAAATGCACGATAATATTAGCTTTTATTATAAGCTAAATTATTATAGTATTTAATTTAATGTGTAAACTTCCCATTATTCTCCTTTTATAACACAAAATGTATATCTCTACGATTATTATCTCATTTCAGAAACATTTAAGAAATTGTAAAATTATATATTAACACATAATACTGTTAATAACTATTGTATACTAATATATGCACAATTAAAATCATATTTAACTTCTAACTCACCATTCAGTCTTTGTGGATCTGCAAACTTGTTAGTTAAAAACAATAAGATATTATTTTTAATTTCACTGTGACACTTAAAATGACGAGATGCATTAAACAAACACACTGATGTAAATCAACTGTCTAGTATGTAATCTGAACATGAGAATTGTTGATGTAAAACAGATGTTTAAGGAAGACTTGCTGACATTGCATTATTATCGTTTGGTAGGAAGTGGTAAGAGTATTAAAACATTCGGTTTTATTTGGAAGTGATATCTTATAACAATACTATTTCGTCAACGTTATCAGGGTACAATACAATACACTGAATAAAAAGTTATTTTAAGACTGAAATTAGTAATTATAACATAATAAAAATTTATACCAGTTTATTCAATTAATGACCAAAATAGTTATTACATAATATTACATTTAAACTGTAATGAAAAATTTGTAACAAAATAAATAATTTGTTTTAAAAAAGGACAGAAGATTACGAGTATTTGAGAATAAAGTTCTTAGGACAATTTTTGGATCAAAAAGAGATGAACAGACAGGTGAATGGAGAAAACTACATAATAGTGAGCTATGTGATCTGTATAGGAAGCCAGATATAATAAAAACAGTTAAGTCTCGTAGGCTGCGGTGGGCAGGAAATGTGGCACATATGGGGGATGAAAGAGGTGCTTGGAAATTTCTGGTAGGAAAACCGGAGGGAAAAACGCCCAATTGGAAGACTAAGAATGAGGTGGGAGAATAACATTATACATGATTTGAGGGAAGTAGATTATACAGGGGATAATTGGAAAACGTTAGCTCGAGATGGGATGTATGGAGAGCTTATGTCCGCACTGCAATGAATCTACAGGTTCCACAGAGCCAGTGAGTGAGTTAGTTATAAATAATTTGTTTAATAATTCTCAGTAAACGTAAGTAACAGAGCTCTTTACTTCTCACTTCAGCAATAAAATTTGATAAATAAATATCTACTGCGTAAGAATTAAAATATCGCCACTTTTATAAATTTACGGTGCTGTTCCATTAAGCAGAACATATAATAATCTACCGTATTCGATTTGATGGCAGTTGAAAAAGTCACTGATGAAGCTCTTTCAATAAAGTACGCGCGCGACCTTGGTCGTGAAATGAATCTGCTGCGCCGTGGACCAGCGAGTTTTTTTACGAAAGTAGAATAAAAAAAACATTTATATTGTCTGAACTATTCAACTCTCCAAAAGGTAATTGCTGGAAATTAATCCTTATTATGTGAGTAGTATCCTGTATTTTTTCCGTTTTCATATTTTGGTATGTAGTGCAGTAATCCGCCATAAAACAGAAAATTGACACCGAAAATAAAAATATCCTAATTATAAAAATAACACCCTTAAACTACAAGATATCACCTATATAAATATGTTTGAAACAAATTTTTGCTGTTTACTGTTTCAGAAATATCAGTTAGTAAACGTTTTAGTTTATTATATTTACGATAATTTTAGATCATCATAACTACGAACCTATAAATGATAAAAATTAAATTTCTGTATTAATATGTTTATAAATGTATTCACTATATTTAGGGATACATAAAATTAAAAAAAATAAATTGCAAGATTTTTTGCTGCCCGATTTGATATGGATTGTCCCATTCATGTTTCAAAGCATGTTTGGGAATTTATCGCGAAGGTTGGTAATGTCATAGATAGCAGGACTATCTGTGCAATAATCCCTCAGATCAAAACTGATTTCGAAGAAATTTTCAGATATTACATGATAAAATTAGCTCTACCAATTGATGTGAATGAATACTTTTGACACCCACTGTATAAACGACAGAACTGGCTTTTGTTTTTTTTTTCAACTATTCTCTTTGCGATGACATCCTTAATTCAAGGGTAGACTTGGCAATACCGTAACATCATCTGTAAATTTTGTGTGTATCTGTTGCCCATATTCTTGATGAAAACCACTGTTAGTAAAGCAGCTAGTCAGCTGACCAAAACGTGTCATGTGATTTGCTACTGGAAATAATGGTTCTACTGTAAATACAGGGCATACACTTACACATGGGCATGACTTCACGAGTATAAACTCAAGCAGTGACTACGTGCTTGCTGTCATCAGTAGTTGTGGGAGGGGAGACTAGCACATTCACAGTTACAACTGAATTTTGTCAGTGGTTGGGCTATACAGGGATCTAGTTAATATTTTAATTGTGTTTGGGTTTCTTTGTTATGATTGATAGTGATTATAGCCAATGCATGGCAAATTACAAATTATGGTATGCTGATGCTTCCCCCACCATCACTTCCTGTGGAAGTGGCAATGTTCTGTGTACGGTACCTCTCTAGACTCCAATTGTAGCTGTCAGAAGTCCAAAGATCCATTAATTCCACTGTAACTATACAAGATTACCTCTAATGTGTTCTATGTTCTACTATAATTATGGCACATCCTTGTTTCTTAACAGCCTTCAAAACTGGTTATTAGTCAACTGTGATTAACAACCAATAAAAATAAGCTAATTCAAGCTTGCATTTTCAGTTTTTTTTTTAATGCTCCAGTTTGTCCTTTCGGACATTTCTGGTGTTCTCTCTTGGCATTGGTGTAATTGTAACCCACTTCTGAGGTTGGGGCAGAAGGCCCAATGATATGATGGGTGATGATGATAGTGATGTGTCAGGAGAGTACTTAATCTAAGATGAATATGTATGATGTTTGGGGACCGCTTGTCTTACATGTGAGGAAAAACCCTGATAAAAATCTCACCCAGGAAACTGTCCCGACTGGGGATCGAATCTGGGTCCGCTGCGTGACAAGGCAGCACACTACCTCGAGACAACAGCGGTGGATGCATTTTCAATTATAGTACAACCATTTTACCAAATTTTATGAATTTTAAATACATGATTAATTATGAAAACAGTTGCACTGTTGTTCAATTAATTGATACATTATTAGTGTGCCTAATGGTTAGGTAACAAATCACTGTGACATTTGGTGACAAATTTTTGAACTTTTGTACTCCATGCCATTGCTGGTGTAAAGAAACAGGAATGTATGAAGTGGATTGTAGCTCAGTCATATAATAGTTACTGAATTAAAGAAAGAAAAATGGACTAATTACTTTTGCAGAATGTGACTAGAGAAAAAAATATAATTAGTCTTGGCCATAAATGCTGATACAAAGTTTTTTAAAGAAAACATCAAAAAATGGTTTAAAATGTAATATAATTTTAGTACATTAAGTGTCAATATATTTCACACATTTACAGTAGAGTCGTTCTTATTTCCGGCATCGAATCATACGACAGCTTTTGGTCAGCTGACTGGCTGTTTACTAACAGTGGTTGTAGACAAGTTAATATGTCACAGATATGTTATACTTACGGAGGATGTTCCTGTATTGCCAAGTCTACCCTTGTACTATGGGTCTGTAAAAGGCAATAAACTACCATTGTTCTCATTCTCTTTTTTGAAATCTCTAACAATATGAATTGTTTCTCTGTTTGCGAATTGATAGTCTTCCGACTCTTCCGTAGCATTATGACACTTAAAATTCACCGATAACACCACAATATAATAATACTTGAACTGATTACCACACAAGTTCTACTGACTTGACAACATCACTTTGTCTTGTAAACCACATGCAGCAGTTGTACCAAAAATTGGGTAGGTGTGGTCATGCCAGAAATAAGAACGACTCGACTAATTAATTTTCAGAACAGTGTTTAAGCCTTTCAAGCCTTTCTTCTATTACAGCATGCATGGACCCAGTTAAGATAACTGCCACTGCTGAGCCACAAGGCATTCTTGAAGCTGTTGTTTGTGGGCACTATTTCTTATCAACAGTGCCTCCTACCAGTGGCAGCTCCTGCATAAACTTGCTAGGGGTTCACTATATTACTCTTGAAATTAGCTTTAAAACTAAGTTCGTATAGCGCATAAGAAAATTGAAAGATTAAAATACCATTAGAATAGACTAAAGATATTGCTCAGACAGACAAAAAAAGAAAACATAATAATGATAATATACATTAATACAGAGAAGAGGGAAGAAAATGCATCGTTAACAATTATGAATTAAGTTAAGACATGCAATGTTAACAGCAAAAAATATGAATACAATTTGTACAAATATAAAATGTAACAGAAAATATTAGGCAAAAATACAAGAACGAAAAATCAAAGATAAATTAAAAGGGTATACATTCATTCAGGTTTGTTACAGCTGACGCCGATTCCTGATTCCTCCTTCCTATTAAAAGAATAAAAGTAAAAGGAGTTTTTTTTATTTAAAAAAATTGTTGGATTTTTAAGGAAAAACTTTTCTCCTTGGCATGACAGCCTAGAAGGCCTTTGCCAACCAGCCAGCTGCTGGCTTCATACCTATTTGTATCAATCATCCTGCCAATATAGGGGTGACGTGTGATCATTTAGTCGGATCCCAACCGCTTAGCTGGTTTTCTCAATCTGCTGCTACTACAGTGTGATCAGTATAGCACTGGACAGCAGACGTGGTGATTTCACTATACTGCTGACACATTTGCGGCAGGGAATGGACAGTGTAGGATCGCGGTGTTACAACCACACACATTTTCGTAACTATTTTACAAATTGTCATACTTACCAACTTTATTGAAGCAGGTGCTGGAAGTGTTCACCTTCGTTGTCCATACATTTTGACACCTCTTTATAAAATTTGTTGTACAGATTATGGACTGTTGAACGTGATGGAATTTTTAGACCCAGGAATCATGTTTCAAAAAGTCTTCATACCTGGCTGGCAGACTGAGTTAACAAATATCGATCATAAATAAATATAGTTCTTCAGTAGAAAAATTATTAGTCATTATACAGTTTACACTTATGCACACATCAGTCAGTTTACATTATACACACGCCATTCAGTTCACAAGGAAAAGCGACCGAGCACCTTATCTACTTGAGGTACACTATCTGACCGTGACCGTGAATGTGTAGGATGTACTTGTATACTGCTGAGTTAGCACACATTTCAAGTCATATCGCTTAGTCAGCGCACATTTCAAGTCCCGTGTCGGCATGTGTATGCCTTCGTCAACGCACAGCACAAACCCTATGCCTGCTGTCCAATACTATACTGATCTCACTGTACTTACCATATCTACCTAAATTCCTCATCCTGGATGGGCACCAGATTCATATTGTCTGAAATTGTACGAGAATATTTTTTCCCGATGGGAATTCAAACCAGTGTACCCTCTAGTTTTGTACCAAGGTGTGATGCCTCAGACAGAGACTTTTCTACAGCTTTAATATTTAATAATTCAGCAAATTTTTGGGAGGTTTATGTAAAATAAAAAGAAAAAACAAAATTAAGTGAAGTTAGATAATCTAAAAAAAGCAAACAAATACATTTTTTGTGATAATAGTGAGTTTGTCGTACTTACAGCAATAGCAACCATGATTGAAAGTACAACTTCCTAAATTTCGGGGTTGCCAACCTAAATAACTATACTGTATTAAAATAACCATACTGTAATACAGGGTGGACCGCTCGAATGGACCTAATTTCAATTGCTTGTTACTGGCAAACGGTTGAAGATAGAAACTTAAAACAACGTTCATAGTACAGAAAAACTCACCAAGTTTCGAATCCTGTCGATAGATGGCACAAAGATACGTTTCTCGTTCTTAGATTTAATTGTTTGTGAAAATGGCGACTCCGCAGATGAAAGCGCAAGCTGTTTTGTGGTATGCGGAGTTTAAATCAATCATTAGAGTTCAAAGGGAGTTCCGGCGTGTGTTTAACCGTGATGCTCCAACTGCTAGAAGCATAAAGAAGTGGCGTGATACATTATTAGCTACAGGATCTGTGTTGAAGAAGCATGGTGGTGGTCGCAGAGCATCCGATGAAATGGTAGCAAATGTTCAAGCCGCATTTGAGCGAAGCCCCCGGAAGTCATTAAGAAGAGCTTCGCGGGAACTTCAAATACCAAAATCGACATTACAACGGATTGTCCACAAACGCCTCAAACTGCACGCATATAAAGTGCAGTTAGTGCAACGTCTGGTGGAGCCGAATGACATGCCGAAACGAGTGGAATTCGCCAATACGATGCTGGACCGTCTCGGCGCTGATCCTGACTTCATGACCAAGATTTTCTTCTCGGACGAAGCCACTTTCCATTTGTCAGGCAAGGTAAACCGGCATAATGTGCGGATCTGGGGATCGGAGAATCCTCACGCTATTCAAGAGCATGTTCGTGATAGTCCGAAGATGAATGTTTGGTGCAGTTTGTCACATAATAAGGTCATTGGACCGTTTTTCTTCGCCGAGAAAACTTCGTGGTACCACATATCTTGACATGCTGGAGCAGTTCTTCTTTCCACAAATTGAACAACTGCAGCCTAACATCGTTTTCCAGCAAGATGGTGCTCCTCCCCACTGGTCCAATGAAGTTCGTACGACTTTGGACAACATTTTCCCTGGCCGTTGGATTGGTAGGGGAGGACCAATCGCGTGGCCCCCGAGATCTCCCGATTTAACACCACTGGATTTCTTTCTCTGGGGCTATGTCAAAGATAAAGTTTACACCACCCCAGTCAAAGACCTTCGTGATCTTCGTGAGCGCATCATAGAGGCTATTGAGAACATTCCAGAAGACATACTCCAACGTACTTGGCAAGAAATTGTTCATCGCTTTGATATCGTCACAGTGACTGCTGGGGCTCATATAGAGATGTGGTGATCTGGATATCAAAACTTGGTGAGTTTTTCTGTAATATGAACGTTGTTTTAAGTTTCTATCTTCAACCGTTTGCCAGTAACAAGCAATTGAAATTAGGTCCATTCGAGCGGTCCACCCTGTATTACAAACCACGTGTGGGAAGTAAAACCACTGCCCTCTATGTTACTACATACAATGTATATACAAAAAATATCCAAAAGATAGTGTTAATATACATTATATGAGGCAAATCACTGCATTTTAAATTAACTGAACTTTATTTGAAACAATATAAAACAATAAATACGTACTTGCTGCCATTTTATTATTGATTGGTGTCATGACCCCTGTAGTTTTAACTAATAAACATTGCCCACACTGTTAAAATTAGTCAGTTGTTTATAATGAATTCAAATATTTCCAACAAAGATATTATAATTTTACTATTATTTATTATTTTGAAAACCCCATCGCACAAAAAAATAATGTACAACGCATGTTTGTGAAGTGTTTACAGAATCTTGGAAATTAAAAACCTCGCTATTGCTCAGTTTTTAAACATTTTCCTCACTTCTGTAAAGACCACTTCCCAACCTCACATTGTAATATACTATTAAGACTTAAATATACTAAATAATTAAACTAAAACAACTATAAGTTAGATAAAAATTTATAGATATGGATTGATTGTTGTAAGTATTTTGAAAACAAATTATATTAAAACTCTGTGAATACACATGAAAAAGTTCTGAAATAGGTATATTAATATATAATAAATACTATATATTCTGACTTAGGCTTTCACGGCCGGAGTTACCAGATGATCATGTAGAAGATTTTTGGGCTGTTGACTATGGTCTTGAGGCTTGTAGTTCCCCGACGTTTTGCCAGAGACTGCTTCTTGAGACTGGCAATTTTGTCGACTACCTGCCCTATTTGTACATTTATCCACGTAGGGAACACATCGCAGATAAATGTATAAATAGGGCAGGTGGTCGACAAAATTGCCAGTCTCGAGACAACTCTTGAGGATGCCAGACACAGTCTCTGGCAAAATATCGGGGAACTGCAAGCCTCAAGACCACGGCCAACAGCCCGGAAATCTTCTACAAGATCACTATATTCTTCTTGTAAGCCCATGTTTCCCTTAACAGAGATTTAGGCGCTCTCCCTATACAGGGAAGAATTTGAACCATACTAATTTAGTTACACTTGTTTTCTTATAGATGCCATTTTGAGCGGTCTGTGGTCAGCGTTCCGCCTCTTACTGACATATAGTAAATCAAGGTAGTACTAGGATGGGAAAATTCGGTAAATTTTGCTTAGAGGCCTTTTCATTCAGGCTTAAGGACCTTTTACGAGCCTGAAAATCTTAAGACTCGGGACCCATGGCTTAAAGTCAGCTCAAAATAAAAATATCAAACACATTTCCTTATGAGAAGCATAAGGCTTTCACAAAGTATTTCCGTTGGACTCTATTTACATGTAAGAAAAATTGAGAACGTCATTCTAACAAGGGTGTATGATTGAATATTATGATCTGAAATAAATGAGATTTAAAGTTTAGTGCACAACTTTTGTTGAAACTGATTCAATTGAAGGAAAATGGAGTTTCCACCTAGATACATTACTCTGACCTACATCATCATTATAGAAACAAACTATAACAACATTCATCCATAGTAATTCTGCCCAAAGGCAGGTCCTTCACTGCAATCATAGCATTTTCATGCTATGCTTGCAACTTTACTAGGGAATTGTAGGTGTGGTAGCTTCCCGTTGCTTTCCACACTGGTGAAGAAGAATGATGATGTTAATGATAAGGATGATGATGATGGCCATATGATTTCGGGGACCATTTGGGAAAAGAATTCTTGCATATTCAGCCAAAAAAATTAATGCAAATCCACCTCTTCTATACTCTACATTAAACCCAGAAACTAATTCTGATTCCCCCTCCCTTAAAGTTTTCCTGACATTTGTCTTACAGGTGAGGAAAAACCCCAATAAAAACCTCACCCAGAAAAACTGCCCCGACCAGGGATTGAACCCAGGCCTGCTGTGTGACAAGGCAGCACGTTCGCTCGAGACCACAGTGGTGGACACTATAACAATATAATATATTAAAATATGGGGTGAATCATAAATATGGCTATACGTTTGATCATGTTGTGTGATGAAAATATTACCATTACAGGAAATATAAAATTACCATTGGAAAGGCAATTATTCAAATTATAACAATGGAATAAAACAAAACAGTGTAGAATTTACGTCATTAGTCAAAATGGCATTGAATATGCAACAGCAAATTACAATTGCTGCATGGGCAATGACGTATGCTAATGATTGTGAGGCCGCAAGACAGGGAAGACGTGAATTTAACGTAGCTACAATTGCTGCATGTGCAATAATGTATGCTAATGATTGTGAGGCCGCAAGACGTGGAAGACGTGAATTTAACGTAGCATTGCAGCCGTCGACTATGGGGAAGTGGAGAAAACGACTGCTGGAAACGGGAACGATGCAGAAAATCAAACCACCTGGAAGGCCTCGCATTAGCACGGATGCAGAAACAACAAAGAGAATTGTGGAGGCGTTCAACGCTAGCACATAAAAATCAACCCACGAAGTTGTATGTGAACAGTGATTTGTTTTGTTTTGTTCTATTGCTGTAATTTGAAGGATTCCCTTTCCAATGATAACATCATATTTTCTTTAATAATATTTTCGTCACAAAATGCGATCAAACGTATAGCCATATTTCTGAATCAGTCTGTATAATAGTAATTTCCT
Organism: Diploptera punctata; assembly: GCA_030220185.1. Taxonomy (NCBI): domain Eukaryota; kingdom Metazoa; phylum Arthropoda; class Insecta; order Blattodea; family Blaberidae; genus Diploptera; species Diploptera punctata. The sequence goes on along the minus strand of JASPKZ010000045.1, from coordinate 1,668,049 downwards.
TTCATTTCTGCATACACTCTTTTTAGAGTGAACATACAACTTAGATGCAAATTTTATTATTTTACAAAATTTTACATAGAAATTAAAATTGGAATGAGGAACATCGTCCAAGGTTGTGAATGCAACCCATTTAGAAAACAAAATATTAACACATTTTCCTAATTAGAAATACAAGTAAAAAAATTCGCTCTTCAAAGCTTTTAACTAAAAATAAAATGCTACTGAAACCACCGGTAATTTAAAGTTCAAGAATGTTAACAAAATAATAACTGTAACCGAATAAAAAATTGCAGTTCATATTTAGCATGTGACTTCACTTCATCTTCAGTTTCTTCAGCTGGAGATCCTTGTTTTGTCTCTTCTGTTAAAAATACAAGTTCCTTGAATAAATTTTCATTCATGAAGGGAAACAAATCCTAATTCATTTCCCTTAGTCTGTTTAAGAGGAACATGCTTCATCTTTAGGGGTGTGACATTCTTGAGTTCACTCACTACTTTTCCAAAATATGATTTCATTGAATGTATTACTATAGGATTTTGAAGCAAACACTCTTCCATTTAATTCTGTTTACAGGCTTCTTTCTTCCTTTGTTGCCTTCCATAGTTTCGGAATTATTATGAAATCATAGCATTCTTTAACCTGCATGACTAGTGGAACATGGTGCAAATAGAAAACAAAATACACACTACATCCCAGGACTAACTGAACTACTTCAACAGAAAAGACAACTAAGAAGAAAATGGCAACGTCTAAGAACACATGAAGACAAACGACAACTTAACTTAATTTCAAAAAGAATAAATCAACATATTCAAAATCATAAATTCGAACAACTCACTGAACAACTAAAGACTGCAGTTGAGACTGATGAAACTTGGAAAATAATCAAAAATTTCACACACAGACAAACGACCAGAAACAGACCTTTACACGGAAAAAACGGACTACTTTATGACGACCTAGACAAAGCTAATGCATTTGCGGAAACTCTAGAAAATCAATTTAGATCTAGGACAAATAATAATCACTATGAACACTTCCAAGCAAAAATCAGAAGACAAACAAAGACCTACTTAAATGCACCCACGACATTCCAAATACCAATAGCTACCACAAATGAAATAAAGAAAATCGTCAACTCTTTAGACAACAATAAAGCCTCAGGACAAGACAGAATAACTACAACTGCCTTAAAACAACTTCCTAGGAAAGGACTAGTCCACATGACTAAAATTCTAAATTCCGCACTAAAATTACAATATTTCCCAACTCCTTTCAAACAAGCAAACATCACTTCCATTCTCAAAACTGGTAAAAATCCTCTTTTCCCTCAAAACTACAGACCAATTAGCTTACTCGACCATATAGGCAAAATACTAGAAAGACGAATACGCAAGAGACTACTTCCACACATAACTCAGATACTACCCACCTCTGACACCATTTGCCTTTCTAATCTGAACACTCAACTACACTACAGCTCACCAGACTCATGGACGACTTAACAACAGGATTCCGACTAAGACAATACACAACTGCAGTCTTCTTTCGACATAGAAAAAGCTTTTTGCACTCCGTTTTGTCATACAGGCCTAATACATAAATTACTTCAATATAAAATTCCCCGACAGCTACATTAAATTAATTCACTGCCTTCTTAAATAAGCGTACTTTCAGAACTATCTACAATAGACAAAAATCAGACTGGCATTCCGATAAAAGCAGGGCGTTCCCCAAGGATCTGTATCTGGCACCTACCCTATACCACATATACACTTCAGACCTCCTCCAACCTCAATACATACTAAAGTAGCACAATAGGGCAGATTACCACAAAAAAAAAAAGCCGATATACTTGTACAACCATCAACTACATACATATCAACACCACTAGAAAAATCCAGCTACACATAAACAAGATCATCCAACGGGTTCTCTCCAATGGAGAATCAGACTAAACGCTGAGAAAACACAAGCCATCACATTCACAAGGAGAAGACCAAATCCACCTACATTACAGATAAACAATACAAACATCGAATACAAAGACTCAGTTAAATATCTAGGAGTAACACTTGATAAAAAACTAACATTCAAACAACACATTAAACAACTGAAAACTAAAGCACAAACCAGAACTTCACACATCTTTCCTATACTTACATCACGTACACTTTCATTAAAACACAAAATAAACTTATACAAAGCACTCATCAGACCAATCATGACATATGCCAGTCCAGCCTGGGGACACGCAACCGCTTCTTACATTAAAAATTTACAAATAGCTCAAAATAAAGCCCTAAGAATAATACTTCATGCAGACCGTCAAACTCAGATCTCCATACTACATGATATCACTGAAATCTCATACATAATAGACCACATTAAACATCTAGCACGCAGACAGAAAGATACAATATTAACACATAATAACAGGCTAATACAAGACATAGGAAATACACAAATTTACACCACACTACAATACAGAACACCTATGCACATTACACTTTAACTCACAACACACTACAGAATACACTAAGAAATTTTTAAGATCGATTTGCTTATGCTTTCTACTCGAGCTTTAAAGATTCCTCGTCGACAAAAATAATCTAAGACACTCATATAAAAAATAAACAAAATTTTCATACACACTAATTTAAACTTCTATAAACAAGACACTCTAAGCCACAAAAAAAACAGAGAGAGGAACACTCTCCCTGTCATCATATCAAATCTAAAAAACACTTCATTAAAAGCACATAAAATATTGGGTCAAGACCTCCAAAGGTCGGTACCATTTTCAAACCTAAATATTTGCTCTATGGTGCATTTGTGCTCTTTCTTCAGTTGTGCCATCTAGATAGCTCGGATGTATACAAAATTTTAATAAATATTAGAACAAGATCAGTATTTCAAGGAAATACAATCACCCTAAATAGGGTGTATACTGCTACTAGTTTTTGTTAGGGTGACATCCTTAATTTACCCTTAGGATGTTATTGTTTATCATCTTAAGGCACGACAACTTCAAAAGTGAAAGTTTTGGCCTTCTCAACAATCCTCCTCTATGCCAATCTGTCTCTTGCCATATTCAAACAAGTCACTTTCATTTTCCTTAGATCGTTCATTGTGTCATCCTCCCATCTGATCTTCGGTCTTCCAACAGCTCTGCCTCTTATAAGTTTCCACTTGTAGAGTTTTTTTTTACCATCTCTGATCATCCATTCTTATCAAATGTCCAAGGCAACCAATTCTGAGAGATCTTATATGGTTTTAAAGTACCTATATTTTAATTTCCACTGTTTAAAACAAGGTAACAGTTTGAATCAATACTTGCTTACTCACTGGCACTATCGAACCCATAGGTTCATGGCCGCACGGACATAAGCTCTCCATACATCCCTATCCTGAGCCAATGCTTTCCAATCATTCCCTGTATAATCTACTTCCCTCAAATCATAGTTATTCTCCCACCTCATTCTTGGTCTACCAACTAGGTGTTTTCCTTCTGGCTTTCCTACAAGAGGCTTCCATGCAAGTCTTTCATTCCCCATACATATAACATGTCCTGCCCATAGCAGTCTACGAGACTTAACTGATCTTATTATATCTGGCTTCCTATAAAGATCATGTAGTTCATTGTTAAGTAGTCTTCTCCATTCATCTGTCTGTCTTTGGTCCAAAAATTTTCCTAAGTACTGTATTCTCAAATACTTGTAATCTCCTTTCCTCCCTTAAAGTAAGAGTCCATGTTTTGCACCCATATAATATAACTGGTAGAATAATAGTTTTATATATTTTCAGTTTAATGTTTTTTGAAAGGAGTTGGGACATCAAGAGTCTCTGCAATGCATAATAGCACGCATTTCCAGAATTGAGCCTATGTTTAATTTCTTTGTGCATCTCATTCCTATATGTGATTATTGTTCCTAAGTATTTGAATTCAGCCACTTCCTCAAAATTTCCCTCATTTGTCATTAGCTGTCCATTTTCATTAAATAATGTATTTCTATGTGTGACCATGTATTTAGTTTTATTGATATTTACTTTCAGTCCTAATTTCTTAGTGTTACTCAATAGTGTGCGCGTATTGGCCTTTAGTATCTCCTCGCTATCGGCCAATATTACTACATCATCAGCATAAACTAACAGCTTATTAATACCTTTGAGTTGTAAGCCTTGCTCATTCTCTAAAGATTTAATGGCATGCTCTAGTACAAAATTAAATAGTAGAGGAGATAGTGCAACTCCTTGCTTTGTGGGGAGTAGTTTAGAACGAACCACGCTCTGCCTAACTATTTGTCGCGTATTATTATTATTACCCCGCTCTGCTTTAACTATTAGTACGCAGAGAGAGATTACGATGCTGCTACCTTCCGGGATCGCTGGGTTATGGTAATGCTGTATTTTAGTAAAGTGTTCTAGATATCTAATGAAGTTAATTACAAGAAAACAGCCTGCCTCGGGCCCATAGAAGGCGGCTAACCATTCATCTTTCTTTCCTAATTGAACATGCATATAAATATAAATACTGACTATAACTTGCATGGACTGAACTAACTTCGTTATAGGATAGAGAATGATAATAACTCTTAAATAATTACAAAGGGCGTAACATAAAAGATAAGCTTTTAATAAGAAAATAAGTGTGGATCATATAAAAAAAACAAAATAATGAATACATAACCGAAATTAATCTCTGATCAGTCGATCAGTCACAAACAATAACCAAAATATAATAGAACAATAACGTACCATTTAAACTATCACACGCATACTTGTCTAAGTCCTATTGGAAATCCTTCTTCCATGTTTACTTAGACAAAATCAAATCTAACCGTTCCTCGGTTATAATCCACTAGCTCATCTTCTCAATCACCATATTAACCTCGCCAGTTCATGGTGCACTTGAGTTGGATTCACACACTGAATCCCCTTCTAAAGAACCAAACGCCACTTAGTGAGCCGATCGAATGATGAAGTCCGTTGCGATAACCGAGCATTTATCAGGTTCGCGGATGGAAGGGATGTGCGCAGTAGAGATGCGCAAGGGATAGGGTGAAAAGGGAAGGGGTAACTACACAGAACACAGGAACATTGGCAGGCTTCACAAATGTTCTTCAGTAGGGAGGAGCACACAGATGTATAACTGAACCGAAAAAAGGCGAGTAGTTTAGAACTACGCTGCTCTGCCAAACCATTTGTCGCGTATTGAGAGTGAACCACCTTCACCGCTACTGCTACCTTCCGGGATCGCTGGGTTATGGTGATGCTGTATTTCAGTAAAGTGTTCCAAATATCTAATGAAGTTATTTACAAGAAAACAGCCTGCCTCGGGCCCATAGAAGGCGGCTAACCATTCATCTTTCTTTCCTAATTGAACATGCATATAAATATAAATACTGACTATAACTTGCATGGATTGAACTAACTTCGTTATAGGATAGAGAATGATAATAACTCTTAAATAAGAACAAGGGGCGTAACATAAAAGATAAGCTTTTAATAAGAAAATAAGTGTGGATCATATAAAAAACAAAATAATGAATACATAACCGAAATTAATCTCTGATCAGTCGATCAGTCACAAACAATAACCAAAATATAATAGAACAATAACGTACCATTTAAACTATCACACGCATACTTGTCTAAGTCCTATTGGAAATCCTTCTTCCATGTTTACTTAGACGAAATCAAATCTAACCGTTCCTCGGTTATAATCCACTAGCTCATCTTCTCAATCACCATATTAACCTCGCCAGTTCATGGTGCACTTGAGTTGGATTCACACACTGAATCCCCTTCTAGAGAACCAAACGCCACTTAGTGAGCCGATCGAATGATGAAGTCCGTTGAGATAACCGAGCATTTATCAGGTTCGCGAGTGGAAGGGATGTGCGCAGTAGAGATGCGCAAGGAAAGGGTAAAAAGGGAAGGGGTAACCACACGGAACACAGGAACATTGGCAGGCTTCACAAATGTTCTTCAGTAGGGAGGAGCACACAGATGTATAACTGAACCGAAAAAAGGCACTTTCGGTTCAATAGCTCTCCCTACACCCTCCGGGTAACAGAAAAGAGTCCATAGGCTTGACGTAATGTCCAAAGAAGCAATCCCACGTTGGGAGGGGAACATAAACACTATTGGATTCCAGCGGTAACTTCAAAGCAAATCTTCCATCGTCCCCAATATCACGATCACCACACCCGCTTTCATGTAGACTATTCCAGCGCTGAAAAATATACTCCAATTTGCTTCAGCCGCCATAGCACCACATTGCGGTGTTCCAGGTGAAGACTCGGGTGACGATAATCATCGGATTGCCGGATCGCAATCCCGTTCCCCACCGCTTTCCAGGAATCCATAGTTCCAAAGCCACTATGTCGGTCAGCTGGGCACTCGGGGGTCGGCCGGATCCTCCAAGCGCTCGACTGCCGAACACTCCAGGCATACAGACTGTAGAACTGCCAATGTTTAAGGAAAGGTAACTGAAACAAAGAACAGGCGCAAACAGGAAAGCAGAACCATAGATATGCTAATTTAACATGTGTCATTATACAAAGTATTTAGCTTTAATATTCAGCTCTTTTCATTTATAACAAACATGCTTGAATTTACTCGATAGTATTACATATTTTTGACCTGCCTAAGATGTTATTTTACAATGTGGTCATGGACGCTGACTAACTTCTACTCACTCTTTTCTAGAATTTAGTTTGCGTCACATTAGTAAGACCTGAACCACCTATACAGAAACTCATTCTAGTAACTCAAACATCGAAAAGAATGACACAATCAGCCCAAACACTTATATTCATCAGTATTATATTCTACTATCCTAAATGAGCATATATACATATATAAATAAACTACGTAAACTAAGATTGACATTCTCTAGACAGATGCCCATACCGTTGACATTTCCAACATTGAAGATTCTTTTTTGATTGCCAAGAAGGACGATTCGTCGAAGTATTAGATTTACTTAAATTGTCGGTTTTACTTCTTTCACTAAAGTCCCTCTGTCTTTCAGCAATTTCAAAATCCGCCACTTTCCTGGCTAAGAGACACATTTCGGCTACATTCTGAGGTTTAGTAGCAAAAATCAAATGCTGTCTAGTAGCCGGGGACATATTTTGCAGAATGAGATCAATTAACTTTTCTTCAGAAAATAAAGGATTCAACACAAGTGAAGCTCCTTGTATATTGGCGATAAATTCCAACAAAGATTCCTTAGGCAGTTGGAATCGACGTGACACAAATTTAATCCAAAAGTCTTCCAACAATCTAGGAGGCAACAACGAACACTTCACATGTTCTAAACTTTCCATCCAAGAGAATCTCAACTTAACAACTTCACTCCAGATTTTCAATAAGATTCCTCCGATGCAACTCAAGATCGAGTTTACAAAATACTCATCGGGAACCAATTTCAATTCGAAAATCGAGTTAATTTTGATGAGGAAGACTACCAGCGATTCCTTATCTTCACCATCGCAGAGATCTACTTTTCCAATCAACTCTCGGAAAATCCGCTGATTATTCTGCTCCATAAAAGAAGAAAGGTTGGAGACAGTTCCACTAGATAAATCTTTGATAGAGCTAAGTCTACGATCACTCAAATCCTCTTGAGTTGCGTTATCGACAATGAACTTACGCTTTATTAATATTTGTTCAGGCTGGGAGAGAGAATTCATATGATCTTTAAGCCGCTGACGTAATATGTTTACATCACCTTCAACTTCTATACCTAGCAGGCTTAATTCACGAACAAGCTTGTCTTTGGATATTATATCTACCCAGCTAGGCATGTTTACTAAGTATAATAGACACAAGATGTAAACAACTATAGGCAAACGTAGTATTACATGCATAGATCAGTCTCTGTTCTGGTATAAAGAAAGATGAGTTGATGTTTACGTAACATAAAACAAACACGTAAATTAATGCTTAATAACTTCAACTTAAATACAGCATATCCTTCAATATGAAAAACACAAAGCGAATGCCTTGCTACCATTTTGGGCGCAATAAAACCCAAAAAACCAAACCCTTAACCACGCTCTGAAAAACCATTTGTGGCGAGTTATTACCATTCTCTATCCTATAACGAAGTTAGTTCAATCCATGCAAGTTATAGTCAGTATTTATATTTATATGCATGTTCAATTAGGAAAGAAAGATGAATGGTTAGCCGCCTTCTATGGGCCCGAGGCAGGCTGTTTTCTTGTAAATAACTTCATTAGATATTTGGAACACTTTACTGAAATACAGCATCACCATAACCCAGCGATCCCGGAAGGTAGCAGTAGCGGTGAAGGTGGTTCACTCTCAATACGCGACAAATGGTTTGGCAGAGCAGCGTAGTTCTAAACTACTCGCCACAAATGGTAGCAGAGCGTGGTTAATGTTATGACTTTATCCTCGAGAAGGTATAAGAAAAGAATTCAAACTTCTAAGAGAATATTTCCTTCAGGGAATAATAGACCGTCATCTTTTGTGGCAAATTTGCCTCATTTACCACTGGAAGTTTTCCACCAGAAAATAGACGGTTTATTGGATAGTGGTGCTTCTATTTCTCTTGTGCGAGAAGACTTTATCTCTGCTTTGCCTAAGAAATTTTTGAAGAAGACTTCTTTGAAGTGTAAATCAGTCAACAATCAAGTTTTCTCTGTAGATAAAATGGTTCGTTTGCACTTAAAGATAAATAAGTTTTCATGGGACCAGTTGTTTTATGTGGCCCCAGAGTTGCCTGTTCCCATTATTCTAGGTTACGACTTTATGTCGAAATCCGGCATGAAAATCGATTTTCAGAATAGAATCTGTAATTTCAGATTTGCTCGAGACGTTTCGCTGCCGTTTAACGTACATCCTTGTATGTATGGGCATGCGTGTGATAAGAATCCTTCGAAACAACGTTGTGTTATGTCTCTCAATAATCTTGAGGAGGATAAGGAATTATCTAAATTGGTGAAAGAATTCCCCGGATTATTTAGTAATCAATTAGGAAGAGCAAAAAAACAGTTTTTGTGAACTGGAATTGTTGGATAATGTCCCTGTGCGGTCTCTCACCTTTTCAGTTTTCCTCCACCTAAGTTGCAATTATTACAAAGCGAAATTCATAAGCTTATGCAACAAGGTGTTATTAGGCCAAGTCGTTCTAGTTATGCGAGCCCAGCTTTTCTTGTTCCAAAACCTAGTGGAGGCCATAGGTTGGTCATCGACTATAGGAAGCTTAATAATAAAGTAGTGTTTGATTGCTTCCCATTGCCCACTTTGGAAGCAGCTTTCCAAATATTTCATGGAGCCAAAGTGTTTTCCGTAATTGATTTGCATTCCGCCTTCTTCCAAATACCGTTAACTCCATCCAGTAGAAAATACACAGCTTTTGTCACTCCTAACGGCCTTTACGAATTTAATATGTTGCCTATGGGTTTGAGTGTAGGTAGTCAAGTATTGAGTCGTGAATTAGACAAGTTGTTTGGAAATTTGAAATACAAGTAAGTTTTTCAATACTGTGATGATCTCATTGTGTATTCTTCTGATATGCAGCAACATCTTGCTCATTTGAGAGAAGTCTTCGAAAGGTTAAACAATAAAGGATTTACTGTTAATCCTGAAAAGATCACTTTGGGATGTTCTAAGATAAAGTTTTTGGGTCATTTGCTGTCAGCCGAAGGTATCCAGGTGAACCCGGAGAGAGTTGAAGCCATCAAAAATCTTCCTACACCTAAGAATTTGAAAGGCGTTAGAAGTTTCATGGGAATGGTGGGCTTTTTATGCCAGATTTATTCCTAACTTCTCTCAAGTTGCCCTTCCTTTGAATAACTTGAAGAAAAAGAAAACTAAATTCTTATGGAGTCAAGAATGCGAAGCTTCTTTTCAAAGTCTTAAATTAGCTCTTTGCGAGGCTCCCACTTTACAGGTTCCCGATTTCAGTAAGAAGTTTATTCTTCAGTGTGACGCCAGTGATAGGGCGTTAGGTGCGGTTCTTAATCAGGAAATTGAAGGCAATTTAGCGCCGGTGGGATATGCTAGTCGCACTTTAAATGAAGCCGAAATTAAATACAGCATTTACGAAAGAGAGATTTTAGCTATTGTTTTCGGTTGTGAGAAGTTCCGTACCTTTTTGGAACATAACCGTTTTGTGGTTCACTCAGATAATCAAGCAGTTTCTTGGTTATGTAAGAACAGTGGTGCCCCGGGTGAGGGAGTAGTTTAGAACGAACCACGCTCTGCTACCATTTGTGGCGAGTAAAACCACGCTCTGCTACCATTTGTGGGGAGTAGTTTAGAACGAACCACGCTCTGCCTAACTATTTGTCGCGTATTATTATTATTACCCCGCTCTGCTTTAACTATTAGTACGCAGAGAGAGATTACGATGCTGCTACCTTCCGGGATCGCTGGGTTATGGTAATGCTGTATTTTAGTAAAGTGTTCTAGATATCTAATGAAGTTAATTACAAGAAAACAGCCTGCCTCGGGCCCATAGAAGGCGGCTAACCATTCATCTTTCTTTCCTAATTGAACATGCATATAAATATAAATACTGACTATAACTTGCATGGACTGAAAACTAACTTCGTTATAGGATAGAGAATGATAATAACTCTTAAATAATTACAAAGGGTGTAACATAAAAGATAAGCTTTTAATAAGAAAATAAGTGTGGATCATATAAAAAAAACAAAATAATGAATACATAACCGAAATTAATCTCTGATCAGTCGATCAGTCACAAACAATAACCAAAATATAATAGAACAATAACGTACCATTTAAACTATCACACGCATACTTGTCTAAGTCCTATTGGAAATCCTTCTTCCATGTTTACTTAGACAAAATCAAATCTAACCGTTCCTCGGTTATAATCCACTAGCTCATCTTCTCAATCACCATATTAACCTCGCCAGTTCATGGTGCACTCGAGTTGGATTCACACACTGAATCCCCTTCTAAAGAACCAAACGCCACTTAGTGAGCCGATCGAATGATGAAGTCCGTTGCGATAACCGAGCATTTATCAGGTTCGCGGATGGAAGGGATGTGCGCAGTAGAGATGCGCAAGGGATAGGGTGAAAAGGGAAGGGGTAACTACACAGAACACAGGAACATTGGCAGGCTTCACAAATGTTCTTCAGTAGGGAGGAGCACACAGATGTATAACTGAACCGAAAAAAGGCACTTTCGGTTCAGCTTCAACCATTCTGGATTTCAAAAGTGTCCGAAAACTGTTTGCCTACACACACCCTACTCTTTGTGCATTTAGACACATTCATATAAGTCTAACTAACTTTTTAGGAATTCCGAACTCCAGCAGGATACATGTCCATACTCCTTTAAAAAATTGTTAACCTGAAAATATATAAAACTATTATTCTACCAGTTGTATTATATGGGTGCGAAACATGGACTCTTACTTTAAGGGAGGAAATGAGATTATGAGTTTTTGAGAATAAAGTTTGTAGGAAAATTTTTGGTCCAAAGAGAGATGAACAGACAGGTGAATGGAGAAGACTACATAACAATGAACTACATGGTCTTTATAGGAAACCAGATATAATAAGAACAGTTAAGTCTCATAGACTGCGATGGGCAGGACATGTTGCACGTATGGGGAATGAAAGACATGCATGGAAGCTTCTTGTAGGAAAGCCAGAGGGAAAACTCCCAGTTGGTAGACCAAGAATGAGGTGGGAGAACAACATTAACTATGATTTGAGGGAAGTAGATTATACAGGGAATGATTGGAAAGCATTAGCTCAGGATAGGGATGTATGGAGAGCTTATGAATGTGCGGCCATGAACCTATGGGTTCAATAGTGCCAGTGAGTAAGTAAGTAAGCAGGATACTATATAACTTCTCCCTCTTAATTGAATCATATGCATTTTTGAAGGCTACATATAGTTGATGTGCAATACCATTATATTCCCATTTCTTTTCTAAAATCTGTCTTATACTAAAAATCTGATGTGTTGTAGACCTGTTTCTTCTAAATCCACATTGATGATCTCCTAGAATGTCATCAATATAGAGAGTAAGTCTGCTGACTAATATATTTGTTCGAATTTTGTACGAAGTTGAAAGTAATGAGATGCCCCTATAGTTGTTGCAATCAGTTTTATCTCCTTTCTTATAAATTGGTACGATAATTGATTCTTTCCATTCATCTAGAAGAGCTTCTTTTTCCCAAATCATACTAAGCAATCAGCGTATCTTGTCCATCAATTTTTCTCCCCCACAATTTGTATCGATACTAGTAAAATTCGTGATAAGATTCCGTTGAGGTATTAAGCCACAATAAAAAAATTTATGAATTAAACTATAAAATAGTCACCTTATAGGTCCGTCTCCTCAACTTAAAATGTTTTAACGCTCTGTAGGCCTTTCGGGATCAGTTCCATCATCAGCAGAATGAAGTAGGTCTGTAAGAATTAAATTAATGTTTTTATTACCTCACCTCATATCTTTTTTTTTTTTCCTAGACTGCAGTTTCGGAGCTTATCTTCATCATCAGTAGCCTCTGGTCGCCCGGTGTTATGTTGTTTCTTGGCGGTTTTCTTCCTTCTATCAGTGGACCGATGAATCTCTGGATCAGGTCAAAATTTGCGGGAGTTTCGAAATTCATGAGTTTTTCTTTCTTGTTTTTTTTTGTATGTGGATTTTTCCCAGACCGTGAGTTCTTTCTGTTTATCTGTATGTTTGATTAGGCTAGCTTTTGTATTGATTAAATGTTTTTCAGACCAGGCATGGGCTGCTACAGCCGACTTGTCCACTTCACCCTTTTTTTACACGCTTTATATTAGCTTGACATCTATCTATCTATGTAACTGAATCTTTCAACGCGTTTTTCACCCACTTAAAAAATTGGATCGACTTGAAATTTTGTATACTTGTAAAGGACCCTTGACAATACAATCATTTCATATTTATTTTCTAAAATCCTGGCCAGAATCATCAGAAAATCAAAAAAAGTGTCTTTGTATTTATGTAACGGTATCTTTGGACACGATTTTCACCCACTTAGAAACATAGGATAGACTTGAAACTTTGTATACTTGTAAAGGACCCGTGACAATATAATAATTTCATATTCATTTTCTAAAATCCTGGCCAGAATCATCAGAAAATCAAAAAAAAGTATCTTTGTATTTATGTAATGGAATCTTTGAACACGATTTTCACCCACTTAGAGACATTGGATTGACTTCAAACTTTGTATACTTGTAAAGAACCTGTGACAATACAATAATTTCATATTTATTTTCTAAAATCCTGGCCAGAATCATCAGAAAATCAAAAAAAGTGTCTTTGTATTTATGTAACGGAATCTTTGAACACGATTTTCACCCACTTAGAGACATTGGATCGACTTGAAACTTTGTTTACTTGTAAAGGACCCGTGACACTACAATAATTTCATATTTTATTTCTAAATTCCAGGCCAGAATCATCAGAAAATCAAAAAAATTAAAACTGGTATAATAGGCTACGGACTTGTCGACTTTTTAGTCAATCGTTGTAAGAGCTCAGTTGGTAGAGCGGTGAACTAGTGGTATACAATTTCAGTAATTCATAGGTCGCTGGTTCGAATCCGGCTGGGGAGGATTTTTTTTTACAAGAGTAATACTTTTAGCTCATACTACAATAGTGTGGAATTTGAAGATATTTACATTCTTATCTTATTCTGTAAAATATTAAAACTAAAAAATAAAATAATATTAATTAAATAAAAATAAAACATATTTTTATTTGATTTTCATATTTATTATTCATATAATAAATATGAAAATCAAATAAAACTACGTTTTATTTTTATTTAATTAATAAATATGGATTTTCATCAAGTAAACACCAACTCAATTGATTAATTAATAAAAAATAAATAATAGTTTTAAAAAACTAAAACTCAAAAATGAAAAATAATTTTAATTTCCAACACGCTTGGGATAAATTTAAAGTGGTCAACAAAAAAAATCATCTCCAACACATACAGAATAAAACTAGAATTATCAACAAAAAGAAAATAATTTTACCATCAAAAGCGTGGGTGTGCTTTTTATGATGTTTACAGGTTCTTCTTAGAGACTTTACTTTACCAAGTAGTTAGTTTATTCTTCAGGAATTAGTGTTTATAATTGATATAGAGGCACCCCACGCTTTTGATGGTTCAAATTGATGGTCTTTTTGTTGATAATTCTAGTTTTATTCTATATGTGTTGGAGATGCTTTTTTTTGTTGAACACTTTAAATTTATCCCAAGCGTGTTGGAAATTAAAATTATTTTTCATTTTTGAGTTCGGTTTTCTAATAATGCGTGCTATTTTAGTTTTTTAAAACTATTATTTATTACATTTCTAAGATGTTCTTTCAATCTAGTTTTAAATTTTTTTTTTTCCTAATAGATTTTGTCACAATCCTTATATTTGATCTGATATATTCCTGATTTGTATTCTTCAATTTTTTCATTTTTATTGGTTTTAATTATCTTGTATTATATTTGTTGACCGTCATTGAAGCACTGACTTAGTTGTGATTATTTTGTATAGAGGATTGTGTCAACTGGGTACATTCTCATTCAAAATCAGGTTGTTATCGATGATAACTGGGAACTGGGATTTTGTTTAGGGAAAATGAACAGTAAATGGGATTTTAAATTTTTTTAATTATATCAAATTTTATCAATTATTTTCAACCTAACTGATTTAATCCTTTAACATAGTATGTCATGAGACAAATCTAACATTATTTCACTGTTTCAATCGTCCAACTTGGCGTGATAGGCTTCGAAACAGGCATCTAAATGTAGCAGTACGTGACATTTCTTGCACAAACAATGCACTTCAGCTCTCTTTTTCTTCACTGCCTTCCAGAGTCAGAATGACTCAAATCATCTTCAGTTTCATCACTTTCTAACAAAAGTTTTGTAATTTTGTCTGCATTCAAGCTCCTAGCTGCAGCCATCTTTATTCATGCGAAGACGTGTTAAAGTACGATTTTCCCCATTTATCGATAGTTTTGATTCCAATGCTGCCAAATGCATGAAGAGAAATGTACCCAACAGGAATGTAAAAGTGAATATTAGTGCCATCTCTAAATGAAAAGATGAACTACGTTGTAAACACGACCACGGAACAGTTCTGTGCTTCGGTCGTCAATCCGCCGGGCGAGACCACGGAACCATTCCGTGCTTTGGAGCCATTGGGTTAAAACAAGATCTTTTTCCTTGGACCATTCTATTAATTCATCTATCGCTGCTTGCAACGGTTCTTTGTGGATTCTAATACTATTGATGCCTCCCCCTCTCTGATTCAAATTTCAATAGATCTTTTTTTTTTTTTCAAATGCCCCAGGTTTGTCTTTCGACATTCCTGGTTTTTCTCCTCACATGGCATACTTGTAACCCACTTCTGAGGTTGGGGCGTCTGGAAGGCAGGGGTTACGTTGCCCCGATGATATGATGGGTAACGATGATGATAATGGTGCGCCAGGAGAGTCCCTACTCCTAAGCTTAACCTAAGATGAATTTGAATGATGATGATTATGATGGCCATATAATTTCAGGGACTGTTTGGGCCTTAAGGGGGCATGCCGTAGCGTAGTGGTTAAGGCACTGAGCTACAAGCCGGAGGGTTCAAGTCCCGTTGGGGGTCAGGATTTTTAAACTGACCCAAACCCTCTGGCGGCACTATGGCCCTGGGGTCGACTCAGCCTCTAATGGAAATGAGTACCCGACACTTGTTCTGGGGGTAAAGGCGGCCGTCACGCAGGACTGACAACCCGGCTGACATAAAGTGCCGATTGTCTAGAAAAAGTGGGAGCCTTAACCTCCTACTACCCCAAGGGCCTCCAGGCCTGTTGTGGGATCACTTCACTTTTTGGGCCTTAAAATTTTCCTGACATTTGTCTTGCAGGTGAGGAAAAACCCCGATAGAAACCTCACCCAGAAAAACTGTCCCGACCGGGGATCGAACCCAGGGCCGCTGCGTGACAAGGCAGCACGCTACCCCAAGATCACAGTGGTAGATCTTGACCAAGATTAATGGGAGGAGTGAGATAAATTTGAAAACATTGTGTTCTATGGATGATAAATAAAACATCCAAAAGTTTATGGAATTTAGATTATTTAAAATTTTTGGGCTTTCACCTTTGTGCTATGAAATTGTTATGCTTTATAAGTAAACATTTTGAATACATGATTATTTGTTTATTGCAGTGGAAACAATTGAGACACCAAATGATGCTGGTGGAGGAGAAAACAGACAAGTAAACGGTGAAGCTCAGGATCAGAGCATATCTCAAGATGCAGAGATGGAAGAAGGTAATTTTGCTTTATATGGACTATAAGTTTATAAAATCATTCTGCCATTGTAAACACATATCTCTGTCAATTGTATTTAAATTAAATTATAGCCCAGACACTGATTCTCCGGCCCTGATGTTTTCACGACACTGTTGCCAATATGGATATTCAGTGGGAGTGGCCGCTTTATGTATGCGGTTAGCAGAAATACAGCTGACAACATCTCAGCAATTTCAAACCTTACTAGCACACTATAGCGATGTCAAGAGCAGTGATTGGTTGTGACAGATGTTCACCCATATCAACTGTTCTGTTATTGGCAGTAGAGGGCAAATTTCTCCTTTTACTCCTTGTACAACCTAAACTTCAGAGCTGGAGATCCAGCGGCTGGACTTTAGTGATGATGAATGAAGAAACTCAAACTATTTATTTATGTTACGACTATCAAAAGTGAGCTTTTATGGATGATTTTGAGATTATGCTTTGGCTGAATATTGATAATAGCACTTACAGTTCTTGCAACATAAAAATGTTTGATGTTTTTTATTAAATTTATCACTTTTCATTGAATGACAAATTATATTTAAAAAGAAAAAATGTGCATATATGAACCCAATGTTTTTGGTTTTATACACCAATGCTCTACCACTAAGATATTAGGCTCCCAGTTTAAATACAAGTTATTTCTCCCTCTTACACAACTCCTGCATGCCGAAGGCAATCGACATTCATTCGACACACACATCTGCCGTCTTCTTTAACAAGACTTTTAATGGGAATTAATACTACATTTATAGCCAGTAAAACTATACCATATTTACACGTATTGGCCACATGCGTGTATAGTACGCACCCAAGTTTTGAGATAATAAATTAGGGAAAAAATATTTGTCTTATATTTTTGCTAAGAGTCAGTGCAATAGACAGAACTAGGCCTATATCACTTTTAAATCTGGAGGATTCTAGCAGATGTAATGAAGAAAGTGACGTGGATGCATCAAGTGATGAACAGTAAGTGCTGACAACATACATATTGGATACATTTGTTGTAGTATTTGTAAGATATGTGGGCCTTGTAATTAATTAGATAAAATTGTTTTAAAATGAAGCACGTTTCTAGTTATTTTAAGTGCTGACAACATACATACTGGATACATTTGTTGTAGTATTTGTAAGATATGTGGGCCTTGTAATTAATTAGATAAAATTGTTTTAAAATGAAGCACGTTTCTAGTTATTTTATGTATAAGCCGCACCCTAATTTTGAAGCTTATATTTTAGGTAAAAAAGTGTGGCCAATACACGCATAAATACGATTCTTATTAAATTTATCACTTTACTGAATGACAAATTATATATTTGAGGAGAAAATTGTACGCCTAAACTGGAATTTGAACCCAATATCTCTGGTTTTCCATAGGAGAGAGAAATAATGCTCGCCAGGTAATTAATTTTTACTTTGTATTTCACTGAATTGAACTAGTAAAAAAACTACGTCTTTCTAAACAATTGCCTAAAACTGAATATAAAAAATAATGTACTCCTTTTATGCATTTGCTAATAATCAGTATTATAACACTGAAGAATGAAGAGTTACATACAGTACACAAAAATTATTGCAGTGATAAGAATTTTGTAAATTAAATAGTATTGAAGTAGTTATTGGTACTCCAAAGGTCAAGTACTAATCATTTAATTATTATGAATTAAGTATTTTGACTTACCTCATTGTAATTTAAAGAAACCTCATAGTGTTATTTCCTACATATATTAAATAAACTAATCATTTAACCTGTTTTTACCACGTCTGGTCAGTTACAGCATAGTTTAAACCAACTTTAACCACTTTCCTGGCCATTAATAAATTCTGATGCCATTTTGCCTACCCTGACTAACAGCATAGTTTAAACCAACTTTAACCACTTTCCTGGCCATTAATAAATTCTAATGCCATTTTGCCTACCCTGACTAGTCTGCATGTACAGTGAAGCCCTGTTAATCCAAATGAATTGGGACTGGTGCCTGTTCAGATTATGACATTTTCAGATTAATGGAAAACAGTTTCAAGAATGCGGCATTATGTTAAGGTATCTTGAGCATAGCTCACTTGATAACAAATCCTTATTTGAAAATAAAATAGGAAGTAACATTGTAAGGTTTTACTTAATAAAAAGTATTTGTATAATTCTTACCCTAACAGAAACAATGATAAGAGGTAAGAATTATACAGACAACACATTTTATTAAACCCTTATTTCTTTATGACCATGGCAATACAGAGGACAAATGTTCTAAAATTTGTCACCAAGGTAGAACTGATTTTGTTAACACTAGGTCTACTAAATAATATCACGAACTTTGTGATATGATGCATTCACATAGACTTTCACGGCCGGAGTTGCTATGATGATCTTGATGAAGGTTTTCGGGCTGTAGGCCGTGATCGTGAGGCTTGTAGTTCCCCGACAGCAGCAAGGAATCAGAGGGAAAAACTTCAACCAGGGCATTTTTACCGTTCATCAAGAACGTAACAGACCGCATTGGAAAACTACTAAAGAAAGAAGACATAAAGACAGTATACAGGCCTACCAAGAAAATCAAGAACCTTCTCAGACCTATAAAGGATCAACTCCATCCTCATCAGACAGCAGGCATATACAGGATACCATGCAGTTGTGGAAAAGTGTATATAGGCACCACTAAACGCAGCATCGCAACCAGACTTACGGAGCATGAAAGATACAGTCGTCTTAAACAAATGGATGAATCGGCAGTAGCAGAACACTCTTTACTTGATGGCCACAGAGTACAATACCAGAATACAGACATATTATCTAACTGCACACACTATTTTACCTATCTACAACGAGAAGCCATCGAAATATTCAAACATAAAAACAGTTTCAATAGAAAAGAAGAATCATTAAAAGTCAACAAAGTATGGATACAAGTACAGTCGACTAGACTATCAAACAGCAATCTCAGTGGAACAATGGAAGTCCCTACCGCTGACCAATCAGAAGGCAGATATAACGTACAGTCGACTAGACCATCAAACAACAATCTCATTGGAGGAATGGAAGTCCCTAACGCTGACCAATCAGAAGACAAATACAACTTACAAACACATCGCGGTGAACGTATAAATAGGACAGACAGGGGACAGAATTGCCAGTCTCAAGACAACCCTTGAGGATGCCAGATGCAGTCTTTGGCGAAACGTCGGGGAACTACAAGCCTCACGACCACGGCCTACAGCCCGAAAACCTTCATCAAGATCATCTGTGATATGAATTTTTATAATTAATTTATTTAAAATTAATAAAACGAGAAAACTGGTCATAAGAATCAAATGAATCATGAATTATTTGATTCTTATCAATAAAACCTCATAATGTTAAAAATTCCCAAATTTATTGTATTATACTGGCCATACTCTAATAGAAAATAGTAGTTAGAAGTAGTTGATTCCAGTCATAATTAATTTTACTCTAGTGGTCAAATGATACTTGTGTGTTTATAATATTTTGTGTTACTGTATTATACACTGCTCAAAACAATTAGAGGAACACTTGTAATAAATTGAATAAGTAATTGTTTTTTAAAGCTATGATGCTGAAAGTTGGACAATATGTAAATTGAATTATTAATTTTATCATTGGATACTAATTTTAAAGATCCATGGCCTAAATACAGAGAAATTACCTCAAATAACAAATATAGAGAATTTTTTTTATTTTGGAAGGCACTGGCCACTTCTAATTGGTAAGCTTCCTGATGTTGCTATAGTGACGAATGTTGATTATTGCCTTGTTTATTGAAGTCTCTGACAAAATGAGGCATTTAAATGAGTTTGGAGTGTATCATGCTCTACATCTTTCACGACAAGGTCAATCTCTGCGACAAGTGGCTAGAGAGCTTGGTGTTTCTCCTTCCGTGGTATCCAGGTTACGCAACAGGCACAGAGAGACAGGTCAGTATTGTAGAAGACGTGGCCAGGGCCGTAAATTTAAAACAAGCCCCCAGGATGTCAGATACGTTGTTCTTTCTGCTCTTCGACAGCGTACAAAAACTGCAAAAGACCTGCAGAATGACCTTCATATGGCTTCCGGAATCTGGGTTTCAGACCAAACCATAAGGAACAGATTAAGGAAAGAGAATATTCGTCCAAAAAGGCCCGTTAAAAAACCACGCTTAACAAATGGGCATAAGGCAGCAAGATGTACGTATGCTGAAAATCATGGTGATTGGAACCTGAACCAGTGGTAGTCTGTGCTCTTCTTGGACGAATCCAGGTATCGTCTTACACGTTGTGATGGTCGATTGAGTGTGTGGAGACGGCCAGGAGAAAGATTTTCTGCAGAGGCTGTACAGGAAATTGATAGATTCGGAGGAGGTTCCATAATGGTGTGGGCCGGAGTTATGTACAACAATCGTACGGACCTTGTACTTGTTCCCCAGCGACTGAATGCTGTCCGGTATATCGAGCATGTTCTGGAAGAGCATGTAGTACCTGCTGCCATTGGATGTTCTGGAAGAGCATGTAGTACCTGCTGCCATTGGAGTAGGCCCTGGATTTCTGTTTATGCAGGATAATGCCAGGGCACATTCTACGGCTGTCACCAGGGATTTCCTGAGGAGGAATGAAATTGAGGTAATGGAGTGGCCAGCGGTCAGCCCAGACCTCAACCCTATTGAACACTTATGGGATCTTCTAGACAGGAAGGTCAGGAACCGACATCAAGCTCCACAAACTCTGCAGCAACTTGGAGATGCTCTGAAGGAGGAATGGGAGAATATACCGCAATAGGAAATCCAGAATCTTATTGGGAGCATGCCACGAAGGTGCCAAAGTGTCATCGAATGTCGTGGAGGCCATACACTATACTAACTCTATATAACGAGTATTTAACTTTGAAAAATAAACACAAGATTGAATTGCTTACATAGCAGAATTATTTGAAAAGTTAATTGTCAGCGTTATTCATTTGTTTTTACTGACATGAGCAATAAATAAATAAATAAATTACCACAAATAATGTACTATATTAATTTCATGTTTGTACCCTTATCCAATGAAAAAATATTTGCATATTTCATAGTGTTCCTCTAATTGTTTTGAGCAGTGTAGAAGCATACAACTACTCTTCATTTTGTAATGAGTTCTTTCATTTTGCTAAAAACGACAATTTTTCATTTTCCAGTTCATGTTAATTGAACTTTTAGATTATCGGGTTAGACATTACCGTATCATTTGAAACTATGGATTAAATGAAGAAGGATTGAATCAGTACTTATAATTGAATAGGTGAAAACCATAATGGTATGAGTTACAGAGAAAAATGAGTCGCCAACAAAGTTCTGATGATGAGACAGTTATAGTCTCGAAATTGCGATCAACTTAGAAAATTTATATGAGGAGAGGTAAGAAACATTTAATTTCACCATAGTGAAAAATGAGTTTAAACATTAGCTGTAGGTATCAAACTACTCGTACAAAACTACCAGAACAACCGAAAAACCCATCTTCAACGAATGCCATCTCATAGAATTCCAAAAGCCATGCTTCGTTACTGCCCCCAAGGCAAAAGATTGCTGGGACGTTCAAAAAAAAGCACTGGATGGAAAATTCCTCTTTGAGACTGTAACAGGCCACACGACCTAATACTTGGCATGGATGATGATCAAACTACTGAAAACTGTTGTATTCATCCATTGCCAGACAGTAGTTGACAGCATACAGTTGAATCTCTTTGCCATTCAAAAGTAGAACCCAATAACATGTGATAACTGCACTTAACTCAATTTTAACAAAAATGCCACATATACCATCATGGTTTCCATCCATTCAGATGGTAAAATGAAATGCAAAATATATCGTAACTATTAAATATACAATGAATGAGCAAATGCTGACGGGACATTAGTTATCTATAAGAATCAAATGAATCGTGAATTCTTCTTACCTCATACTTCTATGTTTTTTTAACACAGCACTGCAGTATCGGCGACCATTGCCACCATCATCAGCTGTTTTCACGACTCAATTTTTTTTCTTTTGCCAGTAATTATCCAAACTGCTATCTGGTGTTCTTTTGAAAGGAATCATTTTCTAAACTGCCATCTGTTGTATTTTCAAATACAACAGATGGCAGTTTAGAAAATGATTCCTTCAAAAGAACACCAGATGGCAGTTTTCAAAAATACAACAGATGGCAGTTTAGAAAATGATTCCTTCAAAAGAACACCAGGTGGCAGTTTGGATAATTACCAGCAAAAGAAAAAAACTGACAGTTGTGAAAACAGCTGATGATGGTGACGATGGTCGCCGATACTGCGGTGCTGTGTTTAAAAAACATAGAAATATGAGGTAAGAAGAATATTCACGATTCATTTGATTCTTATCAGTAAAACCTCATAATGTTAAAAATTCCCAAATTTATTGTATATATTAAACATTAGTTATCTACTGATCTTTGAGTCTGGTGTGGTAACTCCCTGATCATGCATGCTATGAGCACATGGTTGAAATTGGATACAAGATATTAAGTAACAGTGTTCATTTTAGGAAGAAAAAATTAACGCTTGGAGCGGCATTTGAATCCTGGTCCGAGTAATTTTACTTTCTAAAATCAAACTAAGTCCTATTCTGGAAAGTGTTAATTTAAAATGTAACATCAAAACTGTGTTCATTACTTTCCCTTATCATAGAAAATGCTGGAAGTACTGGCCATCTTGTCTCCTACATATATCACATCTTATGAAATTATCATTTATACAGATCAGTTTTACACTAATGGACCTAACTGTACTTTGCTTTGTGAGCTAATGATCCTGACTGCTGCACTAAATGCCTCAAAGATTTTCTATAGGACTATGTTCCAAAGTAGGACCTATTTTGTCAAGTTTTTCTTCTGTAAGGACACAAATCTTTGGTTGGCTTTTCTTACTATTCACACAGAGCTTGTGTTAAATCTATTCACTAAGTTTAATATTATATTTTTACAAGCAAGTACCTGTTAGGAAATTTATGTCTGAATTTTTGTCTAGTTTTTCCACATGAATTCTTATATCTTAAATTTTTTTTAAAGTACAAACATTCACATGACTAACTAACTAACTCACTGGCACTATCAAACCCATAGGTTTTTGACCATGCAGACATGAGCTCTCCATACATCCCTATCCTGAGCTAATGTTTTTCAATCATTCCCTTGTATAATCTACTACCCTCAAATCATGATTAATGCCATTCTCCCACCTCATTCTTGGTCTACGAACTGGGGTCTTCTCTCTGGTTTTCCTACAAGAAGCTTCCATGCACGTCTTTTACTCCCCATTCATGCCACATGTCCTGCCCATCATTCACATAGTGAGTATAAAACCTTACTGTAGTGTGAAATGCATGTGATCATTAATACACACATTCACTCCAAGATCTAATCTCAGACTGAGTCTGTCTGACTTGTCACTGATAAATTATGCTAAAGGTAGCTGGAAATTCACAATATCTGCAGAGCACTTGTGGCATGTGTGACTGGGAATTGTCACCCTATACCCATAGACCCTCCAAGTAACCAGTGTCCCGTCAGCGTTCACTTGGGCTCACTGCATTTTTTATTAATTTATTTTTATTTAAGCCATATAATGAAATAAGTACTGATGATATGAACTTATTATTTATATCCTTATAATTTCTGCTTGAAATTAATAATTTAATTTAACCATTTAACATTTATAGAAAAAAATCACTATGAGGTTTAATTTAAGATTTAAATTAAAATATTTTATACCTCATCTCATAGCCAGTCTTCTAATTATCCTGGTTTCGAAGCCTGGGCAGCTTCATCTTCAGTAATTTCTTGTTGATTAATGTTAGGTCCATCAGGAGAACTGCTTCTTCCTCCCTCTGTTGGTGGACCGATGAACCTCCACCAACAGAGGGAGGAAGAAGCAGTTCTTCTGATCGATATAACATCAATCAACAAGAAATTACTGAAGATGAAGCTGTCCAGGCTTCGAAACCAGGATAATTAGAAGACTGGATATGAGGTAGAAAATATTTTAATTTAAATCTTACCATGGTGTATTCATATGTAGGTGGAAATGGTACCCATTTTGTGAATATTATATTGCTGTAATGTAAGATTAGACATTTGTTTAGTTTCCCTATCTCAATATATGTCTATTGGACTGGAAGTCGATATCAATAAAACTGAATATGTGGTCACTTATAAAAATACATTATTACATGAGAATGGTACTTATTAACAAACGAGGGAAAGTTTGAAGTGACAATTCAAATACATCATCATCATAGGTGCAAAAGCCTATCACAGGCCAACTGCCCCAAAAATATACCTCCATTCTCTTCAGTCTTCTGCCTTCTTTCTCCATCCATTCACTCCCATTATTCTGATTTTAAATATCTAAGAATATTTATTACATACAAAAATGAGCTGCAGAAAAAATCAAACATTTTGACTGTATTCTACTGGTTAAAACCAGATTTAAATCAACATTGACCATATCCTGATTATTATTAATTCATTTTTAGGCCTTTTTGGCACCTCCTTATTCATCTTGTATGGGTTAAATTTTTTAAAGTTTATATAATTGGTACCAGTTCTTGTTTTTGTCTTAGATGAAGCTCGTTCAGAAGCAACATTTTCGCTACACAGTACATGGATTCAGCAAGTTGAAGGAATCTCAGTTGTCACCTTCATGCTATGTACGAAATTTACCATGGAAGATAATGGTGATGCCCCGGACTAGCCAGACACAGGATAGACAAACACAGAAAAGTCTTGGCTTTTTCTTGCAGGTTAGATATAATAGCTCTTACTGAGTACAGTACAACATGTAAATAAAATGAGAAATTTATCCAAATTTTTCATTCCTTTTTTTATGATTTGATGATATTTTTCAGTGTAACGGTGAATCAGAATCATCGTCGTGGAGTTGTTATGCTGTGGCAGAACTGAGGTTACTCAGCCAGAAGGAAGATGGAGAACCATTTAGTCGTAGTAAGTACTTCATTATTTGACATACTGTTAGATCAGCAGTACATTAGGATGAATCGAGAAAAATAATTTTAAAATTTTAAAATGGGCATTATTAAAAGAGTTGCACACTGGCTTCAAATTAACACAGAAATAATGTTATGCAAATCAATAACTTTTCACCGAGGCACATCTGTTTTGATTATTTAAAATCTGAAAAGTTGTAAATTATAAAGTTTTTAGGAATTCTATTATACAATTTTCTATAATTGGATATTCTGTAATTTGATTTTATGTAGATTGATTTTCAGCAGATATGTAATTGTATGGGGGTACGCTGTAGCATAGTGGTTAAGGCAGTGTGCTACAAACCAAAAGGTCAAGAATTCGAGTCCCAGTGGGGTCAGGATTTTTAATCTGGCCCAAACCCTCTGGTGGCACCATGGTCCTGGGGTTGACTCAGCCTGTAATGGAAATGAGTACCGTACTCTTGTTCTGGGGGTAAAGGTGGCCGTCACACAGGGCTGACAACCCGGCTGAGATAAAGTGCCGATTGTCTAGAAAAAGTGGGAGCCTTAACCTCCTACTACCTCAAGGGTCTCCTACGGCCTGTAGTGGGATCACTTTACCTTTTATATAATTGTATGAGTGAAAGTTGGGGGTTGTCATTGACAAGAGTGTAAGTTACTGGGAGTGAATATTATAGATAGTTTTCCGAGAAATTTGTTGATATTGTATGCTTGTAGGGGTCACTAATTTAATTGAAAATTTTATATTGGGGTTTCGGTTACGAATCTTTTACAATTTTAGCTGTTTCCCACATTACAACTAATTAAGTTGGGAAATATTTTTTCCTCATGTTAGTTAGTGTTATGCTATTTTAAATAAAATATAAAATGGCAGGAATATGCTATAACAAGAAAGAAAATATAAATGAAGCATGAAGCATTATTTGGTAAAGCACAGGCCCTAAGTATGTGAGGCATTATTTTTTTGCCCATGTAACTTAGAAGGGAGCCAAAAGTAAAGAACCATAAAAAAAGTGACATTTCCCTTACTGTGGCAATGAAAGCTAAGGAAGCATGTTAAGAGCATCTGTTTCAACTGTCATGATTCATCAGATCTAGCAAATGGTAATAGATTACCATACTAAATTTTTAAACATTTTGAAAAGAAGAAACAATTTAACAACCCTTATGAGAAGAGGGGTCTAACATGTTTGACATTTTTCCTTATTAGTGTGTGCCATACCATTATGTAATAATATTGTGTAGAGCACAAAATATTAATTAGTATCACTATCGGCACTCAATTGGGCCAAGGATAATAACCCTTATGAGAAGAGGGATCTAACATGTTGTTTGACATTTTTCCTTATTAGTGTGTGCCATACTATTATGTAATAATATTGTGTAGAGCACAAAATATTAATTAGTATCACTATTATTCGGCACTCAATTGGGCAAAGGATAACTGTCATTTCTCACACCGTATGGCATGGTATCTGTTGATTTGCACTCACATTCATTTTCTGGTTGATGATATCTCTTAGTTTTGCATAATTTGAAGTGGAAACCATGCATTGCTATTCTAGTCATTGCGTGGCATAGGTTGTATCAGGGTTTCTTCCAGACTTTGTATATCATCGCGTCCATGGAGTAAACGTCATCCCATATTTATTTTTGTTTCCTTTTGCATGTTTTGTAATATCGTCTCGTAACTGAGGGTGGATTGCAGTAGGAGCTGCAATCTCAAGTCCTCCACCAGTGGTGACTCTCCTGCCATCCCATATGCTAATCATGCGGGTGGGAACTTCGATGGCTTGTTTCAGAAATATGCTATTGTTCTTTTCTAGGTCTACCAGGTTCTGTTAACTTACATGTGTTCATATTATTCTCTAGGTGTATTGATATCAATTTCCTGATACATACCAGTATATGTGTATTAAGTTTTGTGAGATACCTGAAGGGGCACCTGTAACATAGTTGAGTAAAGACTATATGCTAGAGGAATGGGATTTGAGTCCTGATAGGATCAGGATTTCAGAATTTTTAAATTGGTGGCATCATGGCTCACGGATCGACCCAAGACTGTATTAAGTACTATTTGTTTTGGGGATCACGTAGAGCTGACAATCAGGCTGACATCATGTGCCATTATCTAGAAAGGTGGGAACCTTAACTTTCTACTACTACAGGAGCCTCCTAAGGGCTATAGTGGGATCACTTCTCCATTTTAAGATACCAGAGAAAGGATATTTTTGATTGATCATCAAACATATAAGAAAAATAGTTTTAGGTAATGTAGATGTTGGTACATGTAACCAACTTGAAGCCTGAGAAAAAAGGGAAGGACCTACGATATAAGTGGCGTGAGAAATGATGGAGGAACCACATTCTTCTACTTCAGGGTCTACCTCAAAAGAATAAAATTTGTGTACTAACAAAAAATTGCCAACGGAGTCAGGAACTGACAATGATTTTCAATGTATATGTCCATTAAAAACACAAAAAAAAAATAGATGATGATTTGTCTTACCCTTCTTGATGAAAAGGAAGATAACTTCCTCTGAAAATGTTGTAGCCATTGTCAGTACATTTTAGAAGATCTTAGTGTAGTGTCAGTAAAGGATCCCAGTAAAGTTACAGAGAAACCAAAATAAAACAAGCATTATAAAGAGAGAGAGAAAGTTTAGATAATTTACATAATTGGAATCTACTTCAATCCCCTGTTATGGTCTAGGGGTATCATCTCAGGTGCAATAGGTCTTAGTTGATCACTGGTCAAGACAAGTGTCCTGGGAGAGTTTTTTTTTCTGGGCTTTTTCCTCGTCTGTAAGACAATTTCAGGAAACTTTAAGGTCCAAATAATCGCCAAACACTATCTGGGCATCATAACCATCTAAACCTATTCAACTTGTTCAGTATGAGTGAATGGTGTGTCTTGTCGTAAATGTTTGTGTTGTCTCGGAGGTGACCTTGACATTAAGCTGATCACTTATCTGAGGAGGCCCTCGATGTCCTTGTGAGGCCAAAATAATATGTACATGTAATCCAGAGTTTACAATCCTTTCCCAACAGCCCGTGTATCTGTAAGGTAGCTGTGGCATGGGTCACATATAAGTACAGCAAACTCCCGATTATCCGTGTTAATTGGGACCAAGATATGCACGGAAAATTGAAAAACATGGATAATCCAATTAAGTTATTCGGCGCCGTGAAAATTGATCAGAAATTTTATTTACCCACTTTAACACTACTTAAATGCAGCAAGTATTCGTAAAATGTTATATTTAATGTATTTAGGTGCGAGTCGTATTATTATTTTATTTTACTCGTAAATATGAAAAAAAAAAGTGGGACTATTTCCTGTCATGACCACTCTGGTTACAACAGTTATTCAAAATGGTCGTCATAACCAGCGACAACTACATGAGTAACTACTGATATCCACACTTATAACTAAGTGATGACAAATAATCAGCGATAACCACACTGGTAACCACCAATGACCACATTACTCACCAGCGATAAACCCACTGCCACAGCATATTTGTGATTTCAATCTGTAACAACAAACTTTGTGACTCACACAACGGAAATTTCTGAAATTGTATTGTATTCTCAGAATGTTGGTTGGTACTGTTAAATGCGTCAAGGGAGGGGGTTGTGAGTGAAGGTTACTCTATTGTGCTAGTTTCTGAACGCAGTTCACAGTAGCATGTTTAAAAATAATTTTTTTTTCATAACAAAACAAATACAGTACAGTATTTATCTTCATTTTAAAAAAAATACAGTAAAAAGAGTCATGTCCGGATAATATGCGCACAGATAATAGGGAGTTTGCTATATCTACAAATGGAGAGTTTAAAATAAGGAAATGAAAATAAAAAATATGCTTCGACAGATGGAATCATCAAACTTTGACATTAGTTAAGAAAGGAACCAATGTTCACAGGACTATCATTAACCCTTAATTAATCGCACATATATAACCTACATGAGGACTTACGTGGGGTATTTTGCTTTCAAGCCTTTATCATAGTTAATACCACTGTATCACATTTTTATTACAAAGTATAATGATGGTTTAAAAATAATATGTATACACACCTCACTCAACAGAAAAGCAGTCTGGACAGAACTCCACCACATGATCTTTGCAGATCGGCTTGCCGCAATTGGCGCAACACTTTGTTGTCTTTTGGTTTTTGGCCCTGGGACAGAAGTGGCACCTCCCTCCTTTTATGATGAGCAATGGTTCAGCTTCTTCCACAGGTCCTGTGAGATGTCTTATTTTCGCCTGAAGAGGTTTTGGCAAAATGTTTATGGTTGCCCTTTCCTTCAGTTAGCTGTTCTGTAGACTCCGACCATGGTCTTTTAAGAAATCGCGGTGAGCAATCTTTCTTCCCACATTTTCTTGTATAATTATATGTGCATTAATGCCACCAACTTTCAACAAGAAGTAAAAAATAGCAACATAACACAGAAATAAGACAACAACTAAAAGTAGAGGAATTAAACACAACAATAGTGAAATACAGAACAAACTGGAAAGAACACTTGGCAAGGATGACAGAATAGAATACCAAAAGCAGCATACAGCTATTCACCACGAGGAAGAAGAAGTTTGGGAAGACCAAAGAAAAGATGGAAACAGCAGCAATTTGGAGCTGGAACAGGCTAGTAAATAAGCCTAAACTGTGATGATGAAGAAGAAGAAGTAAAAAATAGTCAGTGGCCAGCGCTTTCAGTGCTCTGTATAGAGTTAGAATCATGATCACTGTCTTCTACACAGTCTTCGTCTGATGAAGAAAATCTGCCAACAATTGCATCATCTGATACTTCCAACAGTTCTATAATTTCATCTTCTGTCAATATTTTCCTCTTTCTACTCATGTACTCTTAGACTTCAAATTATAAGCACGAGAATAAAAATAACCCTACAGATGCTAGGTGCACGTGGGGTAAAAAATTTCCGCATGCTGCAACAATGACATAAAATAAATATAATTGCATCATTAGCTATTCCAAGAAACTAAAGATAACTAAAACACGTGCTGGACGAATCTATTTGAGAATAGATGAGTTCCAGGGAATCTCATAAATGTAATTGTCACTAAGTAGTATCATCTTTCAACCTAACGGGGAAAAAATTACTACACGCTAGTAATTAAGGGTTAATGAAGACTACTACGTAAGTTTTTCTTTAATATATTTGAAGAGAAAAATATATGCCTAAATTGGGGTTCAAACTCAGCTTTATATGCTAATACTCTTACGATCTGAGCTATCCTAGGCCTCCAATCTAAATCCAATTTTTTCTCTTATACATTTTAATTCCCAGCACCAATTGCTAAGAAAAGTTGTATAGACACACAAATGGCAGCCTCTTATTTAAGAAAACTTTTAATGGGCATTTAAATACTACTTTATGAAGCCAGTAGAGCTTCTTTCTTTTCTTTGTTCATAAAAAAAACAAATTGAGTAATCTTTATGGTCCCTGTGCCTCAGTGAATTTTTTTCAAAAACAACAAATTCTGATGCATTGTTTCTGTAACCAAATTGCAAGTTTTAAGGGATGGTGTGACTAGAAATTAAAGTAAATGTTTTTTTAAATGCCATTTTTGATACATCCAATTACTGTACAATGCATTCATCATAATCAGCCGTATACAAATAATTATTGCATTTTAAAGTAGGACACTACTTAGCAATATTTATAAAATATTATTTTATTTCAGAAATCCAACATCTGTTCTACAGTAAGGAGAATGACTGGGGTTTCAGTCACTTTATGTCTTGGCAAGATGTTCTTGATCCTGAAAAGGGCTTCATCAAGGAGGATTCCATAACTTTAGAGGTATTTACAAAAGACATCCATTTTGACAATATTTAAATATCAAAGATTTGTATAATGTTCAGGAATATTGTATACCTACCATATCTTCCTGTCCACAAACTGAAATGCTTATACAAAATATTTTTAAACACTGTAATATAGAACCTCCTAAAATAGCCATAATTAATAATCCTACTGTACCTACTTCTATATTCTTGTTCTCCTCTCCCCAAAAAAAAAAAAATAAATATATATATATATATATATCTCCATGGAGTAATCTGCACAGGTGGAAAATATGTTAACCAACATGCAGTCTTTCTCTTCCTTGCTATGTTGCCACTTCCTGTCCTCTGTATATGTCCGGCAGGTAGAGAGCTGACAAATGCTATGGATTTTAATGGTCCGTCCTTCTATGGTCATTGGCAAAATGACTAATTTGACAACTCTGTTACTATTGGGGTTATGTGTAGGAATGGGCTGTCCCTTCTCATTACATGTTGCCACTTGTGATTTATTGTGAGGCTGGTAACGGAGAGACGACAAATGGTGTGATTTTAAATGTTCCAACCGCTTGAGCATTCCGTGCTTAAATGACTAATTAGACAACCACGTTAAAATCTTTCACAAGTGTTTAGGGATTCTCCGCCCACACTTAAAATTGATCCATTCAGTACGTGATCGGATATACAGTCTTCTCCTATATCCCTTCCATATATTCAGTAGTTCGGTGACACTAGCACCAAAACTCTTCTCCTCCGCCCATGCAGAGTTGACTTGGTGGTATAATATATACATATATATATATATATATATATTTATTCCACAAAGTAAAATTTTAACATACTTAAATTTTTAACCAACTTTAAATCCACAACATTTTTACAACATAAATCACTTATAAAAATTTATAAATAAGTTCTTCAAATAAACATGTGGTTTTAGTTCAGATTTTGTTCATTGTATTTGGTTTTCATTTTTGTTGTAAATATTAACATCATGATGCGACAAGCTTAGTTTATCCTTGCCCTACCAACCGGCTGCTGGCATCATATCTGTACATGGCATTTGACAGAGGTGGACAATTATACAGTCAGTATAGGGGTGACATGTAGTCAGCATGTTGAGTCCCTTAGCTGTTATAGCTAGTTTTCTCACCCTGATTGTAAATATTATATTCAGTAGATATTAGTACTGTATTATTTTCTGTAGTCGGTGAGTATCTTGTTTTGTAATTTGTATTTGTGTTATATTTAGCTTTAAGCTTCTTTTCTTCTTCTTCCTTCCAAGTATTAGGCCAAGGCCTGTTACGATCCTATAGAAAATTTTCCCTTCTTTTAGGCATGTTATTTAGGAAGAAATGTCCTAGGCAATAAAAATAGAAGGGTACTCCCTTAAATTTATTCATGTAAAAGAAAGCATGTAAAAATATATCAGGCAACTTGACTCATTGCCGGGCTTGTGAAATGATTTTTTGCCCTTAAGGAATGTTTTAAATTATAAAGACAAATAGGCCTGTTTTTATTATTCATGGCAAGATATTACCATGTTATTCTGGTATACTGATTCTCTTAGTGCCGTCAAGCCATGTATTAGCAGGAACACTGTGCCCATCCTCTAGACTCCAGTTATAACTATCAAGGTCCAGAGACCCAATGATTCCTTTGTAGTCTTTACATTTTGTATTGAAGGACGCTGCCTTCAAGTGCTCAGCCATTTGTAGGACAATTATATGTAATACTGATGTGAAATTGGCTTTCGTAAGTTTTACTATAATTTACACTGTCATGTTATGCAGGTACATGTAGTGGCAGATGCCCCACATGGCGTGAGTTGGGATTCAAAGAAACATACAGGTTACGTTGGTCTGAAGAATCAAGGTGCAACTTGTTATATGAACTCACTCCTACAGACTCTATACTTCACCAATCAGCTTCGAAAGGTAAGTTTACTGAAATGCAGTCAGACCTCGGTATAGTGGCCCTGACAGCTTATATATTTAAACCAGGATTATTGTTATAATGAGGATTTGATGGATTACATTGTAGAGTATCTAAGAAATGGAATGTATTATTGCCTCACTATGATGATTGTCCAGCAGCTCGCTTTATTTCTCCACAGCTGTTATATATAATTAAATACAAATATGCCGTCTACTGCCACTATAATAATTCTGCATGTTAAGCAATGTCGCATGGCACCCGCTTTTGTATAAACGGGCAACCATCATAGTGAGGCGATAATACCTTACAATATTTTATTTAACTTACAGCATAATTCAGTTGGCTATGATGGACTAGTGGTTATATTCCATGCCTCTGGTCCGGAGGGTCGCAGTTCCAAACTCGGCCAGTGTTGATTAATTTTTTTAGGATGGAAAAATCCAAGGATCAAATCCTTTAGGAGGGACTTTAAGCCATGGGCCCGAGTCTGAATTTTTTCAGGCTCATAAAAGATCCTTAAGCCTGAATGAAGAGGCTTCTAAGAAAAATTTACTGATCCTAATGTCCTCGTAATACCTTACTTGCCTGCTAGATTTATCATTGAGTCAGTATGTTGATCACATGCCATTCATGACATCTATGGACAAATAAGGTAGCTATGGCTATGGCTCAACATTGAGCTGTGCCATTATAGATAGATAGATAGATAGCATAATTCAAGTTTATATGCAAAGGAGCTAAACATAAAAAAATTCATGTTATATAACATCATACTTGGTAGTTGTTTCAAGTATATAACTGAAATATAGCAGTGTACATCTTGTAATAATACTGAAATAAATTGTCAATACACTGTATCTATTTTGAAAAGAATCTATAGTTTTTAATTGACTATTTAACTCATGCCCCAAATGGCACTCAATGACCAATCACATTTCAAAGAATATTTATTTACAACCAATCACAGTCTTTTTCACCTTGATTTTATCACTTTCATCTCATCAAGTGGCTCCCAGATTGTATATATAGTGCACGAATGTAACCAGATTCTGCTTGCGAGATATAATAGAAAAACATCCATAGCAATTGATTAACTACAAAAAAAAATAAACCACTGTTTGCACTTCCTTAAACGTATTATTTCCCAGGAATTAATGTTGCAGAAAAATATAATTGACATATTTACATCATAGGACATCAGAAATTAATTAATAACCTATAATGATGTTTTTATTATTGATTTAACATTTCTCACTGAAAGATAAATTATATTTGAAGAGAAAAATTTTCGCCTAGACCGAGACTCGAACCCGGGACCCTTGGCTTTCTGGGCCAAGTGCTCTACCAACTGAGCTACCGAGGCGAGTTACGATCTAGATGCAAATTTTTCTCTTATATACGTTGTAATTCCCTATTGCCAAATGCTTTTGAAACCATTGCTTCTATCTTTGCAAATGGCGGCTTCTTAGTTAAGAAGACATTTATTGGGAATTTAACATTACTTTATAAAGCTAGTAAGGCTTCTAATGATGTTTTTATTATTGATTTAACATTTCTCACTGAAAGATAAATTATATTTGAAGAGAAAAATTTTCGCCTAGACCGAGACTCGAACCCGGGACCCTTGGCTTTCCGGGCCAAGTGCTCTACCAACTGAGCTACCGAGGCGAGTTATGATCTAGATGCAAATTTTTCTCTTATATACGTTGTAATTCCCTATCGCCAAATGCTTTTGAAACCATTGCTTCTATCTTTGCAAATGGCAGCTTCTTAGTTAAGAAGACATTTATTGGGAATTTAACATTACTTTATAAAGCTAGTAAGGCTTCTAATGATGTTTTTATTATTGATTTAACATTTCTCACTGAAAGATAAGTTATATTTGAAGAGAAAAATTTTCGCTAGACCAAGACTCGAACCCGGGACCCTTGGCTTTCCGGGCCAAGTGCTCTACCAACTGAGCTACCGAGGCGAGTTACGATCTAGACGCAAATTTTTCTTTTATATACATTGTAATTTCCTATCGCCAAATGCTTTTGAAACCATTGCTTCTATCTTTGCAAATGGCGGCTTCTTAGTTAAGAAGACATTTATTGGGAATTTAACATTACTTTATAAAGCTAGTAAGGCTTCTAATGATGTTTTTATTATTGATTTAACATTTCTCACTGAAAGATAAATTATATTTGAAGAGAAAAATTTTCGCCTAGACCGAGACTCGAACCCGGGACCCTTGGCTTTCCGGGCCAAGTGCTCTACCAACTGAGCTACCGAGGCGAGTTACGATCTAGATGCAAATTTTTCTCTTATATACGTTGTAATTCCCTATCGCCAAATGCTTTTGAAACCATTGCTTCTATCTTTGCAAATCTTTTTTTTCTCTTCAAATATAATTTATCTTTCAGTGAGAAATGTTAAATCAATAATAAAAACATCATTAGAAGCCTTACTAGCTTTATAAAGTAATGTTAAATTCCCAATAAATGTCTTCTTATATTTTTCTTTTCAAATATAATTTGTCCATCATTAAGGTGTTTAAAAACGAATAATATTAACATTATATTATTTTTGGTCTGGACATCTTACCTCAATATTAATGTTGATTTGTTCTTGGACATGTTTCAAAACAATTCTCTGTTTTATCTTCAGCTTTCCCAGACTGGTTTTATTTATGTTGCATTATGTTGCACCACCTGGATGTCGATGTCAGCTCCATCCTGTGGTTGGCCAAAGAACCTCCAAACAAGGTCACCCTCCATCGGAATATCAAAATTCATAACTCTGTTTCTGTTCTTCTGAATATAAATTTTTTCCCAAATAGTCAGCTCGTTTGTATTTTCTAACTGTTTTAATAATTTAGTGTCTGAATTTATATTATGTTTTTCAGACCAAACAATTAACATTAAAAATGTCTTCTTAACTAAGAAGCCGCCATTTGCAAAGATAGAAGCAATGGTTTCAAAAGCATTTGGCGATAGGGAATTACAACGTATATAAGAGAAAAATTTGCGTCTAGATCGTAACTCGCCTCGGCAGCTTAGTTGGTAGAGCACTTGGCCCGGAAAGCCAAGGGTCCCGGGTTCGAGTCTCGGTCTAGGCAAAAATTTTTCTCTTCAAATATAATTTATCTTTCAGTGAGAAATGTTAAATCAATAATAAAAACATCATTAGAAGCCTTACTAGCTTTATAAAGTAATGTTAAATTCCCAATAAATGTCTTCTTAACTAAGAAGCCGCCATTTGCAAAGATAGAAGCAATGGTTTCAAAAGCATTTGGCGATAGGGAATTACAACGTATATAAGAGAAAAATTTGCATCTAGATCGTAACTCGCCTCGGTAGCTCAGTTGGTAGAGCACTTGGCCCGGAAAGCCAAGGGTCCCGGGTTCGAGTCTCGGTCTAGGCGAAAATTTTTCTATTCAAATATAATTTATCTTTCAGTGAGAAACGTTAAATCAATAATAAAAACATCATTAGAAGCCTTACTAGCTTTATAAAGTAATGTTAAATTCCCAATAAATGTCTTCTTAACTAAGGGTCGTATGTTAGAACATTACTCTCTACTCAAATTACTTCCAATCACTAGTGAGCTGGTTCACCGTGAGCAATTGCTGAGAACGAATTAACGGCCGACTTAACGGTCATGCACGAGAGTCGACGTTTTCGTAATATTGGCAACGAATTACCCAGAATTCTCAGCGATAAAACCACTTCCGTTATTTTCGTCTGCTATAGAGGAATGCATTTATGCTTGCATCCCGCAAATAATACCGTATACAAACACGTCTGCGACACGCAATATTACGCCGATTCTCCTGTTCTTCCAGTTGAATTCTTTGGTAGACTCTATCAAATTCCTCTTCTCCGTGTATACCGAAAACATGATCGAAGTCTTCAAGGTCCGACATCTTGGATAAATGTTGGATAAAGCAGCAAAGTACATCGATTACCATCGGTTCCCTTCGGGATTTTAATTTGAGTTGCTCATGTAAGGTACCTCCGCAGGTAGCTTACAAATTTAACCAATTATTATCGCATGAACAGATTTCTGAGTAAGCAAAATCGTATTAGCATACAACTTGCTCAGCAGAGAAGGCATTTTACTGTCTAATGCGTCCAAACATGCGACCCTAAGAAGCTGCCATTTGCAAAGATAGAAGCAATTGTTTCAAAAGCATTTGGCGATAGGGAATTACAACGTATATAAGAGAAAAATTTTCGTCTAGATCGTAACTCGCCTCAGTAGCTCAGTTGGTAGAGCACTTGGCCCGGAAAGCCAAGGGTCCCGGGTTCGAGTCTTGGTCTAGGCAAAAAATTTTCTCTTCAAATATAATTCATCTATAATGATGTGTTTCGTTTTTTTAGGGTGCGTTCTAACTATTTGGCAATAAATATGATCTGGTTGCAGTGATGAACAAATGAAACATAACATTTCTCATTTTTTCAAACATCGCCGTTTACATTATATATATAAATATTTTAAAATAAATATATTTAAATAATGATTTTTGAGTAAACAGCTTCATTTTATTTGTTAAATAGTCCTAATAAATACCACAAGTCTGACCAGAGGCTGTAAGATGGCAGCTCCATCACTGGTCTTGCCTTCCTTTGGCCAGCAACCAATCGAAGGGACTATTATTATGCTTTCAAGTCTTATACAAGAATTTCCCGGAAGGATCAAACTAATGACGACCAAAGATCACTGGGCCATCCTATGAAACGCTGGAGGGAAAATTTTCTATAGGATCGTAACAGGCCTTGGCTTAATACTTGGAAGGAAGAAGAAGAAGAATAAATACCACTCTTGATTTCCAAATTATCTAAATAAATTGGAAATCACTCGTGGCATTACTTATGATAAAATAACTCCTTTTCATGAGCAATAAAAATATTTTTGGAATTGTATTTTACACACTATCCAGTTTCATCCCTCTATACAAGCCTTGGTCACTAACCCACTATTGCTATTGCCCTCTGGATGAAATTGTTGCATTCCAAAATCATTGAACTCCTAATTATATATAATTTCTAAAATTTCTTTCTTTACTGTAATGAGTGATGTTTAACAATATTAACCCTCCGCATGCCACAGGTAAAATCTCTTGTGTCAGAGATTTAAATGCACCCGCCGATGTGATCGGCTTTGCAAGTAGTTCAAGTATATTGTCTGGCAGTAATGGACAGAAACATCAGAGCTGATCTAATCAGCTCATGGCACCTAAAGGGTTAAGATATGAATTTTGTCAGGACCATTGTAGCAGATATTTGACTCCTAATCTAGTATCCATCCATCCATCCATAGTAATTCTGCCTGAAGGCAGGTCCTTCACTGCAATCATAGCATTTTCATGCTATGCTTGCAGCTTTACTAGGGAATTGTAGGTGTGGTAGCTTCCCATTGCTCTCCACACCAGTGAAGGATGATGAATGATGATGATGGCCATATGATTTCGGGGACCATTTGGGCCTTAAAGTTTTCCTGACATTTGTCTTACAGGTGAGGAAAAACTGCCCCAACCAGGGATCGAACCTGGGCCTGCTGCGTGACAAAGCAGCATGCTACCTTGAGACCACAGTGGTGGACCTAATCTAGTATAGTGATTAATAAATACAATTAATCAATAAACAAATAATGAACTGAATATAGTATAAAAAAGTAAATTAAGTAAAAATATCTTATTGGTAAAAATTCCCACAAGTAATGGTGGAAAACTTAAATAGCAAGAGCTCATAAATATGTAGCCCCCAAATTAGACCTGAAATTCTTAAGCTGGGTCTAGCTTGAAAAATTACGTTTGGGAGAAAACTTCATACTTCAAAATTTACAACCGCGGAAAGCCCAAACTGTAAACATGCTGGCTAGCTGTGAGAATAAATTAGAAATTGATGGGAGTTTAATAAAAATATTTATGCCCCTAGATGACATGTGATTGAAAATTCTAACCAATCAAAATCAGAGTTCCGGTGTACGACCATATAGGGGAATAAAAGGTCCTGACTTCGATATGAAACTCATGAGGAGAAAACAAAAAAATTATACTCAACACTTCGTGGAACTTCAAAAAAGCCAATTGGAAACTGTACACAGACGAACTGGAAACTAAATTTGAAAATCCCTTAAACGAATCACTTCAATCAGATCAAATTAACAAATCTATATGCAAAATAATATTAAAAACAGCAAAAAAATATATACCACGAGGAATAGTTAAAAACTACAAACCCTTCTGGAATTCAAAACTAGAAAGAATGAAAATAGACCGAGATCTCGCTAGAAATAAAGCAGAAAAAACAAAAGACCCAAAAGATGTACAAAATTGGAGAAAACTGTGCACACAACTCAAGAAAGAAATTAACAGCAATAAAAGAGAAAATTTTAATAACTTCCTCCAAAAAATGGATTATAGGAAAGATGGCCAGAAAGCATATAGATTTGTACACAATATATAAAATAAAAAAGAACGACAAAAAGCACCATATATCCACAACAACAAACAAATTACAAATGAAAGTGAAATAGCCAACAAATTCAACAAACACTATGCTAACACCTATACTTTGTCCTCAGAGAACAAAAAGGAACAAGAAAC
This sequence comes from Diploptera punctata, assembly GCA_030220185.1. NCBI lineage: Eukaryota > Metazoa > Arthropoda > Insecta > Blattodea > Blaberidae > Diploptera > Diploptera punctata. The sequence goes on along the minus strand of JASPKZ010000045.1, from coordinate 1,628,354 downwards.
AATAAAAGAGAGCCTAAAAAATTACACAAAATCAACAAGCAGTACAAAAGATAATATTTTTAATAAGAATTTCAACATTAAAGAGTTAAACATGGGCGGGAATTACAACGTATATAGAGAAAAATTTGCGTTTAGATTGGTACTTGCTCAGGTAGCTCAGATGGTAAAGCACTTGGACTAGAAAACCAAGGGTCCTGGGTTCAAGTCCCGGTCTAAGCGTATAATTTTTCTCTTCAAATAGCCATTAATAGTTTAAAATCAAACAAATCTCCAGGAGCAGATAATATACATGCAGAATTTCTCAAACACCTTGGCAATAAAGCCAAAACTCAATTACTCTCCCTTTATAATCTTTCTTGGAACACAAAAGTTCCTGATGATTGGAAAAAAGCTATTATAATACCTATTTTGAAAACAAAAAAATCAACAAATACTTTTTCAAATTATCGCCCAATAACACTAACTAGTGTAATTGTTAAAACTATGAAAAAAATTATTTCAAATCGATTAAATTGGTATTTAGAAACCAATAATTTACTTTCACCCAATCAAGCTGGATTTGGAGAATTACAATCAACAAATTGTACACCTAAGTCAAGCTATTAAAGACAGCTTCAACAGAAAAGAAGACACTCTGGCAATGTTTATTGATTTCCAAGGGGCATATGACTCTATTTGGAGATATAAATTATTAGAAAAAATGTAGACTTTAGGCATTCAAGGGAATATGCTACTCTGGATCAGCAATTTTCTCATCCAACGGTTCATTGCTACAAAGTATAATAATCACCTCTCTAAATACCAACAAACACATCGAGGTTTACCACAGGGTTCTGTACTCAGTACCATTCTCTTCAATATCTACATTAATGATCTACCTAAGCATATAGAAAAGCTCCAAACAAAAACCTTACTTTTTGCTGATGATGTTGTAATATGGGTCTCCAAACCGAAAAACCAAAGTCAACAATTAATAACCATAGCCCAACAATCACTATTACAGTTAGAGAATTGGACATCCCAGAACTTAATGAAGATAAATGTACAGAAGACAAATTATCAACTATTTACATTAAGAAAGAAACCACTACCCATCACTCTGAAATTGGAGGGTGAATTATTAACTCAAACACATGAAGCAAAATATTTAGGAATAACTCTGGACACAAAATTAACATGGAAGAAACACATAGAGAATATATGTACAAAGATAGAAACAAGGTTACCATTATTAAAACGATTAGCAGGGAAAAAGTGGGGTTGCAACACACAAAACCCTAAACACCTTCTACCAAATGTACATAAAACCTGTACTTCATTATTGTGAAGAAATCCTAGTAACTACCAAAGTGGAAAAACTTAATAAATTGCAGAACCAAATCCTCCGCCTGATAACAAGAGCCGTTAAAACAACACCAATCACTGCCATGCAAATCTTAACAAATAACCCAAACATAGCATTTGAAATTGAGAAAACAGCAATCACACAGTATGAAAAATTTTTAAGGCTACCCCATAATAACTGGACCCAAAGAAAACCACAAGTATGTTTAAATCTCAGCAAAGCTTCTTAAGCATAGTACAAGAAATCAAACAGAAATTGCAACTTCCACATTCAAAAGAAAATATGCAGATGAGAAACAACCCTCTAGAATTTTTGGAAATTGAATATAACCTTCATTTAACAGAAGACATCAAGAAATCTGAAACTCCTCCATATATTTTAAAAGAAGTGTCACTGGAAATAATAAATCTTAAGATACCCAGCTCCTGAATGGATACATATTTTTACAGATGGCTCCAGCCTACCAAATGATAGTGGCACTGGTGCTGGTGCAGTATGTCCACTTTTTTCCTTTTATCGTAAACTGAACACAAATTCAACAAATTTTGATGGCGAAATTCTAGCAATTTTCTTAATTTTACAAAATCTTTTATATCACATCCAAAAATTTACAAAAGTTGTAATTCTATGTGACTCCAAAGCAGCCATTCTTGCTATAACACGAGACACAACACCCAAAAGCATCAAAATTATCGAATGTCACAAAATGATAAAACAGTTATCCCGTCTACATAAAAAAGCTGTACTTCAATGGATTCCGGCCCATTGTGGAGTGACAGGCAATGAAATAGCCGATTTTCTGGCCAAGAAGGGTAGCAAAATTGTTTCAAACCCAACTTCTACTCCAGTTTCCTTTCACTCTATCAAAAGAATTATCTCAAATAAATACATCAATAAACTTAGAGAAGAATACACCACCAAAACATCTGGAAAGGAATGGGAAAATCTACAAGCTTATGACATTACTACATTACAAAGAAAATCTGCAGTAGCAACATTCAGACTGCTAACGGGACATGACTGCTTGAATAAACACCTACACAGAATTGGCATAACAGATTCACCTAAATGCCCTTTTTGCAATTTAAATGAAGATATGGAAAGAAACCATCTCCTCCGTTGTCCAGCTTTTGTAGAAGAGACCAACCTTTATGCTAAATATTGGAGTGCAAGAGAGCGAATGATTTCATTATCAAGTGCTCGACATTAGATACCAACCAACCAACCAACACTTCATGGAGAGAAGATCTAAATTATATTGTTAGAATGTCTCGGAACAATGACTACGGACTTTGGGAAAATTTCTCCAATTCATAAATCATTTGCTAGCTGGAGTCCTCATAAGTTTGAGATATTGAAGGCCAGTAACAGAAAAGTTTTATCCTAACAGTGTAAAGTGCATTTTAGTTGGTAGAGAAGCGAAATAAAGTAATTTAAATAATTAACTATTGTCTGTTCTCACGCAATTCTCCTTCCGACCCCTATATGAGATGAGAATCTCAGTGTTCACCCTGAAACAACAGGAACCGACTAGCTACCGAGGTAGGGCAATTAACAATTCACTACAATTACAATAGTGAATTCAGTGACAACAACCTTCCGACCCCCTCAAAATACTGCCCCACCATAGAAAAACACCACTTTATGTGGGTTTATTGTTATATTTATCATCATTATATGGAGGTTTGGCTGTACCATCCATAGTAAAGTGTACTACTTTAGGTGTAACACATGTGGAATCACAAATGATTTACTAGTTTGATGGATTAGAGAGAATAAGTATAGTATTACCCCTCTTTTACACTTTTCAAGGGATCAGAGGGAAAGTGTAAATTTTAGGAAACAAGGAAGATCTAAAAAAAATTGATTCCCCATACTCTGCAACTGTTCCAGAACATGCAAAAAAAAAGCACTGAATGGGATAATATACAATATTGGCTATTATCTGTCCAACGTAAGAAGCACACTTTGACATTTAACTTCCGAATTTATCACTCCACACAGTACGTGTAAGAGTTCAGGCGAACTCAGTCAGCTATTTGTTACAAGCCGATAAATTAATGCACAACAATCGTTTTAATTTTGAATGTTGCAGGTTGTATTAACACGCACAATGGTATGTCGAAAACTAATTAAATTATAATTGTTAATATTTAATTTTAGGAAGTTATATTTTGAGGTTATTTTAATTATATTATTTTTGGTCTGGATATCTTACCTCAATATTAATGTTGATTTGTTCTTGGACATATTTCAAAACAATTCTGTTTTATCGTCAGCTTTCCCAGACTGGTTTTACTTATTTTGCATTATGTTGCACCACCTGGATGTCGATGTCAGCTCCATCCTGTGGTTGGCCAAAGAACCTCCAAACAAGGTCACCCTCCATTGGAATATCAAAATTCATAACTCTGTTTCTGTTCTTCTGAATATAAATTTTTTCACAGCTCTTTTGTATTTTCTAACTGTTTTAATAATTTAGTGTCTGAATTTATATTATGTTTTTCAGACCAAACATGAGCAGCAACTGCAGATTTTTCAATTTCTCCATTTTTAATATTTCTTATGTGTTCTTTGGTTCTAATTTTTAGGTTTCTTTTTGTTTTCCCTATATATATCTTTTCACAACCCATGCATTCAATTTTATATATTCCTTCCTGACTTTTTATTTTTATCAGTTTTTTCATTTTTGTTGGTTTTTATTAGTTTATTTAAACTGTAGTTATTTTTTGGTCCTAATTTAATATTAAACTTCTCAAATATATTTTGAAATTTATTATGTACCCAGGGGTGATATGTGAATTTCCTATATTTTTTCATAGGTGGTTCTTCTTTTTCAAGATTACTTCTGTTTATCATTTTTTGTTTTTTATACTTTTCTACCCTTTTATGTACCATTTTTTCATCAAACCCATTTTCTCTTGCTACTTTGATTATGTGTTTTTCTCATGTTTGAAATCTTCTTCGTTTAAGGGTAAGTTTACCAATCTATGAGTTAAATATTAAATGCTGCTAATTTATGTCCAATTGGATTGAACCCTGTTGATTTTATAAATTTTCCGTATGAGTTTCTTTCCTATGAATCCTGAATTCAATTTTTCTTTTTTCTTCGTTTCTGACCAATTTAAGATCCACAAACCTGGAAACCAAATGAGGCCAATAATTAACAATATTGGATCACCAATCTACAAAATTTTGAAATGACTGAATAATCAATTTAAAAGAATTAATAATTTTGAAAGTCTGCAGATTGAAAATTCATTGGAATTAGTTAAGAAATTAGAAAAAGTGGAAATTGAACCCACAGATAGGTTGGTTTCGTTTGATGTAGTTTCACTATTCACAAATGTACCGAAACAAAAAACTTTGGAGATATTGAACAATTGGTTAAGAAAAAACAACATAGACAGGGAGATCAAAGAAGATTATTTGAAATTAACTGAGTTATGCATTGACCAAATGTTTTTTACATTCAATGGGAGTTTCTATAGACAAAAATCAGGGCTCTCAATGGGAAACCCATTATCACCTTTCCTGGCAAATTTATTTATGAGCGATTTTGAATGTAAAATCACTAAAGCACATCCCACAATGTTTAAATTTTGGAGTAGATATGTTGATGATATAATTTGTATTGTTAAAGAAAAACATGTAGAAGATTCCCTAAAACTATTAAATTTACAGAGTACAAACATTAAATTCACCAAAGAAATAGAAGACAATAAACAAATACCTTTTTTGGATCTTAAATTGGTCAGAAATGAAGAAAAAAAAATTGAATTCAGGATTCATAGGAAAGAAACTCATACGGAAAATTTTATAAAATCAACAGGGTTGAATCCAATTGGACATAAATTAGCAGCATTTAATATTTAACTCATAGATTGGTAAACTTACCCTTAAACGAAGAAGATTTCAAACATGAGAAAAAACACATAATCAAAGTAGCAAGAGAAAATGGGTTTGATGAAAAAATGGTACGTAAAAGGGTAGAAAAGTATAAAAAACAAAAAATGATAAACAGAAGTAATCTTGAAAAAGAAGAACCACCTATGAAAAAATATAGGAAATTCACATATCACCCCTGGGTACATAATAAATTTCAAAATATATTTGAGAAGTTTAATATTAAATTAGGACCAAAAAATAACTACAGTTTAAATAAACTAATAAAAACCAACAAAAATGAAAAAACTGATAAAAATAAAAAGTCAGGAAGGAATATATAAAATTGAATGCATGGGTTGTGAAAAGATATATATAGGGAAAACAAAAAGAAACCTAAAAATTAGAACCAAAGAACACACAAGAAATATTAAAAATGGAGAAATTGAAAAATCTGCAGTTGCTGCTCATGTTTGGTCTGAAAAACATAATATAAATTCAGACACTAAATTATTAAAACAGTTAGAAAATACAAAAGAGCTGACTATTTGTGAAAAAATTTATATTCAGAAGAACAGAAACAGAGTTATGAATTTTGATATTCCGATGGAGGGTGACCTTATATTTAATTAATGTTGGGAAGTAAACATTATGAGGTATAATCATTAAAATTCATCGGAGAACATATTGTTTAAACAACTCACCTCATAGGATTCATGCTTCCATGATATCGCGATTTCATGGAAGCATGAATCCTATGAGGTGAGTTGTTTAAACAATATGTTCTCCGATGAATTTTAATGAGGGTGACCTTGTTTGGAGGTTCTTTGGCCAACCACAGGATGGAGCTGACATCGACATCCAGGTGGTGCAACATAATGCAACATAAATAAAACCAGTCTGGGAAAGCTGACGATAAAACAGAATTGTTTTGAAACATGTCCAAGAACAAATCAACATTAATATTGAGGTAAGATGTCTAGACCAAAAATAATATAATTATAATTGTTAATATTAAACAAATTAATTCAAATCAAACATTTAGGGCTGGTTTCATCAACATAGGTAACAGTATTACCGCAGAAATAGACGGTTAGTTTTCCAGTTTCAGTACAATTTTCGTTTCACCAACAGCAGTAACTTGTCACCGGGAGTTATTTTATTGTATTTCGTTGGTAAACCGTAACCGTACAAATTTGGTCGGTAGAATCGGAGGGTGATATATAATGGGGGGTGATTCCTATATCAAAATGGCGTGTGAAAGACTGGACATTTTTACATTTGAACATGAATATGGTTTTAATTATTATTTTGAAGGCCAATTGAATTGAATATACTCTAGTTAGATAGAAGAACTCTGTGAATAGTTTGAAAATCATTGAATATTACGACTACAGTGATATTGCAGACTTTCGAAGATATCAGGCGTATCTACTTGATAGGCTACTGTGCATTTGGATCAGTGGAAAGGTAAGTTTATTTTATTATTGAAACTGACTTTATTGATGTATTATATAATGAATTACTAATTTTATTCACTTATTGCTTATATATTTAAAACCAAGTTAGTATCGATACAAAATAATGTGAGGTTATATTTATTATTTATTGACTATTTTTGAATGTTATATTTAATTACTAATTACAGACATATATTTAAAAAGTACTTGGGTTTTATTAAAATTCATCGGAGAACATATTGTTTAAACAACTCACCTCATAGGATTCATCCTTCCATGATATTGCGATTTCAAAAATAGTCATGTTCATCTTCAGCCATAACTCCGACTAACAAAATTCTTCGGTCGTCAACTATTCTATTGTCGCCATTTCAGTGCTGCCATCTATGGTTGAATTTATGAACTTTGAAATCAATGTAATTTCGTTGGGGATATCAAAATTCATTGATCTATTTTTGTTTTTCTGAATGTATATTTTTTCCCAAACTGTCAATTCCAAAGGTTTCTCTACTTGTTTTAAAAGTTTAGCTTCTCTTCCAATTTTATGATGTTCTAATAAACTATGTGCAGCAATTGCAGATTTTTCAATTTCACAATTTTTAATATTTCTGAAATGTTCTTTTGTCCGAATTTCCAAATTCCTTTTTGTTTTTCCTATATAAACTTTATTGGTACTTAGAAGATTACCCAGACTAAATTTATTTATTGGTGCCAAAGAAATGTTGTATTTATCAAAAAAATTTTGAAATTTTCTATGCATTTCAGGATGGTAAGTAATTTTCTTGTATTTTTTCTTTTCTTTGCAATTTTGTAGAGTAGTATATTCATTAAATCTTTTTTTGTGTTTGAATTTCTTCAACTTATTTATAATTAATTCTTGATCAAAACCATTTAATCTAGCAGTGTTTAAGATATGTTTAAACTCTTTGTTGAAATTTTCTTCGTTTAATGGTACATTTGTCGGGGGGCATGCCGTAGCGTAGTGGTTAAGGCACTGAGCTACAAGCCGGAGGGTCGAGGGTTCAAGTCCCGTTGGGGTCAGGATTTTTAAACTGACCCAAACCCTCTGGCGGCACTATGGCCCTGGGGTCGACTCAGCCTCTAACGGAAATGAGTACCAGATGCTTGTTCTGGGGGTAAAGGCGGCCGTCACGCAGGGCTGACAACCCGGCTGACGTAAAGTACCGATTGTCTAGAAAAAGTGGGAGCCTTAACCTCCTACTACCCCAAGGGCCTCCGGGCCTGTTGTGGGATCACTTTACTTTACTTAATGGTACATTTGTCAATCTGTAAATTAAGCTATTGAATATTGCATGCTTATGAGCAATGTGATTGAATTCAAAGTTAAAATTGGGAAACACATTATGAGGTTCTTAATTAATAAATTAATGAGTCATTTTAACATCTTACCTCATATTTCATGTTTTTCAAACACGGTAACTATAGTTTTCAAATGATCTTGTCATTCCTTTTCAACCGCCATTATGACTACCGGATATTCGTTGGAATCTCCCTCTATAACGTTGCCATCTGGTGTTGATTTGACGAACTTTGAGATATCGTTGCCATCTGGTGTTGATTCGATGAACTTCGAGATGAGGTCACGTTCATCCGGAATGTCGAAATTCATAGATTTAAATTTGTTCTTCTGTATAAATATTTTCTCCCAAACTGTCAAATCCAAAGGTTTTTTCCAAATGTTTTAGAAGTTTAGCTTCTTTTTCAATTCTATGACCTTCCAACAAACTATGTGCTGCAATAGCTGATTTTTCAATTTCACCATTTTTAATATTTCTAAAGTGTTCCTTCTTTGTGCGAGTGTCCAAATTTCATTTTGTTTTTCCTATGTATACTTTATTGCAATCTCGACAATCAATTTGATAAATTCCAGATTTTTTACTATCTGGGGTGTTCATTTTCTTATTGGTTATTAATAAGTTACCAAGGCTAAATTTATTTATCGGTGCCAATGTAATATTGAATTTCTTGAAATTTTTTGAAATTTGTTATGTATTCCAGGATGATAAGTGATTTTCTTAAATTGTTTTCCTTTCTTTGAATCAGATTGCAGGGTAGTGTATTCTTTTAATCTTTTTTGTTGTCTGAATTTCTTCAATTTAGTTATAATTATTTCCTTTCCAAAACCATTTAAATTAGCTATGTCCAAAATGTGATTGTATTCTTTCTTAAAATCCTCTTCATTTAGTGGAACATTCAATAATCTATATATCAAACTGTTGAAAATTACATGCTTATGCGCAATATGATTGAAACCTGAAGACTTTATATAATTGTCAATATGAGTATCTTTTCTGTATATATTGAATTCAATTCTTTGTTGTTGTTCATTCCTTCTTATGTAGAGGTCCAAAAATGGGATTTGGTTATTATTTTCTAATTCCATAGTAAATTTCACAGATTCATCCTGGAGGTTGAGTAATTTTAATGCATCTTCAATATATTTAGAATTTATCACAGAGAAAATTGAAAAAAGAAGCTAAACTTCTAAAACATTTGGAAAAACCTTTGGATTTGACAGTTTGGGAGAAAATATTTATACAGAAGAACAAATTTAAATCTATGAATTTCGACATTCCGGATGAACGTGACCTCATCTCGAAGTTCATCGAATTAACACCAGATGGCAACGATATCTCAAAGTTCGTCAAATCAACACCAGATGGCAACGTTATAGAGGGAGATTCCAACGAATATCCGGTAGTCATAATGGCGGTTGAAAATGAATGACAAGATCATTTGAAAACTATAGTTACCGTGTTTGAAAAACATGAAATTTGAGGTAAGATGTTAAAATGACTCATTAATTTATTAATGTGATTGAAGCCTGATGACTTAATGTACAAATCGCGATATCATGGACGCATGAGTCCTATGAGATGAGTTGTTTAAACAATATGTTCTCCGATGAATTTTAATGATTATACCTCATAATGTTTACTTCCCAACATTAATTTAATATACTTGGGTTTTATTTGATATTCTTAATATTTTGAGTTCTTAAATGCAGTAGGCCTATTTTTTGTTAAATTGTTAGCAAGTAATTAAAATCTAGTACGAGTACTGTCCTATTATATAAAACAAGTAAGGCCTAAATACAAGTAAGTTTAATTCATTATTGAAAATGACTTTATTCATGTATACCAGTACTTTACACAATGAATTACTAATTTTATTCACTCATGAATACATATTTAAAACCAAGTTAGTATCATTACAAAATAATGTGAGGTTATGTTTATTATTTATGGACTATTTTTGAACGTTATATTTAATTACCAATTACAGAAATATATTTTATAAAATATTTAGTTTTTATTTGAAATTCTTAATATTTTGAGATATTAAATACAGTAGGCCTATTTTTGTTAAAATTGTTAGCAAGTACCATAATTAAAATCTAGTTTGTATAGCCCTATTATATAAAACAAGTAATGAGATCCTAGGCCTAAATAAAAGTATTTCTAGAGATAATTTTCAAAAATGTATTAATCTTAAATGCCATGTAGATAATCAATAATATATCTGACATCTAAGAAAATTTTCCTGTTGTTTAACGTTAGAGCATTTGGGGATTATACTAAAATTGTTAGATAATAACAGCCTACCATATATTATCATTAATTCTCTGAAAACATGTTCCAGAACAGAACAGTCATTATATGTAATGCAGCAGTTTCTCTATTTGATTTTATTATTCTAATTCTGTAATACTACTTTCCTTTAAATAATTATGTTCTGACGCGTTTTAATATTGTAGACTGCACACCTGTAGCACTAAAAATAATTCATGAAGTAATTGCAGATCAATGATAACATTTGATATAATATTGAAGTTACAAATTGTAAGAAATTCAAGTTACTAAGCATACGGTAATCCTTATGTATTATACACCAGTGGTATACTTTGTTGATTGTGAAATCTATAATTTTAATTATTGATAAAATAACTTCAGCTAGTTATGAATAATTCACTTGTACTGCTTTATGCATGTATTAATGTGAGTTGTTGATCTGTACAGTACAATAAGTTTATATTATACATTGCTTTTTGTTTTTTTTTTTCAGAAATCAAGCCATTCCTCCAATAAATCAGCTGCTCTTGGCTTTGGACAATGATTAGATATGTGTTGTTGATCATTCAGGGGTCCTAAGATTGTCCACCGAGTCAGTTGTACCATTGCAAGTTCTCAACTTCAAGCTACATCCCTAAAGACTGGAAGTTCAATGGATTACACAAACAAAGAATAAAGAACTGGTGATGATGTTGCAGAATAGTTCAAGAAACTTGAAATATTACTTATCTTTAAATGTGAATGCTATTTGTAAATCAAATATGAAATTTTGTGACATCGTTGTTAGGTGACCTGGAAGCAGCAATGACAGCAATATATTTAATAACTGAGTAATTATGAAGAACAATTTATGGCAAATTATAACATTTGCAACTATTAACAGTCTATTATACACATCAGTCTTAAACTTACAAAAGCTTAAAAAATAACTCACCCTATGTTACATTTCTCATCATATTTTAAGAGAAAAATTATACGCTCAGATCGGGACTTGAACCTGGGACCCTTGGTTCTCCAGACCAAGTGCTCTACCATCTGAGCTACCTGAGCAAGTTCTCATTTTTTAAAGCGTAACATTGTTAGTTAGGTCATATAACTTTGTTATAATTTCTCTATAAATTATTTATTTCATAATTGGGTTTGGAGAGATAGATTTCATGAATTATTGTATAATTTTGAAAAATATTAAATAAAATATAATTTCAAAATAATTACTTATGTGTGTTACCCACTAGTGTTTTCAAGTCATTTTTAAACATATTCCTGTATTTAATGTTTTATTTTAGGAAGTAATATTTTGAGGTTCTTTTAATTAAATTATTTGGAGTCTGTTCATTCATTTCATTCAGTGTTCTGCTCAAGAGCAGGTCTTTCATTGCAAGTCTGTTCATCTTACCTCAATATTAATGTTATTTTGGTCTCAAAAATGTTTCGATTATATCATAATCATTGATGTGATATAATCGAAACATGTTCAAGAGCAATCAACATTAATATTGAGGTAAGATGAACAGACTCCAAATAATTTAATTAATATTCCTGTATGTTACGTTGGAGGATACCTTTCCTTGAGGAAATGCAGTGATGGAATTGAAGACCATAGGGAAAAAGCGAGGTAAGTCCGTAAATGTGATAAAAAATCAGTTAAGGGCACATTCATATAGCTTGAGCAGTGATTTTATATGTCTAAATTACGGAGCAAAAGTAAAGCTAGTCACTGAGATATTTGATAATGAAAAAAAGAGGTAAGCCTATAGTCAACATGGGAACATGTCAACAGATTTGTTGCTTGATGACTCCAAATCGCCTTATATATAACATGGCTTACGTTATCATCATTTTGCATGTTATTAAATAATTCTTCCAAGAATGAGAGTTAACAGCAGCAACATTGTCAGGAGATGGATTAGATACTTTCTAAACACTGTAATACCTGGTCCCAACGAAAATAATTACTCTTCTTATACCATTAAAATGGCTTGTTCCATGAAAACTTTTACATAACCCAAATATACTAAAGCATTCCAACAACAATAATGATGATGATAATAATAACACTTTGTTATATTATATCAACGTAAAACAGTGTTTTTAAATCAATCATTAGGTTAATTTAAAAACAGGCCTAATCAAGAAAAAAATATTTTTTGCCTTTCTGCGTGTTTTATGGGTAATTTATTTCCTATAGTTTCAACGTTTCTATATTAATTCTATTATAGTTTTGAAAATCTTCCGTTGGGCATGTTCTTTATTTCTGGCACTATGTACGACATGATCTGTGAAACGTGTTTGTGTTGGTTCAATGTGTTTATTTTGGTTTCTATGGTAACGCGATAAGTAACAAGTAGCATTTCTGTTTCCTCCTTCAAATTTGCTCCGCTTGAATATGAGGTATGAGAGCAATATGCGTTTCAAAATCATTTTTGCAGTAAACCACCAGTTTGTTTATGTGGGTCATATATGGTGTGGTAAAACACGCACATGCTTAGTTATTTTTTATCTGGTTATGTAATTCTTCATATGGTACAAATTTTACCTATGTTGGTGAAGCTGGCCCTTACATTAAAATACTGTACTTACAGCAATAAAATAAAAAAAACCTATGCATCATATACACACTTCACTAAATTGTCCACCACTCTTAAAACAGATTTAGGCCTTTTCCTCTTTTTGTTGGGCGTTTTTGATATTAACAGTTTCTTTTAATTCACTGTGAACATGTTCAACATTACTCTCCGACACACCAGTATATTCTGCAGTTATTTTAACTATACATATCATTTACTGCAGTGCTAGGATTATGCTCCATAAACTTACAAAGTACATTTAACACCATTTTTCACCACTCTTTAACAATTTCCCTTTGTGCTTCTAATACGAGGGCAGATCGGAAAGTAACGCACAATAATTTTTTTCTGCCTTGGTATTGCAGCTAGAATGTTGAAATTTCACAGAGATATAGTTTGAAGTTTTCACTACAGATGGTATTTTTTTCTCAGGTGCACCTCTTGCGAGAGAAGCTTGAACTATGCAACAAAGATGGTGCGCATGCTACAGTCATCCACCTGTGAGGAACAGAGAAGTGTTGTTCGATTTTTGTGGGCCAAAGGGCATAAACCCAGTGAAATTCACAGGGACATGCATGGCGTGTATGGGGATGATTGTATGGACCGTAGCAATGTCTCCAGGTGGTGCACATTCTTCCAAGAGGGACGCGTGAACCTTAGTGATTCGCCATGCTCCGGCCGGCCGACAACAGCAGCAATCCCGCAGAATGTCAGAGGCATTGAGGCGACAATTCTGAACGACCGGCGTGTGCAACTGCGAGTCTTATCGCAGAAGTTCAACATTTCCTATGGTGCGGTGTATGATATTGTTCATGAAAATTTGAAATTCCGTAAAGTTAGTGCTCGCTGGGTGCCTAAGAACCTGACAGACGACCATGTTGCTGCTGTCGTTCGTCAGAAAATCGCCGAATTTGGTTGGGAGGTGCTCCAACATCCACCATACAGTCCGGATCTTGCACCATCGGACTTTCATCTGTTTGGTCCCATGAAGAAATTCCTGGCCGGCAAACACTTTGAGACAGATGTGGAAGTGAAATCAGCAGTGCGCAGATGGCTACACTCCAACCAAACGGACTTCTACGAACAGGGCATATTGAAACTGGTAACACGATGGGAAAAATGTGTTGAGAGAGTTGGTGACTGTGTCGAAAAGTAGGTAAAAGATGTAAGTTCATTTGTGATTTTTTTCCTTTTTTTTTACTATTAAACTTTTTAAAAAAAATTATTGTGCGTTACTTTCCGATCCGCCCTCGTAATTTTGGTCACACATTTTATCGTCAAGTTAATATAAACTATCCGACAGCTGCCATATTTGTAACTGACATTCAACTTCCTCTCAAGAATCATTCAGTTTCAAACAAATGCGAATTTTTAGTTAGTCTCTGGCCTTCTAAGAAATATGTAGGTATATACTATATTCTGATCAACTATAGTTAACATAAATAGCTTTAAATACGTAATTATATTAATCGAGTACATGATCTATTTTTTTTGCTTCTGCTGAACTGTGCTTTGGTCATGAACGAATCGCAGTAACTGCAGCAATCATGTGCTTTGTAGATTACCTGCTCATTTATTTTCCTGAAGTGTCTTTCGTAGGCTGGACAGAAAATAACTAAACAATGTAATGAGTGTTTTGAACTGTTTTAAACATAAAATTACTTTCTTTCTTTCTTTTATTTTTTCCATAAAAAAAATAAATAGCAAGCGGCACTATTAATCTTCATTGAGATTTAAAAAAAATGTTTTGCCAAATTAGTATGCGAGTTAAATTTCAGATGGTGTAGCAGTCAGCTCTAAGCCAGTTTTGTTGGCTCTATGGACTTGCATTGTTTATCGATTTTTCAGAAGCGAGACAATTGATCATGAATGAACACTATGTAGTGCAAAGAGTACGAGCATCAACATGCATCGCTTTGGTGAGAATCATTGTCATGACCAAATCTATTATCTTTGCGTGTTCAACTTTGAATTTTTATGCTGATGGACATAATGTGATGTAAATATCAGCAGCATAAAACTGCAGACATATAAAATTGAGAATTTTAGTACATTGTGAATATAGGAAAACTGAAGGGACCTTTAAAGTATGTTGTAAAAGGCAGGAAAATGTAAAAGCGAGGTAATACTGTATGTAAATAATATAACATTTTGTATTTGAGCAATATATTGTTTTTACTTCTATGTGCAGGCTGTTTATAAAATGCCAACAGAGAGTGATGATTCTAGCAAAAGCGTGGCTTTAGCTCTACAAAGAGTTTTCCACGAGCTGCAATTTTGTGATAAGCCAGTAGGAACTAAGAAATTGACAAAATCGTTCGGTTGGGAGACATTGGACTCCTTCATGCAGCATGATGTTCAAGAATTCTTGCGAGTGGTGAGTTACTTTATATTTGCAATTCTGAGATAACAAATTCCAGATCTTAGGCTTGTGTATACATGTATTTTTTCTTTGTTTATAGTTGCTTGATAAACTTGAGAGCAAAATGAAGGGAACTTGTGTTGAAGGAACAGTACCTAAACTTTTTGAAGGGAAAATGGTGGTATGTATTAATTTGTGTTTAAATATTAATATATGACATGTTTCTATATATATATATATTTATATTTATAGATGTTATAAATATATTTTTGACATTTGGCAATGAAGGCAAATATGATATGAAAAGAAAAATGAGTGCTTGAGTCGGGATTTGAACTTGAGTCTCTAAACTCTCTATGTTTAGCACTCTGACCTGAGCTACCCAAGAATTCCAACACAAACATACATTTTTCCTATACATGTAGTATTCTCAATCATGTAGTATTCTCAATACTACATGTATAGGAAAAATGTATGTTTGTGTTGGAATTCTTGGATAGCTCAGGTCGTTAGAGCGCTAAACGTACAGAGTTTAGAGACTCAGGTTCAAATCCTGACTCAAGCATTCATTTTTCTTTTCATATCATATATATATAAAAGCTACCTCATTAATGATTCTTTTAATGGAATATAAGAAATTATGTGGAATACAAAATTATAGTAGAATTTATTTTGGATTAATGTAACATTTTAAATAAAAACTACTAACAAGTTTTTATAAGATTCATGATGTGTTCCGTTGGGGTATTATTCAAAATTAAGATACAAAATTATGGAATATTCACCTGAAAGGTCCATCTCCTCAACTTAATTAGTTATTTAACTGTAGCGCTTTCGAGACTTGTCCCATCATCGGCAGGATTCAAGGAAAACAAATGTAATTTTAGTCATAAAATTTGAAAGATAATAACACTAGGAGATATTTTATAGAATAAATTTAATTCTATTATGAATACCATTTGACGTCGAAGGGTTTTATACTATTAAGGTAGCTGCCGATATTATTTAATAGTTTCTTTGATTTTTACTACTTTAAGTCGGTAGCATGTTTTTAAATGGATCATTTTCTGGACTATAACAGGTTCTCAATTGAAATGGGAAATGTGTCTGAGGCTGTCTTGACTTAATGGTTTACAGGAGATTATAACATGAGGTTAATTAAGCTGGATAATATTAATTGAGGTTAGGAATTTATCATAATTACTCTGGAATAAATTAACCTTAAGCCAGTAGATTATCCTAATAAGATTCAAGAGTCCTGTGTTTTAAATATTTTATTTAACAATTAAAGAAATGTCATTACTTGTGAACAACTGTATGATTCTATATCTTTAGCAAGTTAAAATTAATATTAAGACATTTTGTCTCTTATGGTTGTTTTTGTCGAACATATGTTTCAAGTTCATAGTTAATATGAGGTTCTTAATTCGTAAATTAATGAGTCATATTTTTACATCTTACCTCATATTTTATGTTTCTTTAAACACAGAAACTATTTTTCAAGAGAAGGATCTCTCTCATTTTCAATCGACATTATGACTACTGGATTTTCGTTGGAATCTCCATCAATAACGTTGTCATCTGGTTTTGATTTGATGAACTTTGAGATGGTCACGTTCATCAGGAATCTTGAAATTCATGGATCTAAATTTGTTCTTCTGAATTGTCAATTCTAAATAAGTTTAGCCTTGGTAATCTATTAATAACTAATAAGAAATTGAACACCCCAGATAGCAAAAAATCTGGAATTTATCAAATTAATTGTAAGGACTGCAATAAAGTATATATAGGAAAAATAAAGAGGAATTTGGACACTCGCACTAAGGAACACTTTAGAAATATTAAAAATGGTGAAATTGAAAAATGAGCTATTGCAGCACATAGTTTATTGTAGAATCATAAAATTGAAAAAGAAGCCCAACTCTTAAAACATTTGGAAAAACCTTTAGAATTGACAATTTGAGAGAAGATATATATTCAGAAGAACAAATTTAGATTCATGAATTTCGAGATTCCTGATGAATGTGACCTCATCTCAAAGTTCATCAAATCAACACCAGATGGCAACGTTATTGATGGAGATTCCAATGAAAATCCGGTAGTCATAATGTCGGTTGAAAATGAGAGAGATCCTTCTCTTGAAAACTAGTTCCTGTGTTTAAAGAAACATAAGATATGAGGTAAAATGTAAAAATATGACTCATTAATTTACGAATATGTTTCAAGACTTCTGAGCCCCATTGTCAGGGATTACAGACTGAATTTTCTTAAATTGTCGGCCATGATTCTTCATTCCTGCTCTCCCTGCCTCTGGTCCATTGAATTTACTAATGATGTTCCTTTCTCTGGGAATTTCAAAATTCATAATTCTTTCCTTGTTCTTCTGTATGTAGATTTTTCCCCATATGGTGAGTTCGTTTTTGTTTTTTTAACTGTTTTAATAAATTTAAGTTTACGTCTAATCGCAGACGATGGGGCTCAGAAGACTTGAAACACATGTTCGACAAAAACAACAATAAGAGGTAAGAATGTACAGACTAAATGTCTTAATTATTAAACAAACCTCTTAATGTAACTTCCTATTGTATTTTAAAAGAAAAATTATATTTGAACCAGGATTCAAACCCCAGATCTCTGTCTCTATACGTCAGTGCGATAACCGCTTGATGTTCCTATTGGAAGTTCGAATGGCATTATTACACCGATGTACAGAGTTGAAGATCTGGAATTTGACTTCCGGTTCGAGCATAATTCTTCTTTCTAAAATAAAACTACTTGGTTGTCCACATGAGGCTGAGTAACATACATTTATTTTTAATATAATGACTTTTTGTTTGTTTCAGTCCTTTATAAAATGCAAAAACATAAATTATACGTCGACAAGAGTGGAAACATTTTACGACATTCAACTAAACATTAAAGGAAAGAAAAATAGTAAGTTCTCATCGTCTTTAGATTGTAGTTATCAGAATTGCCAATTATTACATTAGGCTGTTCTTTACAATAATCTGCTCTGGGCTACATGTTCAACTTCTTATGTTCACTAAATGCTTTTCCAGATT
Organism: Diploptera punctata; assembly: GCA_030220185.1. NCBI lineage: Eukaryota > Metazoa > Arthropoda > Insecta > Blattodea > Blaberidae > Diploptera > Diploptera punctata. The sequence continues at coordinate 1,610,080 of JASPKZ010000045.1, read as the reverse complement.
TACTAACATTTATTATTTTTTTTAGACATTTTGTAACGATTATTAAAACAATTTTTTACAGTTGTTAACTTCTTATCTACGTATCTATTATCTCGCAATTATATTTTCAAAGTTCTACAGAATTGTGGTGTGTATATGCAAATTCTTATGAAATTACCAGCAAGACACCTCAGTGTTATTTCTTACATATATTTAATAATACCCTTTGATGTTCAAATTTTGGTGCAGATATGTGGACGATATCTTAGCAGTAGTCAATGACAAAGAATTAGAAGATGCTGTAAAACTTTTGATTGTTTGTAATAAAACAATTATATTCACTATGGAAGTTGAAAATTACCAGCAATTATCATTTTTGAACCTAAAATTGATCAGAAATGAAGAAAATTAGAATTTGGAATTTGAAAGAAACTCACACTGATAATTATATTAAAGCGACAGGTTTCAACCACATCACACACAAACAAGCAGTCCTAAGTATTTTAACATATAGAATTGTAATGTCCCCATGAGGAGAGAAAATTTAATACAGAGAAAACACACATATTAAAGATAAAGAGAATGGTTTTGAAGAAAAGATGATTCATAAAAAAATAAATAGATTCAAAAAATAAAAATTGATAAATGAAAGTAACCTTCAGACAGATAAAGGAATTAGTAAAAAAAATTCAAGAAATTTACATACCATCTTTCGGCATATAATAAGTTTTTAAAAAATCAGAAAATTAAGCATTAAATTAGCACCGAAAAATTATTATAGTCTGAATAGATTAATTAAAACCAACAAAAATGAAAAGATAGATGATGGCAACAAATCAGGACTTTATAAAATTTATTGCAGAGACTATGGAAAAATATACATAGGAAAAACAAAAGGAACTTGAATACAAGATTGAAAGAACACATTAGAAGTGTTAAAAAGGAGAAATAGAAAATTCTGCAATAGCTGCACATGTGTGGTCAGAAAAATACAGAATCGAAACAAAGCCAAATTACTGGAACAGTTATATAAATCTAAGGAACTCATAATTTAGGAGAAAATTTACATCCATAAAAATATAAATTAATGAATTTTGAAATTCCCAAGGTGGAGAAAAAAAAAAAAATTGGAAGTTCATCTCGAGAAATCTACAAATTTGAGATGAGTCATGCATTTTCTAACTCATATTATTGTATCTCTTCTTTAGACTCCAGTTGTAAATGTCAGAAATCCTAAGATTAAATTAATTCCACTGAAAAGGGAAATTTTTAATGATATTGTGCACCACTCAAATCGTTAGAATTTACTAATTTCTTTGTGGTGAGCATAATTAAAAATTTATTAATAATTTATTTTTATATTGTATAGTCGATGAATCTTTCCACGATTACATAACGACGGAGGTGCTGGACGGAGACAACAAGTACGATGCTGGTGAACATGGACTGCAAGATGCAGAGAAAGGTGTTATTTTTGCATCATTTCCTCCTGTTCTCCACCTGCATCTCATGAGGTTTCAGTATGACCCAATCACTGACTGCTCTGTCAAATTCAATGACAGGTATGTGCTGGTTATTTTAACTGTATACAGTGTAGAAACAAAAAAGCAACTCCATAGTACAAAAAACGTTTGCCATCCATCTTTGGATCTTAAATTTTTATCTAGGTCACTCTGTGTGATGTTTGTGTTGGATGAATCAGAGCCAAGTCAAGTTTTTCTCGAGATTTCTAGCATCTTCCCCTGCAAAAAGAAATTTCATTAACCACCCTCCATACTCATGTCAACCAATACATTTGCTCTTTTGATGTTGGAATACTTGTATATCACGGACTATCAAATAGGTGCTTCAACTCTTTCCTTGATCTGGCATTACACTGTATGTGAGTAGAAGGCTTACTTTACTTTTACACTGTTGAAACGAATCCCACCATGGTTTAGAACTGACTGAATATTTTGAAATAAGAAATTAACCCTTAATTACTCATACATACATAACTTCCATGAGGACTCGCATGGGGTATTTTTTTGCCTTCAAGTGTTTATCATAGTTAATAATACTGTATCACATTATTACAAAGTTTAATGGTATTTTTAAAAAATAACAACATATATATATATATATATATATATATATATGTTCTTTGCAGATAGGCTGGCCGCAACACTTTGTTGTCTTTGGTCATGTTTCCTTGAATACTGAAGTCTCTTCAGGTCTATTTGAATGTTTGTGTTCCTTACAAGTAGATCAATTATCTCATCAGTAAATAATAGATTCCAAGCCTCAACACTAGTTTTAACATGTTTTGCCAGTTGTTTCACACCAGGTTTCTCTGTCACAATATTTTGTGCAGGCGCTCTCCCCCTAACATTTGGTGGTTCCTTGTACCAGATAGTGCCATCTTTTCTTTTATAAGGAGTGAGTCGAGTTGCCAGTGGAATGTCATCTTCAGAGAGACTTGCTGTAGCAGAAACATCTTCATCTTCTAACATAATATCATCCTGATCACTTTCAGTGCTCTGTATACAGTTAGAATCATGATCATTGTCTTCTACACAGTCTTCATCTGATGAAGAAGGAAATCCGCCAACAATTTCATCATCTGATGCTTCCAACAGTTCTGTAAATTCATCTTCTGTCAATACTTTCCTCTTTCTATTCATATTTACTCTTAGACTTCAAATTGTAAACATGAGAATAGAAAATAACTCTCTACAGATGCTAGGTGCATGCAGGGTAAAAAATTTCCGCAGGCAGCAACAATGACATGAAATAAATATAATTGCGTCATTAGCTGTTCCAAGAAACTAAATACAACTGAAACACTTGCTGGAAGAGTTCATTTGAGAATAGGTGGGTTCCAGAGAATCTCATAATGTAATTGTCATTAAAAAGTAGCATCTTTCAACCTAACGGGAAAAAATTACCCCGCGCGAGTAATTAAGGGTTAACAATATGTAATACCTTATTACTAGGGAAAGGATTTTTATGCACTGAAGTTAAGTTTGCAACAGATTTGCCCACTTTATTTGAAATGATCTACCTTCATATTAAACTTTTCTTTTCTTGCTGCTACACTTATAGAAAATTGCAGAATTAATTATATTCTTCAAACCTCTCATTAACACTGACACTACAATGTGAGCGAACGACTGCAAACTGAAAACTAACTTGAAATGTAAAAAAAATGTAATGATAATAAAACATATGGCACACATTCACCTTTGAAAGTAGTAGCTGCACGGTCAACAAAGCACGGAGACTTCAAAGCAATGCAGGATAGGTAGGATCATAAAAAAATCAGGGCTAGGTATTTCTTGAAACAGATGTGATTCCTCCGTGTTTTGAGTAAGAGGATGAGTAATGAACTTTAGCAAACACTTTTGTTGCTCTTTCAAGTATATCTTATTCCAAATAGAATTTCTTACTTCATAGATAATATTAGAGTATAACTTACAAATATTACTGTGGGCCGGATGCGATGGGATTGAGGGCCGCAAGCGGGCCGCGGGTGAAACACACCTGATTTAAATTATCTTAAATAACGATATTCTATAACCATCCGATTTGTCAGTCCCAATGAAATAGTGGTTACCATACTCGTCTCCAGTTCCGAAGTTTGGGAGTTCAATCCCAGCCAGGTCAATGGATTTTCAAGGATATAAAATCCTAAGTATGACTTCCTCTGGAAAGTAAAGCCTTGAATAGAATCTCAAGTCTGAAGTAGATTGCCTCTGAGCAAAATTTATTGACCCTTCTATGCCTAGATTTGAATTGCGACACTAATGACCTCTGTTGTTGAAAGCATTGTTAATTTAAAAAAAAAGTGTTGTGCAGAATGTGATTGCATGCAGTAATTATAATGTTGTAGGTTTGAGTTCTTCGAAAAAATAAATTTGGATCCTTACCTACAAACACCTGAACCAACACGTGCAGACTATACACTTCATGCAGTTTTAGTTCATAGTGGAGATAACCATGGAGGTCATTATGTTGTATTCATCAACCCCAAGGGAGATGGCAAGGTGAGTTCAACTTTCAACTACACAGTTGTGTAGAGTTTACACATATTATACTGCAAAACATGAGATACAGAAAGGAAGAAGAATGAAAACCTATTGATTTTTTATTATTAATTTAACACTTCTTATTGACAGTGGCATTTATAATGTAATGTATAATTCCCAAATATGTCTTCTTAATATAGGAGCCGCCATTTGCAAAGATAGAAGCAAAGGCTTCATAGCATTTGGTGGGCGGGAATTTCAACGTATATAGAGAAAGATTTGCGTTTAGATCGGTACTTGCTCAGGTAGCTCAAATGGTAGAGCACTTGGACTAGAAAACCAAGGGTCCCGGGTTCAAGTCCCGGTCTGAGCATATAATTTTTCTCTTTAAAATATGATTTATCCATCATTGAGATGTATGAAATTAATAATAAAAACATCGAAAATAGCCGTACTGGCATTTATAATGTAATGTATAATTCCCAAATATGTCTTCTTAATATAGGAGCCGCCATTTGCAAAGATAGAAGCAAAGGCTTCATAGCATTTGGTGGGCGGGAATTTCAACGTATATAGAGAAAGATTTGCGTTTAGATCGGTACTTGCTCAGGTAGCTCAAATGGTAGAGCACTTGGACTAGAAAACCAAGGGTCCCGGGTTCAAGTCCCGGTCTGAGCGTATAATTTTTCTCTTTAAAATAAGATAAATTATATTTGAAGAGAAAAATTATATGCTCAGACTTGGGTTTGAAGTCAAGGTCCTGGGTTCAAACTCTAGTCTAAGCGTATAATTTTTCTTTCCAAATATGATCCATCCGTAGTAATTATGCCCGAGGGCAGGTCTTTCACAGCAATCATAGCATTTTCATGCTATGCTTTGCAGCTTTACTAGGGAATTGTAGGTGTGGTAGCTTCCTGTTGTTTTCCACACCGGTGAAGGATTATGATGGCGATATGAATTCGGGGACTGTTTGGGCCTTAAAGTTTTCCTAACATTTGTCTTACAGATAAGGAAAAACCCTGATAAAAACCTCACCCAGAAAAACTGCCCCGACTGGGGATCGAACCTGGGCCCGCTGCGTGACAAGGCAGCATGCTACCTTGAGACCACAGCGGTGTTTCAAATATGATAACCTATTGATGTTTTTATTATTAATTTAACATTTCTCAATGAAAGATAAATTATATTTGAAAAAAAATTTTCTCTTCAAATATAATGATAGCCTATATTTGTTTTTTTAACATAAAAAGTGTATTTACTCATTAAATTAAATTAATAAATAAGGTAAATCTGTTTTCATCTTACCTCACAGATGAGTTCTTTTAGTACATTATATAAATACAATGGGAAATAACATTGAGTTTCTACTTAATAAACAAGTTGAGTCTGTTGTTTATTTTTCATAAAAATAAAAAATAAACAATATTAAAAAACCTCATAGTGTTATTTCCTATCTACATAACTTAATAAAGTTGAGTCTGTACTAGCTGACAATAGAGCAAGGATGCTGCTCTGAAACATGTCCTACAAGAAACAACAAATATGAGGTAAGAAGAAAAAATACTCAACTTATCTTTTAGGACATGTTTCAAAACAATCTTCTGTTTTATCTTCACCTTCTTCAGACATCTATGTCAACATCTATGAGGTAAGATGAAAATGGACTTACCTTATTTATTAAGAAGAACCTCATAATGTCACTTCCTGTTATAATGTATAACTAGTTTCGATATTTCTTCATATCAGCTCTGATTGAAGAAGTGTCAAAACTAGTCTTTGATAAATCTACAATTATGAGGTGAGGTGTTAAATGAAAATATTAATTATTAATAGTATATTGCGATACAAGTGAGATAAGGACTTGTTACGGATTGAGAAAAAGTTTGAAAAAATGAGGCGCTTGTGCCGGGTTTTTTTCAGTTTTTTAGATCTGTTACGTGCTTACCTCATGTGTATTGCATACTATTTTTTGGTCGATGTAACTAATTTTTATTAAATATAGTAATAAATGAATTAAAATATTGGTTGGATGTAAATGACTTCTATGAGAAAGAAACATTTGGTGATCGTTGCTATGTAGCTTTTCATTTGTTTTTATTATAAGCAAGGATTGTTGGCTGTGGAGACATTTTTATATGTAGTACCATGATTAGAATCTGTTTGATAATTTTATTATGGAAGGAGTCATGGTAGATGATAGAGAAATTGAAAAAGCCTGGAGAATGGGATGTTCTGCATTAATTCCGGAAAAGTCTAAAGAAAGGTACGAGTTAGTGTACAAAACATTCAAGAAATTTTTATTTTACTTACCGAATGTGTGCTTATTGAGTCCATATCAGCATTGCGATTTCTTTTGTTTGCATAACAACCAGGTTAGATGTGGGAATGTTGACTTACTTCCAGTAACAACAATATTGGTAAGTATAAGAAATTAGTCACATCGACCAAAAAATAATATACAGCTCATCTCATTTTTTGAGCATGAGTCAGAATATAGTTGAAATATATTACCAGTTCAATCTATTGATTGTACGAATTCATTAATCAAACATTGAGCTGACATGCAAGTTCTGAGTCTGATATGAATCCCTTGCTTTCAGCATCACATTACTGGATCAAAAAACTGTTAATATGTGGTAACAATATTATTCTGTAACCTGTCGGCCGCAGTGAACTAGTGGTTATGCTTCTTGCCTAGTTATTATGGGGGTTGCAGGTTCAAGCCCAGCCATGGTGATGGATTTTTTTTAGGATGGAAAAATCCAAGCAGAAAGTCTTCTGGGAGGGACTTAAGCTGTGGGTCTCGAGTCTGAAGATTTTCAGACTTGTAAAAAATCTTTATGCCTGAATAAAAAAGCCTTTAAGCAAAATTTACGAATCTCAAACATCCTAGTAATAATATAATAAATTTAGGAATTTTTACATTATGAGGTTTTCTTAATAAGAGTTAAATGAATCGTGAATTCTTCTTACCTCATACATCTATTTTTTTTTCACACAGAACTGCAGTTTCGGAAAAAAAACATCTTTTCCATTTGAGTTTGTATTCTATAACATTCTTATATGAGGTAAGAATGTTAAAGAATACAAATTCAATTTAATTATTAAATTAAACCTCATAGTGTTCTTTCCCTGTGAAAATAAACAAATTCAAATATTAAATTAAACCTCATAATGTAACTTCCTAATGATTTTAAAACAAAATCTTTTCCATCTTCAGTTGTTTTCACGAAAAGATGGAAAGATGCTTTTTCCGATACTGCAGTTCTGTGTTAAAAACACAGATTTATGAAGTAAGAAGAATTCACAGTTCATTTGATTCTTATCCTAGTAATACCTTAGTTGCTTGCTAGATGTCTCGTTGAGTCAGTGTGTTGACCGCATGCCACTCATGACATCTATGGACAAATAAGGTAACTAAATGAATTTTATTAAATTAATATTAAGAAGCTGAAGCTATTACTATGATTAAAATAAGTATATTTCATCTGGGGTAAAATTTTCCGGAGGTCAAATAGTCCCCCATTCGGTTCTCCGGGCGGGGACTACTTCAGGGAACCCATGCCAAAGGCTCAAACACAGGGACATGTTCCTAGGAACATGGAATGTTAGGACTTTATACAATAGCGGGGCACTAGAGATATTAACGCAGGAATTGGAGAAATCGCCCTTGGATATAGTCGCTTTACAGGAAGTTAGGTGGCCAGGAGAAGGTAGTCAGGAATCAGGAAGCTTTGCATTATACTATGGGGGTGCAGAAAGACCTGCATTTGGAACGGGTTTTTTAGTCAGAAGGAGGATCCTATCCGCTATCCGAGATATTAAGTTTGTTAGTGATAGGATATCATACATAATTCTAAAGGGTAAACGACATGATTTTATAATTGTAAATGTACATGCCCCCACAGAAGATAAAGATGACAAGATCAAGGATGAGTTCTATGAAGAATTAGAATGCTTATTTGATAGCCTTTCACGATATCATATGAAAATTGTCTTAGGAGATTTTAATGCAAAAGTGGGGCGGGAAGTTATATTCAAACCAGCAATAGGCAAATTCAGTCTTCATGAAGATAGTAACGACAACGGGGTTAGATTAGTCACATTTGTCACATCAAAGAATCTCATTGTTAAGAGCACAACATTTCAGCATAAGGATATTCATAAATACACCTGGACGTCCCCAGATGGAGAAACTCGGAACCAGATAGATCATGTATTAGTGGATAAACGCTGGCACAGTAGCATCATTGATGTTAGATCAGTTAGAGGGACAGACTGCAATTCGGATCATCATCTGGTCAGAGTGAAAATCAGACAATGGCTATCGCTTATGAGAGGAACAAACGCTAAAGATGATTCTGTAAAATATGAATTAAAAAACTTGAAAAATGATGAAATGCGGCAAGAATACCAAATCAAAATTGCTAATAGATTTGAAGTACTAGAATCTTCAGATGACAATGTGGCAAACGAAGAAGAAACTGATATAAATAAAGAATGGGAGACTATAAGAGATACTATTAAATTGTCAGCATCAGAAAGCATTGGTTGTTTAAAAAAGAGGCAAAACAAGAAATGGTTTTATGAGGAATGTGCCGACATTGTAAAGAAAAGAAAGCTAGCAAAAATGAAATGGTTACACACGAGCCAAATGAGGTAAATTTAGAGCAATTGGGTAGTGTTAGACGGGAAACCACCAAGTTACTAAAGAGTAAAAAGAGGGAATATTTGAGAGAGAAGATTAATGATCTTGAAATGAATGCAAAAAATAGTAACATTAGAGAATTATATCAGGGAATTAGGATAGAGAAGAAGGGGTTTCAGGCTAGAACAAACATAATTCGGAATGAAAATGGGGATATGATTGCAGATTCTAGGAGTATATTAAATAGATGGAAAGGTTACTTTAATCAGCTATTAAATGTACATACAGAACAGGACATTGAGGAGGATAAGTTACAGACAGCAGAAATGCTAGTCGCAGAGCCAAGTGCATTAGAGGTTGAAATGGCGATTGAAAAATTGAAGATGTATAAAGCATCAGGTTCAGATGAGATCCCAGCAGAACTGATAAAATCAGGGGGAGAAAAATTGATGGACAAGATACGCTGGTTGCTTAGTATGATTTGGGAAAAGAAGCTCTTCCAGATGAATGGAAGGAATCAATTATCTTACCAATTTATAAGAAAGGAGATAAAACTGATTGCAACAACTACAGGGGCATCTCATTACTTTCAACTTCGTACAAAATTCTAACAAATATATTAGTAAGCAGACTTACTCCCTATATTGATGACATTCTAGGAGATCATCAATGTGCATTTAGAAGAAACAGGTCTACAACAGATCAGATTTTTAGTATAAGACAGATTTTAGAAAAGAAATGGGAATATAATGGTACTGTACATCAACTATATGTAGACTTCAAAAAAGCATATGATTCAATTAAGAGGGAGAAGTTATATAGTATCCTGCTGGAGTTCGGAATTCCTAAAAAGTTAGTTAGACTTATACGAATGTGTCTAAATGGCTCAAAGAGTAGGGTGCGTGTAGGCAAACAGTTTTCAGACACTTTTGAAATCCAGAATGGGTTGAAGCAAGGAGATGCACTATCTCCTCTACTATTTAATTTTGTACTAGAGCATGCCATTAAATCTTTAGAGAATGAGGAAGGCTTACAACTCAATGGTATTAATAAGCTGTTAGTTTATGCTGATGATGTAGTACTACTGGCCGATAGCGAGGAGATACTAAAGGACAACACGCACACACTATTGAGTAACACTAAGAAATTAGGACTGGAAGTAAATATCAGTAAAACTAAATATATGGTCACACGTAGAAATTCAGTATATAATGGAAATGGACAGCTAATGACAAATGAGGGAAATTTTGAGGAAGTGGCTGAATTCAAATACCTAGGAACAATAATCACAAATAGGAATGAGATGCACAAAGAAATTAAACATAGGCTCAATTCTGGAAATGCTTGCTATTATGCATTGCAGAGACTCTTGATGTCCCAACTCCTTTCAAAAAACGTTAAACTGAAAATATATAAAACTATTATTCTACCAGTTATATTATATGGGTGCGAAACATGGACTCTTACTTTAAGGGAGGAAAGGAGATTACAAGTATTTGAGAATAAAGTACTTAGGAAAATTTTTGGACCAAAGAGAGATGAACAGACAGATGAATGGAGAAGACTACATAACAATGAACTACATGGTCTTTATAGGAAGCCAGATATAATAAGAACAGTTAAGTCTCGTAGACTGCGATGGGCAGGACATGTTGCACGTATGGGGAATGAAAGACGTGCATGGAAGCTTCTTGTAGGAAAGCCAGAGGGAAAGCGCCCAGTTGGTAGACCAAGAATGAGGTGGGAGAACAACATTAACTATGATTTGAGGGAAGTAGATTATACAGGGAATGATTGGAAAGCATTAGCTCAGGATAGGGATGTATGGAGAGCTTATGTCCGCGCGGCCATGAACCTTCGGGTTCGATAGTGCCAGTGAGTAAGTAAGTAAGTAAGTAAGTATACAAGCCCTGAACCTTCAGCTTTCTGTGCTGATGCTCTTAACCATTGAGCTAATTCAGGCTTCCTTCCCATCCAAGAATAAATCCTTCCTTTACCTTATTCTCTTGGTCCCACATTCAAATGCAATTAATCATTATTCACAAATACACAATGAATGGCTTCTACATTAGGAAGACATGAAGGGACTCCACATAGCTAAAGCATTATTTTTTCTCTTTACCATTTGATTACAGTAAATGAATTTTGTCTAGTATCTACTAACAAAGGAGGTGCTATGGCTCAACACTGGGCTATGCCATTATAGATAGATATTAACTAAAAGATCTGAACTCTCTCTTTTGAAACTTTCAATCTACACTTGTATTCTTTTCAGCGATCAACTGCACTTATTTACTACTGTATTATTATAATTGAATGTGGTAATTTTTTAGTGGTGTAAATTTGACGATGATGTGGTGTCAAGGTGTACAAAACTTGAAGCCATTGACCATAACTACGGCGGTCAAGACGATGACATGAACATGACAGTTAAACATTGCACTAATGCTTACATGTTGGTATACATACGAGACTCAGAGCTAAAGAATGTTCTGCAAGAAGTGACTGAGGACGATATTCCACAGGAGGTAAGCCTGGATGTTACTTATTTTACACATGTAATGTTGAAATCAAGTTAATTATTAAATGTTTAATACTACACGCACCATTTATCACTTCTCACTGAATGACGAATTTAATTTGGAGAGGAAAATATATTAAGGTAGAATATTTCTTATCACTCACCTCATATTGTTCTTCTTATTTGATTATAAACTAGTTTCGGAACATAATTTCTGTTCCATCCTCAGTATCGTCACGACCATTGTTCTGTTGTCTTGAAGAGCTGTCCTTCGCTCCTTCCATTGGCTGACTGAAAAACCTCGAAACCAGGTCTTTCTCACCGGGAATTTCAAAGTTCAATAATTTCTTCTTTTCGCTCTTTTGAATGTAGATCTTTTCCCAAACAGTAAGTTCTTTTGGTTTTTCTATTTGTTTTAATAATTTAGCTTCTTTCTCGATAAGATGTTTTTCAGACCATGCATGGGCAGCCACTGCAGATTTTTCTACTTCCCCTTTCTTGACATTCCTGAGATGTTCTTTCACTCTAGTTTTCAAGTTTCTCTTAGTTTTTCCTATGTAGAATTTCTCACATTCTTCACATTTAATTTGATAAATCCCTGGTTTGTTTTCTTCTTTAATTTTCTCATTCTTATTAGGTCTAATCAGTCTACTGATGCTGTAGTCATTTTTGGGTGCTAACCTTATGTTGAAATCATAAGGTGTAACATAAGGTTAGCACCCAAAAATGACTACAGCATCAGTAGACTGATTAGACCTAATAAGAATAAGAAAATTAAAGAAGAAAACAAATCAGGGATTTATCAAATTAAATGTGAAGAATGTGAGAAATTCTACATAGGAAAAACTAAGAGAAATTTGAAAACTAGAGTGAAAGAACATCTCAAGAATGTCAAGAAAGGGGAAGTAGAAAAATCTGCAGTGGCTGCCCATGCATGGTCTGAAAAACATCTTATCGAGAAAGAAGCTAAAATATTAAAACAAATAGAAAAACCAAAAGAACTTACTGTTTGGGAAAAGATCTACATTCAAAAGAGCGAAAAGAAGAAATTAATGAACTTTGAAATTCCCGGTGAGAATGACCTAGTTTCGAGGTTTTTCAGTCAGCCAAAGGAAGGAGAGAAGGACAGCTCTTCAAGACGACAGAACAACGGTCGTGACGATACTGAGGATGGAACAGAAATTATGTCCCGAAACTAGTTTATAATCAAATAAGAAGAACAATATGAGGTGAGTGATAAGAAATATTCTACCTTAATGAATATACCTCATAGTGAGAATTCCTAAAATAAGTAGGAAAATATATGCCTAAATCAGGATTTGAACCCAATATACACCAGTGCTTTAATGATTTAAGCTATTAGGCATCTCAATTTACACATAGATTTTTCTCTTATACTAATACGATTCCCACCTGCCAGATAGCAGTGAACCTCGTTCCACTAATGCCATCTAGCGGCTTCTTTAAACAAGAATACTTTTAAATGGAAATCAGTAAAGCTATGATTTGATGTTTAATACTAAATTTATCACTTCTCACTGAATGACAAATTAAATTTGAAGAGAAAAATATATTAAGTTATGTAGATAGGAAATAACACTATGAGGTTTATAGGAAATAACACTATGGGGTTTTTTTAATATTGTTTATTTTTTTCTTTCACTCACCTCATACTTCATAACTCCTTGCAGACCTAGGTATCGTCACAAATGATGTAAGAGAAAAATCTATATGTAAATCAAGATGCCTAATAGCTTAAATTGTTAAAGCATTGGTGTACAGAATCATATATATTGGATTCAAATCCTGATTTAGACATAAGGTGAGTCAAGAAACACAACTCAAATATAAATAAAATAAACCTCATAGTGTTATTTCCCACATATATTCAATATACTTTTCTCTTCAAATTTAATTAGTTATTAAAGTCTGCTTAATGAGTCTTGTCACAAAATTCGTAGAAAGAGAAGTAGTTGCTCTCACGCACACACAGAGAGAGAGAGAGACAATGTGTATGGTATAAGATAAATTAAAATGTTTCATATCTCTCCTTATAATTAATCTTCTAAGTAGATCGCGATTTCAGGTTCTTGGCAACCCAATCCTCAGTACTCTTTGTCGGCATAAGTATACTGAGGATGGGTTGCTAAGACCCTGAAATTGCGATCTACTTAGAAGATTAATTATGAGGAGAGGTATGAAACATTTTAATTTATCTTAGATTAAACCTCATAGTGATTTATTCCTATAAAAATTCAATGTGAATGGTATTTTTTTGTGAGAGTGGGCAAGCAGATGTGCTTTTTTTTTTTTTTTTAGTTTTTTAGTATTTATTTGTATTAAACCACAGATATAAATAGATCTGGCAAGCAGGACACACTGCTGCTTATTTCATTAGGCCATATGCCACAAGTCATATGGTTGCAAATTCAATTCTTGGTGGTTTCAGAATTTTAAATATGCCTAAACCTGATGGCACCATGTTCCTGGGTTTGTCTCAGCCTCTAACAGAAACTGTCTCAGACTGCTGTCATTCAGGGTTGACAAACCAACTTGACATTTCATGCTGATTGCAAACAAAGGTGGGAGCCTTAACCTCCTGCTACCCCCAAAGTTCTTATAAGGCATGTAGGGGTACTCTACCCTTTACCATCCATGTTCAGTTCTCACAATTATCCAAACCTAAATATAATAAATTTGATTTAAATAAAAAAAAAATTTGTAACAAAAGTTGATGAATGATTAAAACTATGATAATTACTTATTTTAGGAATTCTCACTATGAGGTATATTCATTAAGGTAGAATTTTTTATCACTCACCTCATATTGTTCTTCTTATTTGACTATAAACTAGTTTCGGAACATAGTTTCTGTTTCATCCTTAGTATCGTCATGACCATTGTTCTGTCGTCTTGAAGAGCTGTCCTTCTCTCCTTCCATTGGCTGACTGAAAAACCTCGAAACCAGGTCATTCTCACTGGGAATTTCAAAGTTCATCAATTTCTTCTTTTCACTCTTTTGAATGTAGATCTTTTCCCAAACAGTAAGTTCTTTTGGTTTTTCTATTTGTTTTAATAATTTAGCTTCTTTCTCGATAACATGTTTTTCATACCATGCATAGGCAGCAACTGCAGATTTTTCTACTTCCCCTTTCTTGACATTCCTGAGATGTTCTTTCACTCTGGTTTTCAAGTTTCTCTTAGTTTTTCCTATGTAGAATTTCTCACATTCTTCACATTTAATTTGATAAATCCCTGATTTGTTTTCATCTTTATTTTCTCATTCTTATTAGGTCTAATCAGTCTACTGATGCTGTAGTCATTTTGGGTGCTAACCTTATGTTGAAATCTTTAAAAATGTTTTGAAACTTGTGGTGTTTTAATGGATGATATGTGAATTTTCTAAATTTTACGTTTTCTTCTTTTACTTTTAGAAGAGTGCTTTGATTAATACATTTTGTCTTTTGAACTTGTTTATTTTCTTGAGTATCATTTTTATTGCAAAACCATTTTTCGTGGCTACATTGATTATGTGGTCTTTTTCTTTTTCATAATTTTCTTTGTTCATTGGTATGTTCACTAATCTGTGTGTCAAACTATTGAAAACTGCTTCTTTGTGAGCTATGTGATTGAAACCTGAAGCTTTTATGTAGTTATCTATATGTGTCTTCTTTCTGTAAATTCCAAATTCTATCTTAGGAATGAAGAAAATAAGATAAAATTTGGAATTTACAGAAAGAAGACACATATAGATAACTACATAAAAGCTTCAGGTTTCAATCACATAGCTCACAAAGAAGCAGTTTTCAATAGTTTGACACACAGATTAGTGAACATACCAATGAACAAAGAAAATTATGAAAAAGAAAAAGACCACATAATCAATGTAGCCACGATAAATGGTTTTGCAATAAAAATGATACTCAAGAAAATAAACAAGTTCAAAAGACAAAATGTATTAATCAAAGCACTCTTCTAAAAGTAAAAGAAGAAAACGTAAAATTTAGAAAATTCACATATCATCCATTATAACACCACAAGTTTCAAAACATTTTTAAAGATTTCTACATAAGGTTAGCACCCAAAATGACTACAGCATCAGTAGACTGATTAGACCTAATAAGAATGAGAAAATAAAGAAGAAAACAAATCAGGGATTTATCAAATTAGATGTGAAGAATGTGAGAAATTCTACATAGGAAAAACTAAGAGAAACTTGAAAACTAGAGTGAAAGATCATCTCAGGAATGTCAAGAAAGGGGAAGTAGAAAAATCTGCAGTTGCTGCCCATGCATGGTCTGAAAAACATCTTATCGAGAAAGAAGCTAAATTATTAAAACAAATAGAAAAACCAAAAGAACTTACTGTTTGGGAAAAGATCTACATTCAAAAGAGCGAAAAGAAGAAATTGATGAACTTTGAAATTCCCGGTGAGAATGACCTGGTTTTGAGGTTTCTCAGTAAGCCAATGGAAGGAGCGAAGGACAGCTCTTCAAGACGACAGAACAACGGTCGTGACGATACTAAGGATGAAACAGAAACTATGTTCCGAAACTAGTTTATAGTCAAATAAGAACAATATGAGGTGAGTGATAAAAAATTCTGCCTTAACTGTGATAATTCTTTACTCCTCACCTCATATCTTGTTTTTTTTCGTACAAATCTAGGTACTACATCAAAATCTAAACTTTTTTTTGATAAATTTATTATAATCCTTTTTTTGCCTTATTTCTCATAAATTCATAAGTCTTTTAATACCCTTATTTAATCTGAACTTATTTTAAAATACAATAGGAGGTAACATTAAGAGATATTTAATTTTAGGAAGTTATATTTTGAGGTTATTTTAATTATATTATTTTTGGTCTGGACATCTTACCTCAATATTAATGTTGATTTGTTCTTGGACATGTTTCAAAACAATTCTCTGTTTTATTAGTCTGGGAAAGCTGAAGATAAAACAGAGAATTGTTTTGAAACATGTCCAAGAACAAATCAACATTAATATTGAGGTAAGATGTCCAGACCAAAAATAATATAATATAACATTAAGAGATTTGTGTAATAATTAAAACATTTTGTCTGTTCATTCTTACCTCTTATTACAGTTGTTTTTGTAGAACATATGTTTCAAGGCTTCTTGTCCCCATCGTCAGTGATTACAGACTGAATTTTCCTCATGTTGTCAGCCCTGATTCTTGATTCCTGCTCTCTGCCTCTGGTCCAATTAATTTACTAATGAGGTTGCTTTCTCCAGAAATCTCATCAGTAAATTCATTGGACCAGAGGCAGAGAGAGCAGGAATCGAGAATCAGGGCCGACAACATGAGAAAATTCAGTCTGTAATTGCTGATGGTGGTGCTAAGAAGCCTTGAAACATATGTTCGACAAAAAAAAAACTAAGAAGTAAAAATGAACGTACAAAATGTTTTAATTAATTTGAACTTATTTAATTTAAATTTTATCCTTATTTAAACTCGGAAAATTTATGTTGAAATCTAATGTTGAGGTTAATGTTTAATCGGCCATTTTGAATTCTTTTTTAGACTTGAGTCGTCATATGTATTGAACTACTATAGGAAAAATCACTGTGAGCTTCAATTTAAAATTAAATTAAACCTCATAGTGATTTTTCCTATAATAGTTCAAAACTGTGATAAACTAATAAATTTGATTAAATTAATGTTGGGAAGTAAACATTATGAGGTATAATCATTAAAATTCATCGGAGAACATATTGTTTAAACAACTCACCTCATAGGATTCATGCTTCCATGATATCGCGATTTCAAACATAGTCATGTTCATCTTCAGCCATAACTCCGACTGACGAAATTCTTCAGCTGTCAACTATTCTATTGTCGCCATCTTCAGTGCTGCCATCTATGGTTGAATTTATGAACTTCGAAATCAATGTAATTTCGTTGGGGATATCAAAATTCATTGATCTATTTTTGTTTTTCTGAATATATTTTTTCCCAAACTGTCAATTCCAAAGGTTTCTCTACTTATATTTAATTAATGTTGGGAAGTAAACATTATGAGGTATATCATTAAAATTCATCGGAGAACATATTGTTTAAACAACTCACCTCATAGGATTCATGCTTCCATGATATCGCGATTTCAAACATGATTATGTTTGAAATCGCGATATCATGGAAGCATGAATCCTATGAGGTGAGTTGTTTAAACAGTATGTTCTCCGATGAGTTTCTCTACTTGTTTTAAAAGTTTAGCTTCTCTTCCAATTTTATGATGTTCTAATAAACTATGTGCAGCAATTGCAGATTTTTCAATTTCACAATTTTTAATATTTCTGAAATGTTCTTTTGCCCGAATTTCCAAATTCCTTTTTGTTTTTCCTATATAAACTTTATTGCAATCTTCACAATTTATTTGATAAATTCCAGATTTCTTACTGCATGCAATATTCAATAGCTTAATTTACAGATTGACAAATGTACCATTAAACGAAGAAAATTTCAACAAAGAGTTTAAACATATCTTAAACACTGCTAGATTAAATGGTTTTGATAAAGAATTAATTATAAATAAGTTGAAGAAATTCAAACACAAGAAAAGACTTCATGAATATACTACTCTACAAAATTGCAAAGAAATGAAAATGTTACGCGGGGACAGTTAAGCCCCGCTTGAAGGTAGCGTGAAGATCTCTATTGTTTAAGTGGTCTTTGGCCCGAGCGGTTGGCCTTGGTTTTGGAGGATGAATTCCACATTTAAACATGTTAAAAACACAGTAAACAATAAAATAACATTATTTATTAAAACAAAACCAAACATAGAGAAATATTAAAACCAAAACATCTAAAACACTTGTTAAAATCAGCTAAAATCGCCATATTGAACAGCGTCAAAAATTCTAAAACTGATAAAATTCAGAGAGAGAAAACAATCATTTAAAAGATTCAACTTTGTTCATTATTCTAAGTTCTTTGGACCATTTGGTCCTTTAATTAATTCTATGTCTGAAAAATGACCATTTAAAAGAATGATAAAAGATTCATATTACCCATGTAGAGCTTGTAGAGCTGCACCCCTCTGCAGGGGGACCACGTTCGGTCCCCGCCGCCGTTCTGCCTTCGTTAAAAAAATCGCGAATATTTATATGATAAATTTTTAAGTTTCTAATCAGGGAAATTTGGGTGGAAAGTTCATGATCTAGTTCGAAACCTTCATCTATGTCAAAATGAATGCTTTGTTCTACTTTCACTTCTTGCAACTCACATTACTCTTATCTAATGTGGTCATCTTTCTGACTAAATAATTCTGGAATCTTGTGACATGGTTTTGATCCAGGATATAGAAACATTATGGCTTTTTACTAGCGTTTTTTATATTATATGAGTATGACTAATATGTTTTTCAGTGCGGTTATTTATTCCCTATTTTCTGATATAATACACATGTATATGTGTCTATCCTTTATCGGCTTTTTATAGTATTTTATTATTATGACAGTTAGGCCCTAGTGCTGGCATAACAGAAAAAATACAAGAAAATTACTTACCACCCTGAAATGCATAGAAAATTTTTAAAAAAATTTGACAAATACAACATTTCTTTGGCACCAATAAATAAATTTAGTCTGGGTAATCTTCTAAGTACCAATAAAAAAGTCAATATTCCAGACAGTAAGAAATCTGGAATTTATCAAATAAATTGTGAAGATTGCAATAAAGTTTATATAGGAAAAACAAAAAGGAATTTGGAAATTCGGACAAAAGAACATTTCAGAAATATTAAAAATTGTGAAATTGAAAAATCTGCAATTGCTGCGCATAGTTTATTAGAACATCATAAAATTGGAAGAGAAGCTATACTTTTAAAACAAGTAGAGAAACCTTTGGAATTGACAGTTTGGGAAAAAATATACATTCAGAAAAACAAAAATAGATCAATGAATTTTGATATCCCCAACGAAATTACATTGATTTCGAAGTTCATTAATTCAACCATAGATGGCAGCACTGAAGATGGCGACAATAGAATAGTTGACGGCCGAAGAATTTCGTCAGTTGGAGTTATGGCTGAAGATGAACATGACTATGTTTGAAATCGCGATATCATTGAAGGATGAATCCTATGAGGTGAGTTGTTTAAACAATATGTTCTCCGATGAATTTTAATAATAAATTTGATTTTATATATTAAATTTGGGAATTTTTAACATTATGAGGTTCAATTAATAAGAATTAGATGAATCGTGATTTCTTCTTACCTCATACTTCTATATTAATATTTAATTTTAGGAAGTTATATTTTGAGGTTATTTTAATTATATTATTTTTGGTCTGGACATCTTACCTCAATATTAATGTTGATTTGTTCTTGGACATGTTTCAAAACAATTCTCTGTTTTATCTGGGAAAGCTGAAGATAAAACAGAGAATTGTTTTGAAACATGTCCAAGAACAAATCAACATTAATATTGAGGTAAGATGTCCAGACTCATACTTCTATGTTTTTTTAAACACAGCACTGCAGTATCGGCGATCCATTATCACCATTGTCAGTTGTTTTCACGACTCAATTTTTTCTTTTTTTGCCGGTAATTATCCAAACTGCCATCTGGTGTTCTTTTGAATGAATCATTTTCTAAACTGCCATCTGTTGTATTTTTGAAGAACTTTGTAATCAAGCTCAACAGCTTGATTACAAAGTTCATTCAAAAGAACACCAGATGGCAGTTTGGATAATTACCGGCAAAAAAAGAAAAAAATTGACAGTCGTGAAAACAGCTGATGATGGATCACTGATACTGCAGTGTGTTTAAAAAACATAGAAGTATGAGGTAAGAAGAAATCACGATTGATTTAATTCTTAATATATTTGATATTTATATGAAGTTAATAGAATTTTAACTGCAGGTTAACATGTTTGAATAAAAACCAGACTCTCATATGACCACCTTCACTAATCCAATGCTGTGAGATTGGATATTGATAGTGCTTCTCTTTATGTCTGTTTGTTAAATGTGTAATGTATTGTTGTTCAGCTTGTGGAAAGACTGCAAGAAGAGAAACGAATGGAACAGATTCGACGTAAAGAACGGAATGAAGCACATCTCTACATGTCAGTTCAAGTAATATTGGAAGACAGTTTTGATGGCCACCAAGGTAATGACCTATATGACCCTGATCGAGCTTTGTACAGAGTTTTTCGTGTTCGGAAACAGACAACACTGCAGGAGCTATTAGAACAACTAGCAGACACTTTTGTAAGTATCCCAATTTAACTTTTTATCATTTTTTTTTTCTTATTCTTCAATTTTTTAATCCAAATTTCATAAATTTTTTTCTTGAAAATTTGCATGAAAATAATTGTATTCGATTGAAAATTCCCATGGTTTTAAAAACCTAAATCCTAAGTATGTTCTTATGGAAGGGAAGAAAAGCCATAGGTCCTATCTAATAGATTCACATCACATAAAATAAACTGAAGTTTAAAATAAATGGCATTTGAGCAAAATTTACCTTTTTTTAATCCAAGATGTTAGTCTTGATACTAATGACCTGAGTTGTAAAAGTGGATCGTTTAATAATATATTATCTAACCAAGTTGGTTTTTTGCCCAGTTAAAAATTCTCAATGATTTTTTAAAATATGCTATTTGTTTCTTTACCATACAAATACATATTGAGAGGTCATATAAAACATAGGTATAGATACAAATGTGTGAGCTTGTACTAATGCAACCCAATGCACTTTTCATGCTTCAGGTTCTGTGCTGAGTGGATAGATAGTATTAATGTGACCTGTTTTCAATTTACGCACCACTTAAGTAGATCACTTTATGTAGATAATGTATTCTTGTATTGTGTATAGAGAACAGTATAGGATGATTGAGCTGAGGTTCCTTATTTGTCTGCCACGATTTTCCATACAAAATTTTTATGCCACTGTTGCACTAAACACTTTTTGACCATTTATAATAATGTTTCCCTGTGAAAGTTAAATAATAAAGTTTAATGATGTTTTTATTATTAATTTAACATTTCTCAATGAAAGATAAATTATATTTGAAGAGAAAATTTTTTGCCTAGACCGAGACTCGAACCCGGGACCTTTGGCTTGCCGGGCCAAATGCTCTACCAACTGAGCTACCGAGGCGAGTTGCGATATAGATGCAAATTTTTCTCTTATTTACGTTGTAATTCCCTCTCACCAAATGCTTTTGAAACCATTGTTTCTATCGAGTCTCGGTCTAGGCGAAAATTTTTCTCTTCAAATATAATTTATCTTTCATTGAGAAATGTTAAATTAATAATAAAAACATCATTAGAAGCCTTACTAGCTTTATAAAGTAATGTTAAATTCCCAATAAATGTCTTCTTAACTAAGAAGCCGCCATTTGCAAAGATAGAAACAATGGTTTCAAAAGCATTTGGTGAGAGGGAATTACAACATATATAAGAGAAAAATTTGCATCTATATCGCAACTCGCCTCGGTAGCTCAGTTGGTAGAGCGTTTGGCCCGGCAAGCCAAAGGTCCCGGGTTCGAGTCTCGGTCTAGGCGAAAATTTTTCTCTTCAAATATAATAAAGTTTAAAACTATTTTAAACATTTTGGAAGCATTTTATAAACATTTCTTATGATTTTTAAACATTTATTTAATTACACGAATATTGTGAATCAAGTTCTACAGACGCAAAAATGCTTATTGTAACATCCGCTAAATGGCTCTCAAATCGGTGTTATCAACATTTGTAAATCCACGTAAAACTACAGTAGCAAAATTTAGACTGCTTACAGAACATGACTATTTGGCCAAACATTTATATAAAATAGGAATATACACGAATCCAAATTGTCCTCTATGCAACAAAGACGAAGAAATGAACGAAGAACACCTACAAACCTGTGAAGTATTACCTGTTGGAGCCACCATAGAGAAATTTTGGAGAGCAAGAACGCTAATGGCTTCATTGCCAAGGCCCAGCATTTGAAAACAACAAATACATTCGTAAATAATTCCAAACCATATTTCAAGAAATTAACTTAATTTTGTTAGGTTCCGATGAGACAAGTTAGTGTACATAAAATTAGTTAATAGTTTATTAAATAATATGCTTGTAATTTGTTTTGTTAGGTTAAGAAATGGGAAGTAGGTTTACATCCATTTTTTTTTTTAACCTTTGGGAATTTATTCCAAAAGTTGGTATACCGACTTCAAAGCCATCTAATGGCAGCTTTTTTTTTGTGCATGTGCACCACAATTCTGTAGAAGTTAGAAGAATTCATGGCAGACAAATAGTGAACTTTTTTCAGATGATTACATATTTATGTGTTTGTGTAATGTAAAACACTTTATGAGGGATGATTATGAATAGAAGGGAGAAGGTGAAACTAACTGCCAGCATTTAGTCTATTTCTGTTAAAAAGCACCAAGTGCAAGGTTCAACATCCCCATCTGATAAACAAATTGCTATTAATAGTATCACATGCCTTTTCTACATACATACTGCACACAGAGTATCCAGAGGAGAAAGTGGACAAGTTTTGCGTACATGCTACAAGCGGCGCCACTGTAGAACTAACGACATCTACATTTTTTTAAAAATGTTTTGTAGTACTAATATGAAATTCAGCACCGTCTGGTGGTAAAATTATGGAATTATTTGTACCTAGCCTCTCAGACAGTTTTTTAAAAAAAATTTAACAGAAGGGAAGAATGGAAATAAATAAAACATGTTAATTTATTTTTGTTTATTAAAATTTAAAAACGTGCATTATGAGCTCTTTAAATGTGTACAATTGACCTACCCCTTTATTGTCACATATTTTATACAATATTTATTATAGAACCTTAGCCATGCCGTATATCTGAAATCCTTTATAAAGTCACTCACATTTCTTAAATGTTTATTAGAAATGGCTGTACACTAACATCACTCTTCCTAACCTAACAAATCTTAAAAGTTTATCACTTCTAATAGGTTTATCTTTGAACATAGATTCACATTGAAAACATAAGTTTGAATTTACTTACGGATTAGAGTTAAATAAAATCTAAGTAATGCTTTTTAACTTTTGATAATATATATTTTTTACAATACTGTCTACATAGAACGAAAGGATGGCAGTTAAAATTTTCAGTTACAAAATGGCTAATTTCTCATAATCCCGAGTGAACATGCCATGTGCCTTGCATTTAGTTACATATTCTGTTACTATGAAACAGCGCTACCATTGTAGTTCATCATAAATTTTTAGGTGTCACTGTATGCAGTTTCTCCTCTCTGTTAAATACTCTGTGCGTACTGCAGAAGGATTTGCAATTTAATGGAGGAATCTAGCAATTAAAATTTTTCACCATCCCTCTCCTGGCCTGAGATAGAAAATGTTATAATTAATTTACAATTGAAATTTTCAATTTTAATGGGATTGAACCCAGGTCTGCTAGTCAGAAACAGGCATGCTACCATCTTAGACAGCATGGAGGACCAAAATACAAGTTCAGAATTAAGAAAGGACATATATGCTGCTCTAGTAATGTGTGAATTTTTCTACAGTGTTATCACAATGCTTTTAGAACAGAGTGTGTCCTATGTTAGTGTATGCAAAATGACACCCAGCAGAGTTCTTTGAAAAAAATATGAACATTAAATATCACACATAGCTCATGCATCCAAGTGCTACAGTTTTCCCATAAGTCTTAATAAACAAGGTGAGTCTCTTGCATCTTACCTCATAAAAGTTGACTTCTGCTAGAACGTGCTCCAAAAGATACTTGTGTTTCATCTTCAGCTTGTAATTTTATAATTCCCATAGGTCTATTTGTAGGCAAGCCACTTGTGTTGGATTTACAAAAAGACACTGTTCTTAACACTAAGAAAATTATTTAAAACCAGTTTTGAAGAATTTTATATTACTTAATAAAAGATAATATTGTGATAAATAGACTAAATTTTTTTAAGTTATGTAGATAGGAAATAACAATACTAAATGTTTTTGTTTGTTGTAATTGGACCTTCACAACATTTGATCAATTATATTTATATACAGATTTTCAATGTTTACACATCTTTCTGTGCCTAAAGTTCTATTTTCCTTCTCCACTTGTCTCTATCCATCCACTCCATTTCCTCCGTCTTCTTGTTCTCATTCCAGTTCTTATTTCTTGCATCCATGAGTTTCGAGGTCTTCCTTTGCTTCCAGGTGGACACCATTCCAATGTTTTCTTGGGTAACCTTTCTTCATGCATTCGTCATACATGCCCATACCCATTTAATTGTTTGTATAATATATAATCTACTATTGAATATCTAATATTCATTTTTTCTCATATTACGATATTTCTTATTTTTTTCTAATTTTGAACATCTTGCTACTCTCCTCAAAAAATCCATTCCCATCTAAATAAGTTTTTGTTCTAAGTGTTAGTTGAATTTCCTAACTTCAGCTCCATATGTGACAGTACTTGTCACCATTGAATTATATATTTGTAACTTATTTTTTGTGGTTATATGTCTGTTCCATAAGACTCCATTTATCTACCTTTATTTGATCAATACTGTATGAAATAAAGATCTAAAATAACTGTAAGGAAGAGACCTTGTAGAGATGTATTATAATTATTTTCTTTCCTTTATAAAGCAAACTGTAAGGAAGAGACTTTGTAGAGATGTATTATAATTATTTTCTTTCCTTTATAAAGCAAAAAGAAATGTGATGCCAATTTTCTATCAAAATAGTCCGTGTTTAGTGTACATGGCATTACTAGCATTGCAGACCACCTTAAAATATTATCCTTGAACAGTCGGCTTTAATATGTCTCTCTTCAATTATGTACTTCAAAATTGAATTAATCAGATTTAGAATCTGGATATGTAATTGATTGTTTTATAGGTTGTGTTGTAATTATAAAGTTTTAAATTAGCATAGAGGTAAATTTAAAAAAAAAGAATGAACTATTATAGTAGATGCTTTTGCTTTAAATAGGCAACCACACTTCATTTACATTGAGTATCAGTTCTAAATCTGACTTGCTGATATTAGTCTTATAAAAGTTACTGAGATTCTGATTTTATATTACAGAAATATCCCATTGAACAGATCAGACCATGGCCATTTAGTTATAGATCGAATCAGACATGTCGACCGACATTGATTGATCTAGAAACTGATCTACATAAGCCTGTGCTAGATGTGGCGGAGAATCAGAACCCATGGAATGTGTTTGTTGAAGTTGTTCCTCCAGATTCTGGTTTACAAGCTTTGCCACCTTTCGACAAGGATTCAGATGTCTTACTATTTTTTAAGTTGTACGATCCAAAGGCAAAAAGAATCTACTGTGGTCACCATTACATGCCTGTTGCAGCCAAAGTTCGTAAGTACTACATAGTTATTTAATTAAAATTTTATCATAAAAATCAATAAGAATCAATTGAATCGTGAATTCTTTTTACCTCATACATCTGTTTTTTAACACAGAACTGCAGTATCGGGAAACATATAATTCCCAATACTGCAGTTGTGTGTTAAAAAAACATAGATGTATGAGGTAAGAAACACATTTCCCGGAAGTCGCTGGAGGGAAAATTTTCTATAGGATCGTAACAGGCCTTGGCCTAATACTTGGAAGGAAGAAGAAGAATTCACAATTCATTTGATTAATATTAAGAAAACCTCATAATGTAAAAATTCCCAACTTTATTATGTTGAGAGTCATCACTTCCATTCTCAGCTGTTGTCACGACTGTTGATTCTTCATCATGCCAGTCATGTTCTAAACCGCCACCTAGTGTTGATTTGAAGAACTTTGTATTCAAATTTTGTTTGTCTGGAAACTCAAAATTCATGGATCTAACATGGTTTTTTTTTTCAATGTGTATCTTTTCTCAAACTGTTAATTCTAAAAATATGATTCAGTATTAGATTAATATTGAGAAGCTAAAGCTATTACTATGATAGAAATAAGTAAATTAATGAACACAATTAAATTATTGTAAATCAATGGTAAAGAGAAAAATTTTTGCCTGAACCGGGAATCGAACCCCGAACCTTTAGCTTTCTATGCTAATGTTCTGACCACTGAGCTAATCCAGGCTTCATTCCCATCCAAGCAGAAATCCTTCCTTTACCTTACTCTACTGTTCCCACATTCAATTGCAATGAATCATCATTCACAAATACACAATGAATGGCTTCTACCTGAAGAAGACATGAAAGGACTCCACACAGCTATATCATTATTTATTAAATTAATATTGACAAGCTAAAGCTATTATTTGCAATTGAATGTGGGACCAGTAGAGTAAGGTAAAGGAAGGATTTCTGCTTGGATGGGAATGAAGCCTGGATTAGCTCAGTGGTCAGGGCATTAGCACGGAAAGCTAAAGGTTCGGGGTTCGATTCCCGGTTCAGGCAAAAATTTTTCTCTTTACCATTGATTTACAATATGTTATATTATTTTTGGTCTGGACATCTTACCTCAATATTTCCCAGACTGGGAAAGCTGACGATAAAACAGAATTGTTTTGAAACATGTCCAAGAACAAATCAACATTAATATTGAAGTAAGATGTCCAGACCAAAAATAATATAATTAAAATAACCTCAAAATATAACTTCCTAAAATTAAATATTATTTACAATATGTGTTGATTTTTATAATTGAAAACCTCATAATGTAAAATTCCCAACATTAATATATGAAAATTTTATCACCTTACCTCATATTCTTCTAATTTCTAAGAAGTTAACTATACAGTAACACTTATTTTGCGATATTCCATATCTAAAAACTTGTAACATGGAAATTTTGTCACTCTAACAATTGGCACTTGTAGACTTTTGATCATGTTTCTTAATTTATCATAAGAAAAATTAGAACGCTGCTCTAGTATAAAATTATTGGCATACTACTAATGGTATAACAACTAATAAAAAATGAGTCATCTCATTTTTATTACTTCTTCTTCCTTCCAAGTATTAGGCCAAGGCCTGTTACGATCCTATAGAAAATTTTCCCTCCAGCGTTTCATAGGACGGCCCAGTGATCTTCGTTCTCTTGGTATATAATTATAAACAGCTTTGGGGATCCGATTTGAACTCATTCTTTCAAGATGGTGTTTCCAATTTAGTTGGTACTGTTTAATATATTCCAAAATTGGTGTAGTCTTCAATTCTTTTAAGATATCGGTGTTCCTTTTCCGATCCCATCTGGTGTAACCCGCTGTTCTGCGCATGAATCTCATTTCACAAGCCATTATTCTGCTTTCATGTTGTTTTTTTAGTCCATGCTTCACTACCATAGGTCAACACTGGTCTAGCAAAAGTGTTATATAAACGTAATCTGGTGTTTTTTTGTACAAGGGATGGTTTCATAACTTGATTAATAATTCCTAAACTTTTATTATAACTAGTAACTTTTTCAGGGATATCCTTTTCATCCCAGATAGAGAGATAATATCCAAGATATTTAAATTGATTAGATCTCTCTAAAATTTTATTCTGGAGACAGATTTTACTTTGTATGGGGTCCTTCCCATGAAATGCCATAATTTTAGTTTTTATTACTTATTAACTTGAAAACCTTATAATGTTATTTCCCATATTAAATTTATGATACCTATTGGTATAATTGATAGGAAATATCGTTATGAGGTATATTATTAAAAGATTGAATCGGAAATATACAACTCACCTCTTCCTATGTAAATTAATGAGTCATATTTTTACATCTTACCTCATATTATATGTTCCTTTAAACATGGGAACTAGTTTTCAAGAGAAGGATCTCTCTCATTTTCAACCGACATTATGACTACCGGATTTTCGTTGGAATCTCCATCAATTACATTGCCATCTGGTGTTGATTTGATGAACTTTGAGATGAGGTCACGTTCATCAGGAATCTCGAAATTCATGGATCTAAATTTGTTCTTCTGAATATATATCTTCTCCCAAATTGTCAATTCTAAAGGTTTTTCCAAGTGTTTTAAGAGTTGGGCTTCTTTTTCAATTTTATGATTCTCCAATAAACTATGTGCTGCAATAGCTGATTTTTCAATTTCACCATTTCTAAAGTGTTCCTTAGCGCGAGTGTCCAATTTTTTTTTTTTCTCCCTCTATGTATACTTTATTGCAGTCCTTACAATTCATTTGATAAATTCCAGATTTTTTGCTATCTGGGTGTTCAATTTTTTATTAGTTATTAATAGATTACCAAGGCTAAATTTATTTATCAGTGCCAATGTAATATTCAATTTTTTTTAAAATTTGTTATGTATTTCAGGATAAGTAATTTTCTTAAATTGTTTTCCTTTCTTTGAATGAGATTGCAGGGTAGTGTATTCTTTTAATCTTTTTTGTTGTCTGAATTTTTGTAATTTATTTATAATTATTTCTTTTCCAAAACCATTTAAATTGGCTATGTTCAAAATGTGATTGTATTCTTTCTTAAAATCTTCTTCGTTTAGTGGAACATCTAATAATCTATATATCAAACTGTTCAAAATTGCATGTTTGCAGATTCAAAAAAAAACTTGATTAAGAGGTTTGTTTAATAATTAAGACATTTTGTCTGTACATTCTTACCTCCTATGGTTGTTTTTGTTGAACATATGCCCCATTGTCAGCGATTACAGACCAAATTTCCTCAAGTTGTTGGCCATGATTCTTGATTCCTGCTCTCTCTGCCTCTGGTCCATGAATCATTGGTAAATTCATTGGACCAGAGGCAGAGAGTGCAGGAATCAAGAATCAGGGCCGACAACTTGAGAAAATTTGGTTTGTAATCGCTGACAATGGGGCTCAGAAGTCTTGAAACATATGTTCGACAAAAACAACCATAAGAGGTAAGAATGTATAGACAAGATGTCTTAATTAAAGAAAGAGAAATTTATGTTTATTTGGGAGCTCTTGGGTGTAAATCCTGATTTAAATTTATTTTTCTTTAGTTGTGTTACCTATTGCTTACAGATGACTTGTTTGTGTACATTAATTTCCATATTACATTTATAATTAGCTTATAGCACAATATAAATCCCATCATAATGTCTTTTTGATTTAGAAGGAATCCTATTGAACTGTAAATAAAGTTTCACTACTAAGGAGACATAAGGATTGAAGAGAGAAAAGTTTTGCATGTTGAAGGAGTTGCCTGAGTAGTTCAGTGGAGAGCACTAACATGTAAAGCTGCAGGTCTTGTGTTTAAATCCAGGTACAGCCAGATTTTTTAAAATAAAAAAACATTAACACTCAAACCGTGACTTGAACCCTGGATATCTGATTCTACATATTCAGTATGATAAATTTACACCATTGAAGGCACAATAAGAACATCAATTTATTTCCTCTTATACAATTCTCGTTCATCCGAAGGCTGATAGCTATCACTACCAACATGCCAACTGATGTCTTCTATTTAGAAGTATTTGTATTGAGAATTTATACATTGCTTTTGAACAGTAAAGTTTCATATTTCAATGTTTTTATTTAAATTAACACTTTCCAATCCTGGATAAAATTTTATTTAAGAAAGAATTTTTTTCTCTTTGGTTGTCTTAAGTGACAAATTTTTCTAGATGCAAGTGATGCACATGAATGGATTAACGAGATTTCCTCTGTCCCTAATAATTATAAACAAAAACAAATTATAAATTGAGAATGCCCAAATATGATATAAATTACAGGTGGAATAGAGTTGTACTACTAAAAGAGAAAGACAGGCTTAATGATATTATTGTGGCTGATAAAACATTAAACTGTTGATACAGATTGTCACTTTTTTTATATGTACAAATTCTGCTTCTAGAGTTGTGTCTAAGTACTATTAAGTGGAATTACAAGGTCATTTTTATTAATGTAAGCTTGCCACTGGTTTCAAGATTGATGGGTCCTGTAAAGGTAAAGTTGCTCCCACTTAAGTCCTTAGGAGGCCCTTGGGGATAGTAAGAGGTTAAGGCTCCCACCTTTCAACCAATAAGATGAGGTATCAGCCAGTTTGTCAGTTCTGCATGATGGCTTCTTTTTTATCCCCAGATCATAGTCCAGCACTCCATTAGAAGCTAAGTTGACCCAGGACCATGAGGTTACCAGAAAGTTTAGAGCAGTTGAAAAATCATTACTCCACTGGGAATTGAACTTGCGACCATCTGGCTTGTTTTTAGAATAGAAGCCCTACTGGCTTTATAAAGTAGTGTTTAAATTTCCAATAAATGTCTTTCTTAACTAAGAAGTCGCCATTTGCAAAGATAGAAGCAAAGGTTTCATAACATTTGGCGTGAGGGAATTACAACATATATAAGAGAAAAATTTGCATCTAGATTTCAACTTGCCTCGGTAGCTCAGTTGGTAGAGCATTTGCCCAGAAAGTCAAAGGTCCCAGGTTTGAGTCTCGGTCTGGGCGAAAAGTTTTCTCTTCAAATATAATTCTGGCTTGATTGAATAGTTTAACCAACTATGCTATGGAGTGCCCCCCTCAAATCTGGCCAATACAAATTTTTAATTGTGAAGGCTTCCTTTGGAAAGGAAGTAAAGCTATAGGTTCAACATAATGTATTTATAGTATGTAAAAGAACCTCAAATTGAAGTGAAAGGTCTGGCCAAAAATTGTCTGCTCTTCCACACACTGAATGATTGACAACATTACTTTCTCGGTACCAAAGTTATGCTTAGTATATTATATCTTGCATCTGGGCTAATTGGCTGTGTATGTATATAAATTATTATTATTATTATTATTATTATTATTATTATGTAAAATTAGAAGACATCTTTTTTTTTATGGTTTGTTACAGAGGAGCTGATCCCTTTACTTAATGAACGAGCAGGATTTCCTCCAGATACGGACTTGGTACTCTATGAAGAAATAAAACCAAATATGGTGGAAAGGATTGAGAATTATAATGAACCTCTAGAAAAAGTTCTAGAAGAGCTAATGGATGGTGATATTATAGTTTTCCAGAAGGATGAGCGAGACGATATGTACGAACTACCAACATGTCGTGATTATTTCAAGTAAGTATTAGTTAATCCTTTTTTGTTTTATTGCAGTGCATGAGTCTGCAATGGTAGCCCAGGTGATAGCATGACTGTGGATTCAATGCCTGAAACAAATCCTAGAATTAATTGTGGATTAATAACTTTTAACAACTTTTTTGATGTTTTTTATTATTAATTTCATACATCTCAATGATGGATAAATCATATTTAAAGAGAAAAATTATACGCTCAGACCGGGACTTGAACCCGGGACCCTTGGTTTTCTAGTCCAAGTGCTCTACCATTTGAGCTACCTGAGCAGGTAGCTCAAATGGTAGAGCACTTGGACTAGAAAACCAAGGGTCCCGGGTTCAAGTCCCGGTCTGAGCGTATAATTTTTCTCTTTAAATATGTTTTAACAACTTGTTTCTCCAAATATGACTGGAATGGTCTATTTGTGCTCTGAATTGTCCAATTTAATGTTATTGTTACATTTGCATCTACTGGAGTTTAATATCTTTATGCAATATCAAAGTTGCAATCATCCAAACTGTACCTACTCTAAATTTTGATAGTGTTATATCTTTGGACCACAGAAAGAGGGAGCAGGAGTCAATATCCAGGGCAGACAACTTGGGAATAATCAGTCTGTACCGACTGAAGATGGGGCAAACATGCCTTGAAACATTTGTCTAACAAACCATATGAGGTAAGAATAACATAGACCAAACTAATTATTAAATTTTTAAATGTTTTTGTTTACAGGGATTTGTACCATAGGGTTGAAGTTACATTCTGTGATAAGATGATTCCTAATGATCCTGGCTTCACGATTGATCTCTCTCAGAGAATGACATATGACCAGATGGCGCATGCTGTGGCACAGAGGGTTGGAACCGATCCATACCTTCTTCAGTTCTTCAAATGTCAAAAGTATGTATATCTATCTTACAAAAAAAGTATCCACTAACTCTAAAGGCTTCTTAAATATTTTTTTTCATTCAATATTTGGGCATGAACAAATATATCTTGTTATAAAGCACAACAAAAATAAATAAATTGGGAACAGACCATTTAACATTGAAGGAGGAAATTGCTGCCACCACTATATTATGAGTCTTAATTTTCCAATGTAATTCCATTCCATTTTCACCCAGTTATTATTATTGAGAGGCCTAAATCAAATTAATTTCATTGCAATAGCAAAAAAAAATAAAAATGTAAGAATTAAATTGTTTTTATTACCTCACCTCATGTTCTTTTTCTTCTAGATTGCAGTTTTGGAGCTTATCTTCATCATCAGTAGCCTCTTGTCGACCGTTGTTATGTCATTTCTTGGCAGTTTTCTTCTTCCTTCTATTGGTGGACCGATGAACCTCTGCATCAGGTTAAAATTTGCGGGAGTTTCAAAATTCATGAGTTTATCTTTCTTCTTTTTTTATATGGATTTTTTCCCAGACCGTGAGTTCTTTCTATTTATCTGTGTGTTTGATTAGGCTAGCTTTTGTATCGATTAAATGTTTTTCAGACCAGGCATGGGCTGCTACAGCTGACTTGTCCACTTCACCCTTCTTTACATTTCTGAGAAATTTAAAAACTAGACTGAAAGAACATCTCAGAAATGTAAAGAAGGGTGAAGTGGACAAGCCAGCTGTAGCAGCCCATGTCTGGTCTGAAAAACATTTAATCGATACAAAAGCTAACCTAATCGAGCACACAGATAAATAGAAAGAACTCACGGTCTGGGAAAAAATCCATATAAAAAACAAGAAAGATAAACTCGTGAATTTTGAAACTCCCACAAATTTTGACCTGATGCAGAGGTTCATCGGTCCACCGATAGAAGGAAGAAGAAAACCGCCAAGAAATGACATAACAACGGTCGACTAGAGGTTACTGATGATGGAGATAAGCTCCGAAACTGCAGTCTAGAAGAAAAAAGGATATGAGGTGAGGTAATAAAAACATTCATTTAATTCTTAAATTAAACCTCATAATGTTTTTTCCCTGTGAAAGTTAAATAAACAAAAATGTAATAAATAATTAAAAGAATTTGAACTATTATATGGAAAACCACTGTGAGGTTTAATTTAAGATTTAAAGTAAAATTCTTTATACCTCAATCTTCTAATTAAACCAATTTCAAAACCTAAGCAGTTTCATCTTCAGTAATTTCACGACCAATGTTCTGTCATCCAGGAGAGCATCAATCGTGGATTTACTGAAAACCGCCTAGGTTTTGGAACCAGTTTAATTAGAAGTCTGGTTATGGGGTGAGTTCTAAAGAATTTTAATTTGAAAGAATATTAAAACATTTTGTATATTCATTCTTACCTCTTAGAGTTGTTTTTGTCGAACATATGTTTCAGGGATTCTTAACCCCATCGTCAGCGATTACAGATTCAAACCTCTTAATGTTACTTGCTATTATATTTTTAAAAAATTAAAAGAATATGTTCTTGCTTCTGGTTACTAGGTTTGTGGTTCAAATCTGACTTGTGGTGGTCATGGTCAAGGTTGTTGTAGATTTGCTACCAAACAGCATTCTAATTATGACTACAGATTACTTTCTTGTTTTGTTTATGAATTTGTTCCATTTATCTTGTATTTTATTCCAAACTTTATCTTTTTTATATTTGAAGAGAAAAATTATATGCTCAGACTGGAGTTTGAACCCAGGACCTTTGACTTTCTAGGCCAATGCTCTACCGCTCAGCTGCCTTAAAATTTTTTCTCGTATACACTCTTAATTCCCAATATTTTTTTTTGTCCAGTATGCATTTTCTAAAAATGTGTTATGTTTTATTTCTTGTAAGCTTTTTCCAGTTTCAAAATTTATTGTTATATGGCAATTATTTTTTGTATTATTTCTATTTGCTTGATCCTTCATTGTATGTAAATTAGTTTACTGATGCAATATGTTACAGTTACAAGGACAGCCCAGGACATCCGCTTCGTTGCACATTTGAAGGTACTCTAAAAGAATTACTCGTCTATTCTAAACCAAAAACACCTAAGAAGATATTTTACCAGCAGTTAAGTATACGAATCAACGAATTGGAAAACAAAAAACAGTTCAAGGTAAGTTTAGTAACCATCATCCATCATTGCTATCCTTTTGCCATATGCTTCTTTCAGATAAATATCTAAATTTATATTATTATATACATATTGTCTCATTTATCTTGTTCATGCAAAAAACTTCTTTCTCAGGTACTAAAGAAAAAATTGTTTCAAACATTTTTTAACTGCTTTGATGAATGCTTACTGAGGGTATAATTTGTTTGTAGCCCCGTTCATTTATAGTATAAATGGTTTTTTTAAATGACACCGTGTATATTTCATTTTCTCATTGATACCTATTCAAACAAAACTCAACAGATGTGTAAACTAAACAAATTTCTCAGCAAATTGAATTTGATCTGGTTTTGCTGGTTAACAATCCTTATCTTTTACTTTTCTTATTCGAATAATACATGCTCTACATATACAGGACAAGTCAAAATGATGGACCCAATTTCATATATTTATTCTGTGAAATCTACTGAATGTATAATAATGTGAGATATATGCCTTGAAAGGCAAACTCTCAAAGTTTAGTCTCCCTCCCACATGGTTTCAATTTCTACCGCTACACTGCGCAGGAAGCTGGTAAAGAAAATTGGAACAACGCTGGATAGGCCGTGCATCTCAGAATGATCAACCTCTCATTCGTTGGCCACCTCGTGACCCCATGTGATTTCTTCTTGTGGGGCTTCATAAAGGATCTTGTTTATGTACCAACACTTCCAGCAACATTGGGTGACCTTTGTACCTGCATCACTGTAGCCATTGCAGAGATTGACTGCAACATATTACACAAGTTTCAAAAATTTTTTTAAAGATTTCAACATAAGGTTAGCACCCAAAAATGACTACAGCATCAGTAGACTGATTAGACCTAATAAGAATGAGAAAATTAAAGAAGAAAACAAATCAGGGATTTATCAAATTAAATGTGAAGAATGTGAGAAATTCTACATAGGAAAAACTAAGAGAAATTTGAAAACTAGAGTGAAAGAACATCTCAGGAATGTCAAGAAAGGGGAAGTAGAAAAATCTGCAGTGGCTGCCCATGCATGGTCTGAAAAACATCTTATCGAGAAAGAAGCTAAATTATTAAAACAAATAGAAAAACCAAAAGAACTTACTGTTTGGGAAAAGATCTACATTCAAAAGAGCGAAAAGAAGAAATTAATGAACTTTGAAATTCCTGGTGAGAATGACTTGGTTTCAAGGTTTTTCAGTCAGCCAATGGAAGGAGAGAAGGACAGCTCTTCAAGACGACAGAACAACGGTCGTGACGATACTGAGGATGGAACAGAAATTATGTTCCGAAACTAGTTTATAATCAAATAAGAAGAACAATATGAGGTGAGTGATAAAAAATATTCTACTCTAATATTACACAATGTTTGGCAGGAGATAGACTATCAGCTTGATGTGTGTCATGTTACACGAGGTGCTCACATAGAACACTTGTGATATGACTGGAAAAACTTTGAGAGTTTGCCTTTTTGAGCATGGTTCGATCCCCGGTCGGGGCAGTTTTTCTGGGTGAGGTTTTTTTGGGGTTTTTCCTCACCTGTAAGACAAATGTCAGGAAAACTTTAAGGCCCAAACGCTCCTCGAAATCATATGGCCATCATCTTCATCATCCTTATCATTATCATCATCACCATCATCCTTCACCGGTGTGGAAAGCAACGGGAAGCTACCACACCTACACAATTCCCTAGTAAAGCTGCAAGCATAGCATGAAAATGCTATGATTTCAGTGAAGGACCTGCCTTCGGGCAGAATTACTATGGATGGATGGATCTCACATTATGATACGTTCGGTAGATTTCACAGAATAAATTTATGAAATCGGGTCCATCATTTTGACTTGCTCTGTATATATTACAAACATGGCAATCACTAGAGCAGTTTTTTTAATTTCACGTTTTAGATAAACCATCACTTCTATGGTTGGATTTCACCAATATTTTGAGAATATCTTCCTTGTTTTATTCCAATGGCATATACTGAGTTCCATTACGAAAAAAATATAAAATTTCACCCATTAGAATGATTTTAAATTTTTGCTTCATGATTAATTTCTCCCACTCCTTAAGTTATGATTTTGCTTGATCTTACGAACTCAGTCTTACTTTTCATAATTGATTGTTGTATGCTGAATTTGGTTCCAAAAAAAATAACACATGCATATATTTACTATATGTAAAATTGTCAATAATTTTTGGTGTCTACTAAGTAGTCTACCGCTGTGGTCTCGAGGTAACGTGCTGCCTTGTCACACAGCAGACCCGGGTTCGATTCCCGGTCGGAACAGGCTCCTGGGTGAGGTTTTTTTTTGGGGGTTTTTCCTCAACTATAAGACAAATGTCAGGAAGCGTAGGGCCCAACAGTCCCCGAAAATCATCCGGTCATCATCATCATACTTACCATTATCACCATCATACCTCACTGGTGTGGAAAGCAATGGGAAGCTACCACACCTATAATTCCTTAGAAAAGCTGCAAAGCTTAGCATGAAAATATTATGATTGTAGTGAAAGACCTGCCCTAGAAGGACCAGTAAAGATTTGTAATTTTTTTCAAAAATCTTTCTATGGTTACAACCTAAATAGCTACATTCTCGGAATTTGGTAAAATGTATCATTGAACTTTTTAGGTATTATATTTTACCATTCTAGTTAACAAAACAATGTTGGGTGCAAATAGTAAGGAATGCAAAGTTTTTGAAGAAAATGACTGTTTAATGCCTTAGTTGCACAAATTGCATTATTCAGTTTAGTAGAATTGGTCGTTTGTGTATGTATGATTTCAGAACTTAATTAGATTTGAATCATACTTATTTATTAAGAAGAACCTCATCATAATGTTACTTCCTATTGTAATTTTATAACATACTTGTAATAACTAAGTTCTGTTTTATGCATAACCCCAGTCGATTTTCTGAACTTGTACTTTATTAATCTAAAGTTATCTGAAGGTGGGTGGTTCAAATTGGATGTAGGAATTTTTCTGCTATTCTGAAAGTTTGTGAATACATATGAAACCAAAGAAATGGATATTAAATTAATATTGAGAAGCCAAAGCTATTACTATGATAGATATAAATAAACTAATGAACACAATTAAATTATTGTAATCAATGGTAAAGAGAAAAATTTTTGCCTGAACCGGGAATCGAATCCCAAACCTTTAGCTTTCCATGCTAACACTCTGACCACGGAGCCAATTCAGGCTTCATTCCTATCCAAGCACAAATCCTTCCTTTACCAAGAGAGAGAGAAAGGTAAGGGAAGGATTTGTGCTTGGATGGGAATGAAGCCTGAATTGGCCCAGTGGTCAGAGCATTAGCACAGAAAGCTAAAGGTTCGGGGTTCGATTCCCGGTTCAGGCAAAAATTTTCTCTTTACCATTGATTAAAAGAAATGGAGGTTTAATTATACAACATACCTACTTCTTTACCTGTATGCCAAACTTTGAAGGTAAATAAACCTGTAACTAAACTGTTACTTTTACTGTTTTATGCCTCTAAAAGATAGTCCTTTCCATGGAGAATCTAATGACACTTCAAAACTTCATTTCGAAAAAAAAAGTGACTTACCTGGTTCTTTCCTTGTATTCTTCATATAAAAGTTAAATTTAAACTGATATTGTATATTTGATATTGTGTTTGCAGTGTATCTGGGTTGGGCCAAAATTGAAGGAAGAAAAGGAGTTGATCCTTTACCCTAACAAGAATGGAACAGTTGCAGATCTCCTAGAAGAAGCTAGAAAACAAGTAGAGCTATCTGAGAATGGCTCGGGGAAACTTAGGTATGTTCTTCTGATTCATTATCCTCTTTCAAGATAAGAGTTGTTAAAAGTGTTCAACAATTACACAAACATTTGCATTTCATTCTCCATTATTTCCTCATTTTTCCTCTTCGTGTTCTTTACTTTCTGTTTAGTGACTTTCTTTATTTTATCTCCAGAAGATTTTACATTGAAGGACTCCATAAATCATCAGTTCCCATGAATTAGTGGTTAGCATGCTTGCCTCTGGTTCAATGTTGGCAGGTTTTAAAATCTAGCTAGAGTCAGTGGATTTTTTTAAGGACATTAAAATCCTGAGTATGAATTCCTTTGGAAGGGAAGTAAAGTGACAGTTCCTATATTGTAAATTTATTACGTATAAAATAACCTCAAGCCCAAAATAATAGACTTCTGAGAAAATTTGGGAGTCCATTTTTTGCAACCTGAGCTGAATTCTGATGCTAATGCCCTTTGTTCTTAATCAAGCAGTAGCATTTAATTAAATTTACAGTGGGAGGAAACACTATGAGGTATTTATATGAATAAATGAGTTGGAGAAAATGTTTTAACATCTCACCTCACAAAGTTGTGTGTCTTCACGATACCAGTTTCAAAAGTATAGTATTACTTCCATCTTCAGTCAAATTCCAACTCTGACATTTTCTCAAACTCATTTATTAATAATAAAGCAGTAGCATGTCTACCAATAATGGAACCAGAACTTCTTAAATATGTTATAACGACATAACAAAAGCAAAACAACACACATTTTTTATTATTATTATTTATTCATTTATTTTTAGCAGGTTTCACATACTGGTATTTCACATTTTCCTGTGCCAAATTAATCTACTGTCATTTTCCACTACATCTCTCTATCATTCCAATCTCAAATTCTTTTTCTCTCATGCTGCTCAAAACACAGTCAATCAACGTTTGGTCATCTTCTTCTTCTACCAAGTGGCACCCATTTTAGTAATCTTGTTGGGGATCTGTCTTCCGTCATTCTTTTTACATGACCATACCATTTTAATTGCTTGTTTTTCATGAAATTTAGAATTTAAGCTTGAACATTCATCTTATGTTTAATTACACTATTTCTTATAGTATTTCTTCTAAAAATAATGATAATTCACAACAGATATATGGTCCGCGTTGCCTTGATATTTCTACCTTTTAGCCCACGATACAAATAAGTTTGGGCAGCACTGCACTAGTGGGACTAACTCTAGTTAGAATGCATTGACAATGTCACATAGATGCGACAAAACTATAGTCTGCAGAATATAAAAAAAATATGAAGTGAGTCAAAATAACAAATTCATAATAGTTTAAAACTAGTTTTGTTTTTGGTAGGTTATGGTTTCAAACCTCAGTGTTGACCAACCAAAATGAGGGTTTTCCCTGATTTTCTGTTGAAATTTCATTACCAATATCCATTTCAAAGTATCAGAAAAAAAAAAGACAGAATATTAATTTAGATCTGAAGTATCTATAAATAATAAGAAAAAATACTAACTCTGCATCCTTGGGAATAACTTATTTTTTATTTTGTATTTTGTACAATGTTTTTATTTTTTACAGGATATTTGAAATCAACTGCAATAAGATAGTGTATGGACCAAAGGAAGACACTCCACTGGAAAACCTAAACACAACTGGAACAAAAATATATAGGTATGTTTCAATCTTCATATTTTTCTGATTATTTTTTTTAACAAGATAAAGATATCATATTTGAAGAGAAAAATTATACGCTCAGACCGGGACTTGAACCTGGGACCCTTGGTTTTCTAGTCCAAGTGCTCTACCATTTGAGCTACCTGAGCAAGTACCAATCTAAACGAAAATTCTTCTCTACATACGTTGTAATTCCCGCCCACCAAATGCTTTGAAGCCTTTGCTTCTATCTTTGCAAATGGCGGCTCCTATATTAAGAAGACATATTTGGGAATTATATATTACATTATAAATGCCAGTACGGTTTTTTTTTCGATGTTCTTATTATTAATTTTATACATCACAATGATGGATAAATCATATTTGAAGAGAAAAATTATACGCTCAGACCGGGACTTGAACCCGGGAAGATATATTTGAAGAGAAAAATTATATGCTTATACTGGTGTTTTAACCCAGGACCTTTGACTTTCTAGGCTAATGCTCTAAAGGTGAGATGGAATCCATTGGAAACCTACCCACTTCTTCTGGTTTTGTAAAAAATTTCAATATTGTTTGGAATTCTCTTATTTCTAATTCTGGAACTTTGCCTCGCATTATGTTTTTCTGATCTGACTTGTTTCACAAGCCTTTACTTTGATCATCAGCTACACTCCAACTGTTTGAATTGAGTCGTTAACACTAGCTTTTCTTGTGCCATCTGATAAACTTCGAGATCATATCTTGCTTTTTTGCGAAATTCAAAATTCATGGACATGTCCTTGTACTTATGGAATGTGTATCTTTTTCCATATTCTATTGGTTTATTATGTTAAGTGATTTGTACTTGTATTTTCTACAGATAGGAGTATAGGATGTATGGTTGTTTCAAGTTTTATTTATATTTATTTATTTTATTTTATGTTTAAGTGTTGGTGTAGTGTGTGTTGTGTTTTGGTGAGAAAGGAGAGGATAAAACCTAATGCCGTCAAGTAGATTACTATTATATTTGAAAAGAAATATATAGTTTTCCCTTCATTAAGATGTTTAAAAACGAATAATATAAATTAAGGTAGAATTTTTTATCACTCACCTCATATTGTTCTTCTTATTTGACTGTAAACTAGTTTCGGAACATAGTTTCTGTTCCATCCTCAGTATCGTCACGACCGTTGTTCTTTCGTCTTGAAGAGCTGTCCTTCGCTCCTTCCATTGGCTGACTGAAAAACCTCGAAACCAGGTCATTCTCACCGGGAATTTCAAAGTTCATAAAAAAAAATGATAAACAGAAGTAATCTTGAAAAAGAAGAACCACCTATGAAAAAATATAGGAAATTCACATATCACCCCTGGGTACATAATAAATTTCAAAATATATTTGAGAATTTTTTTTTTTTTTTTTTTTTTTTTTTTGAAGAGAAAAATTTTTCGCCTAGACCGGGACTCGAACCCGGGACCCTTGGCTTTCTGGGCCAAGTGCTCTACCAACTGAGCTACCGAGGCGAGTTACGATCTAGACGCAAATTTTTCTCTTATATACGTTGTAATTCCCTATCACCAAATGCTTTTGAAACCATTGTTTCTATCTTTGCAAATGGCGGCTTCTTAGTTAAGAAGACATTTATTGGAAATTTAACATTACTTTAAAAGCCAGTAAGGCCTCTAATGATGTTTTTATTATTAATTTAACATTTCTCAATGAAAGATAAATTAAATTTGAAGAGAAAAATTTTCGCCTAGGCCGGGACTCGAACCCGGGACCCTTGGCTTTCCGGGCCAAGTGCTCTACCAACTGAGCTACCGAGGCGAGTTACGATCTAGATGCAAATTTTTCTCTTATATACGTTGTAATTCCCTATCGCCAAATGCTTTTGAAACCATTGTTTCTATCTTTGCAAATGGCGGCTTCTTAGTCTAGATCGTAACTCGCCTCGGTAGCTCAGTTGGTAGAGCACTTGGCCCGGAAAGCCAAGGGTCCCGGGTTCGAGTCCCGGTCTAGGCGAAAAAAATTTTTCTCTTCAAATTTAATTTATCTTTCATTGAGAAATGTTAAATTAATAATAAAAACATCATTATATTTGAGAAGTTTAATATTAAATTAGGACCAAAAAATAACTACAGTTTAAATAAACTAATAAAAACCAACAAAAATGAAAAAACTGATAAAAATAAAAAGTCAGGAATATATCAAATTGAATGCATGGGTTGTGAAAAGATATATATAGGGAAAACAAAAAGAAACCTAAAAATTAGAACCAAAGAACACATAAGAAATATTAAAAATGGAGAAATTGAAAAATCTGCAGTTGCTGCTCATGTTTGGTCTGAAAAACATCATATAAATTCAGACACTAAATTATTAAAACAGTTAGAAAATACAAAAGAGCTGACTATTTGGGAAAAAATTTATATTCAGAAGAACAGAAACAGAGTTATGAATTTTGATATTCCGATGGAGGGTGACCTTGTTTGGAGGTTCTTTGGCCAACCACAGGAGGGAGCTGACATCGACATCCAGGTGGTGCAACATAAATAAAACCAGTCTGGGAAAGCTGACGATAAAACAGAATAGTTTTGAAACATGTCCAAGAACAAATCAACATTAATATTGAGGTAAGATGTCCAGACCAAAAATAATATAATTAAAATAACCTCAAAATATAACTTCCTAAAATTAAATATTAAAATTAAATATTCATCAATTTCTTCTTTTCACTCATTTGAATGTAGATCTTTTCCCAAACAGTAAGTTCATTTGGTTTTTCTATTTGTTTTAATAATTTAGCTTCTTTCTCGATAAGATGTTTTTCAGACCATGCATGGGCAGCCATTGCAGATTTTCTACTTCCCCTTTCTTGACATTCCTGAGATGTTCTTTCACTCTAGTTTTCAAGTTTCTCTTAATTTTTCCTATGTAGAATTTCTCACATTCTTCACATTTAATTTGATAAATCCCTGATTTGTTTTCTTCTTTAATTTTCTCATTCTTATTAGGTCTAATCAGTCTACTGATGCTGTAGTCATTTTTGGGTGCTAACCTTATGTTGAAATCTTTAAAAAAAATTTGAAACTTGTGGTGTTTTAATGGATGATATGTACTCACACATACTCACTGGCACTATCGAACCCATGGGTTCATGGCCGCGCGGACATAAGCTTTCCATACATCCCTATCCTGAGCTAATGC
Source organism: Diploptera punctata (assembly GCA_030220185.1). Lineage (NCBI taxonomy): Eukaryota > Metazoa > Arthropoda > Insecta > Blattodea > Blaberidae > Diploptera > Diploptera punctata. The sequence continues at coordinate 1,567,278 of JASPKZ010000045.1, read as the reverse complement.
TTTCCAATCATTCCCTGTATAATCTACTTCCCTCAAATCATAGTTAATGTTGTTCTCCCACCTCATTCTTGGTCTACCAACTGGGCATTTTCCTTCTGGCTTTCCTACAAGAAGTTTCCATGCACGTCTTTCATTCTCCATACACGCAACATGTCCCCCATCACAGTCTATGAGACTTAACTGTTCTTATTATATCTGGCTTCTTATAAAGACCATGTAGTTCATTGTTATGTAGTCTTCTCCATTCATCTGTCTGTTCATCTCTCTTTGGTCCAAAAATTTTCCTAAGAACTTTATTCTCAAATACTCGTAATCTCGTTTCCTCCCTTAAAGTAAGAGTCCATGTTTCGCACCCATATAATATAACTGGTAGAATAATAGTTTTATATATTTTCAGCTTAACGTTTTTTGAAAGGAGTTGGGACATCAAAAGTCTCTGCAATGCATAATAGCATGCATTTCTAGAATTGAGCCTATGTTTAATTTCTTTGTGCATCTCATTCCTATTTGTGATTATTGTTCCTAGGTATTTGAATTCAGCCACTTCCTCAAAATTTCCCTCATTTGTCATTAGCTGTCCATTTCCATTATATACTGAATTTCTACGTGTGACCATATATTTAGTTTTACTGATATTTACTTCCAGTCCTAATTTCTTAGTGTTACTCAATAGTGTGTGCGTGTTGGCCTTCAGTATCTCCTCGCTATCAGCCAGTAGTACTACATCATCAGCATAAACTAACAGCTTATTAATACCATTGAGTTGTAAGCCTTCCTCATTCTCTAAAGATTTAATGGCATGCTCTAGTACAAAATTAAATAGTAGAGGAGATAGTACATCTCCTTGCTTCAACCCATTCTGGATTTCAAAAGTGTCTGAAAACTGTTTGCCTACACGCACCCTACTCTTTGTGCCATTTAGACACATTCGTATAAGTCTAACTAACTTTTTAGGAATTCCGAACTCCAGCAGGATACTATATAACTTCTCCCTCTTAATTGAATCATATGCTTTTTTGAAGTCTACATATAGTTGATGTACAGTACCATTATATTCCAATTTCTTTTCTAAAATCTGTCTTATACTAAAAATCTGATCTGTTGTAGACCTGTTTTTTCTAAATGCACATTGATGATCTCCTAGCATGTCATCAATATAGGGAGTAAGTCTGCTTACTAATATATTTGTTAGAATTTTGTACGAAGTTGAAAGTAATGAGATGCCCCTGTAGTTGTTGCAATCAGTTTTATCTCCTTTTTTATAAATTGGTACGATAATTGATTCCTTCCATTCATCTGGAAGAGCTTCTTTTCCCCAAATCATACCAAGCAACCAGCGTATCTTGTCCATCAATTTTTCTCCCCCTGATTTTATCAGTTCTGCTGGGATCTCATCTGAACCTGATGCTTTATACATCTTCAATTTTTCAATCGCCATTTCAACCTCTAATGCACTTGACTCTGCGACTAGCATTTCTACTGTCTGTAACTTATCCTCCTCAATGTCCTATTCTGTATGTACATTTAATAGCTGATTAAAGTAACTTTTCCATCTATTTAATATACTCCTAGAATCTGCAATCATATCTCCATTTTCATTCCGAATTATATTTGTTCTAGCCTGAAACCCTTTCTTCTCTATACTAATTCCCTGATATAATTCTCTAATGTTCCTATTTTTTGCATTCATTTCAAGATCATTAATCTTCTCTCTCAAATATTCCCTCTTTTTACTCTTTAGTAACTTGGAGGTTTCCCATCTAACACTACCCATTTGCTCTAAATTTACCTCATTTGGCTCGTATAACCATTTCATTTTTGCTAGCTTTCTTTTCTTTACACTGTCGGCACATTCCTCGTCAAACCATTTCTTGTTTTGCCTCTTTTTTAAATAACCCATGCTTTCTGATGCTGACAATTTAACAGTATCTCTTATAGCCAGCGAATTTTCTAAATTTTTACATTTTCTTCTTTTACTTTTAGAAGAGTGCTTTGATTAATAAGTTTTTTGTCTTTTGAACTTGTTTATTTTCTTGAGTATCATTTTTATTGCAAAACCATTTTTCGTGGCTACGTTGATTATGTGTTCTTTTTCTTTTTCATAATTTTCTTTGTTCATTGGTATGTTCACTAATCTGTGTGTCAAACTATTGAAAACTGCTTCTTTGTGAGCTATGTGATTGAAACCTGAAGCTTTTATGTAGTTATCTATATGTGTCTTCTTTCTGTAAATTCCAAATTCTATCTTATTTTCTTCATTCCTTTTTAATATGAATATGTGAACAATATGAACATTAGATTATTATTGTTGAAAGGCAAACAAGGAGACCACCAAACTTAATGTCTCCAACCAATAGACAAATTGCTATCAACAATACCAGCCTTTCTGCTAAATATTGGAGTGCAAGAGAGCGAATGATTTCATTATCAAGTGCTCGACATTAGATACTAACCAACCAACCATACCGCTATGCCTTTTTATCATATGTACTGCAGAGAGGTTTGAATTTATTCCAGAGATCTGGTGTACAATCTAACAATTAAAAATTGTCACTACTGTCTCTTCTATCTCCATGATTGAAAATTTTACAATGAAATTTTCCAATTCCATCAGATATCAGACCTGGACCCAGAAAGCAAGTCAAGGTATTATCTGAGCTAACATGGCAGATATTTTGATAATATTATTGTTTACTGGTCCACTGCTGTGGTCTCGAGGTTGCGTGCTGCCTTGTCACGCAGCGGGCCCGGGTTCGATCCCTGGTCGGGGCAGTTTTTCTGAGTGTGGTTTTTATCAGGGTTTTTTCCTCACCTGTAAGACAAATCTCAGGAAAACTTTAAGGCCCAAACAGTCCCCAAAATCATATGGCCATCATCATCATCCTTATCATTATCAACATCCTTCACCGGTGTGGAAAGCAACGGGACGCTACCACACCTACAATTCCCTAGTAAAGCTGCACACATAGCATGAAAATGCTATGACTGCAGTGAAGGACCTGCCTTTGGGCAGAATTACTATGGGTGGATGGATTGTTTACTGATGTTACTCACGTTTGCTGTTCAACAGGATAGAGGAAATTCCACGAGATGAACTGAACTTGGCAGATGATGAAATGCTGATTCCTGTAGCTCATTTCTATAAGGACATTTTCTCCACATTTGGTATCCCTTTCTTCCTTAAAGTTAAACATGTAAGTAAACAACATTTCTAAAGTGATAATTAGGAATCTTTTTAGCTTGGCAAATGTTCATAGGCTTTATGTTATCTAATGGTTTGCCACAGACTTGCACCTGCCTTTTAGTTTGAGGTTAAAATCTTTGAGGTCAAGTGACTGTGGTTTAAAATGTCTGGAAGATTCCTTACTTTAATGAACTCAACTGTAAATGACTGAATAATTACAATATTTCTGCAATCATAAGATTATTATCATTATTATTTTATAAATATTCTCTTGTGTGAATATATGTATGTGTGTATATATATATATCTTAATATATAAAAATTACATGTCACGTTGTTTGTCTGCGATGGAATCCTAAACTACTGAACCGATTTTAATAAAATGTTGCACACTGTGTGCTGTTTGATCCAACTTGAGACCTACGGTTGTTTATAACTAAATTTATAGTCGCATTATTTTTTATTGCAAATTATTTGTTTATTAATTAACAAAGAGTTCCATACGATTCTAACAGATGGCCGTGTAAGGTAATTGGTTTATTAAGTTATGTAGATAGGAAATAACACTTTGAGGTTTTTTTAATATTGTTTATTTTTTATTATTTCACTCACCTCATGCTTCATAATTCATAGCAGACCCTGGGTTTCTTCACATCTTTTGTGACATTCTCAATGCTGTGTCACGTTCACAACTGAAGTCCAACGGCTTTCTATCCTGCAGACTGACCTCTGCGTCATCTGGTGGCCGACCGAAGCATTTCCAAATCAGTCCTCTCTCCTTATAACCGGGTATTTCAAAATTCATAGTTGTATTTTCATTCTTGCATATGTAGATTTTTTCCCAAATTGTGAGTTCCTTCGGTTTTTCCAATTGTTTAAGTAATTTTGTTTTGGTTTCTATTCTATGTTTTTCCTGACCAGGCATGTGCAGCTATTGCAGATTTTTCAGTTTCTCCATTTTTAACATTTCTGAGGTGTTCTTTTAATCTTGTATTTAGATTCCTTTTTGTTTTTCCTATGTATATCTTTTCACAATCTTTACAATTAATTTGATAAATTCCCGATTTTTTGCAGTCTTCAATCTTTTCATTTTTGTTGGTTTTTATTAAATTACCTAAGCTGTAATCATTTTTCGGTGCTAATTTAATGTTGAATTTGTTGAAAATTTTTTGAAACTTGTCAAATACTAAAGGATGGTATGTGAACTTCTTGAATTTTTTGCCTATATTTTTATCTGTCTAAAAATATAGGCAAAAAATTCAAGAAGTTCACATACCATCCTTTAGTATTTGACAAGTTTCAAAAAATTTTTTCAACAAATTCAACATTAAATTAGCACCGAAAAATTATTACAGCTTAGGTAATTTAATAAAAACCAACAAAAATGAAAAGATTGAAGACTGCAAAAAATCGGGAATTTATCAAATTAATTGTAAAGATTGTGAAAAGATATACATAGGAAAAACAAAAAGGAATCTAAATACAAGATTAAAAGAACACCTCAGAAATGTTAAAAATGGAGAAACTGAAAAATCTGCAATAGCTGCACATGCCTGGTCAGAAAAACATAGAATAGAAACCAAAACAAAATTACTTAAACAATTGGAAAAACCGAAGGAACTCACAATTTGGGAAAAAATCTACATATGCAAGGATGAAAATACAACTATGAATTTTGAAATACCCGGTTATAAGGAGAGAGGACTGATTTGGAAATTCTTCGGTCGGCCACCAGATGGCGCAGAGGTCAGTCTGCAGGATAGAAAGCCATTGGACTTCAGTTGTGAACGTGACAGAGCATTGAGAATGTCACAAAAGATGTGAAGAAACCCAGGGTCTGCTATGAATTATGAAGTATGAGGTGAGTGAAATAATAAAAAATAAACAATTGGTTTATTATTTAACCAGGTGGCTGTGCTTTTTGTTGCAACCGCGAATTTCAATTGAATTACAAATATTGATTATTTCATAATTTAAGTGTGTTCAGTGTTTGTTTTATTTTCAATATATTGATAATAATATTAATTTCGTGTGTACGTATTAGTTTTAAGTAATCTGGCTGAAAGACAGCAACTTAATTTAAATTTAATTGGACCGAGAAGGGACATTGAACAATATGGCAAATCAGTTGTAGAGACCATGAATGATAAGATATCAAGTGAATTTCCGCAAATTGGTATAGGCCTATGTGACATAAATCTTACATTTAAGAAGAATGTCAATTTAAAAACATATGAAGGTCCTAAGGAACGGAATAATAGAACTGTAAATAAGTCTGTTAGTTGTAATAATATGCCTAATATTACAGAAACAATCTCCATGCCTCAATTAAATGAAAAACAATAAATGTATATAATCCTTATGATACACTTATGGATGATACTGAGAATGTAGACAACATAAATTCATCTCAATCAACAAATCCACTTCCACAAAAACCACCACCCATATTTATACCGGGTGTAGTTAACGTACCAGAACTAAAAAATTGTGTAAAACAAAAACTTTCTGATTTAGATTTCTCACTTAGTTTACTACAACATAACTTAACGTATACCTTAGCCACAGCAACGCGTGGCCGGGACTTATATATATATATAAAACAAAGTCGGATTAGTTACACTATTTATAACTCAAGAACGGCTGGACCGATTTTTATGATCTTTGATTTGTTGGATTTGTTTCCACCCCGAATAGCAGATAACTATTAAAACATCGGAAAAATTAACGTAAAAATATTTAAAAGCGATACGACGTTCGCTGGGCCAGATAGTATATATATATTTTACATTTGGCAAATATGATATGAAAAGAAAAATGAATGCTCGAGTCGGGATTTGAACCCGAGTCTCTAAACTCTGTACGTTTAGCGCTCTAACGAGCTGAGCTACCCAAGTATTCCAATTCAAACATACATTTTTCTTATATATGTAGTATTCTCAATTCACACAAGAGGTAGCGGAAATTTGTTCCGACTGACATCTAGTGGCTAACATAACAGTTAAGCAAATTTTTAAAGAGAATATTTACTTTATAGTAGTAACGCTTGTATATTTAGATGTTATAACTATATTTTTGACATTTGGCAAGGAAGGCAAATATAATATGAAAAGAAAAATGAATGCTTGATTCAGGATTTGAACTCGGGTCTCTAAACTCTGTATGTTTAGCGCTCTAACGACCTGAGTTGCGTTACTGCTATAAAGTAAATATTCTCTTTAAAAATGTGCTTAACTGTTATGTTAGCCACTAGATGTCAGTCATAACAAATTTCTACTTCCTCTTATGTGTATTGGAATACTTGGGTAGCTCAGGTCATTAGAGTGCTAAATGTACAGAGTTTAGAGACTTGGGTTCAAATCCCGACTCAACCATTCATTTTTCTTTTCATATCATATATATATATATATATATATATATATATCACTCATTTGCTGCAACAATGTCATAACTTGAAAATCATGATTTTTCAGGAGAAGCATTTGAAGTTTTAGGGTCGTATGCAAATACATTACTCTCTACTCAAATTACTTCCAATCACTGGTGAGCTGAGATCGAATTAACGGCCGCCTTAACCGGTCATGCATGAATGTTGACGTTTTCGTAATATTGGCAACGAATTACCCAGAATTCTCAGCGATAAAACCACTTCCGTTATTTTCGTCTGCTATAGAGGAATGCATTTATGCTTGCATCCCGCAAATAATACCGTATACAAACACGTCTGCGACGTGCAATATTACGCCGATTCTCCTGTTCTCCCAGTTGAATTCTTTGGTAGACTCTATCAAATTCCTCTTCTCCGCGTATACCGAAAACATGATCGAAGTCTTCAAGGTCCGACATCTTGGATAAGTTTCAAATTACATCGGTTCCCTTCGGGATTTTCACATAAGTTTATATCTTGAGCTACGATCTTAAGGTACCTTGTCAGGTAGCTTTACAATTATTACCGCGTGAATAGATTTCTGAGTAAGAAAAATGTGTTTGAATAAAACTTTATCAGCAGAGAACGCCTTTTACTGTCTAATACGTTCAAACATTTGACCCTTATATACTGTCTTTCCATGTCTTCCTGTGATATTAACTAAAATATCGTGATTTTTGAGTTATGATGTTGTTGCAGCAAATGAGCGAAATGTAGACACTTTGTGGATGATGCTGTATTCTGAGAGGACCCATATATAAGTGGATATTTCTAATAACAATCTCCCAAGTTCTACAGAATATTATGAATATTTTTATTTTTTCAGGGTGAGCCTTTTTCAAAAGTAAAAGATAGATTATTGAAGAAATTAGGAATACAAGAAAAGGAATTTGAAAAGGTAAGAAATAAAATTTGTCATGTTAATATTTATATCAGGGTTTTCAAACTATTTGTTGTTTGCACTTCTCTCATCTGCTAAAACCTGAGTGTGCCTCCCCTGTAAAAATTGAAATATGTGAACAAAAATATTTCTTCTTAAAAAAAAAAGATTATCACTAGTAAAATTTGTTTCATTTATTAATTTTAATGGAAATGTGTCATTATTACTGATGACCTACAAATTTTAATGTTCTTATCAAATTAAATTAAATGATGAATCAAGTTTGGTTACAAAGTTCCTCAAAAGCACACCAGATGGCAATTTAGAAAATTATTTCTTCAAAAGTACACCAGATGGCAGTTTAGAAAATTACCAGCATAATAAAAAATTGACAGTCGTGAAAACAGCTGAAGATGGGAATGATGTATTTCCCGATACTGTAGTTCTGTGTTTTAAAAAAAACATAGATGTATGAGTTAAGAAGAATTAATAATTCATTTGATTCTTATTCTTAACCAGTGTCAGTTCAGTGTAATAAATAGGGCAAGGATTTTTATAAACTAGAAGTTAAGAATGCAACACAAATTAGTATAATTTTTATTATTGATTTCGTACATCTCAATGATGGATAAATCATATTTGAAGAGAAAAATTATACGCTCAGACCGGGACTTGAACCCGGGACCCTGGGTTCAAGTCTCGGTCTGAGCGTATAATTTTTCTCTTCAAATATAATTTATCCATCATTGAGATGTACGAAATCAATAATAATAACATGGAAAAAGCCGTACTGGCTGTAATGTATAATTCCCAAATATGTCTTCTTAATAAAGGAGCCGCTATTTGCAAGATAGAAGCATGGCTTCATAGCATTTGGTGGACGGGAATTACAATGTATATAGAGAAGGATTTGCGTTTAGATCGGTACTTGCTCAGGTAGCTCAGTTGGTAGAGCACTTGGTCTAGAGAACCAAGGGTCCCGGGTTCAAGTCCCGGTCTGAGCGTATAATTTTTCTCTTCAAAAAAAAAGGTAATTTTTATGTAAATGTAATATTATTTCTTTCCTAATTCAAAAGTAACATGTGTAATATAGAATTAATATTGCTAGATCTATAAAAAAGTATTGAGAAATGTATAAATTATATTATAAACCTGGACAATTTTTTTTTTCAGTTGATTACAGATAAAAAGACATATTATTAATTTTACTCAGTGCATTCTTAATTTTTAGCACCTAAAAATCCTCTCTTTACTGATAATACTCATGTAAATATTAAGAATTTAATAAATATCATCATTCATATATATTAATTTTGGGAATTTTACATTATGAGGTTTTCTTAATAAAAATCAATTGAATCATGAATTCTTCTTACCTCATACATCTATATTATTTAACACAAAACCGAGGTATCAAGCATCATCACTCCCATCTCAGCTGTTATCACTATTTTAATTTATGTAATTGAAGTTCAACTTAATTGTATTTGTAGTTCAGTTGAAACTATACTTAATTTTTTTAAATAAATGTAATTTTTCACAGTTCAAATTTGCTCTTGTAATAATGGGCCGACCTCAGTTCATCACTGAAGAAACGGAGTTCTACATGAACTTACAAGAGTTTAAAAACCATCCAAATCAAGGTAAGATTTCTAATCTTTTATAAGTGTGATCTGATTTCATAAAATTAACCATAAAATCTTATACGCCACAGTATGATAATTCAGACAACTTGAATTAAAAAAGGATTTAAACAAAATTTTGATTTCACATACTTTAACTTCCTCTAAGGTGACTCAGTGTTACATATGGTAAAACACTTCTTTTCCACATCTAAGTCCAAAATTGCATCTTGGTCACTCCATGTGTAGTTTACACTGGATGATTCATAGCTAAGGCAGGTTTCTCTTGGGGTTATCCCATTTTCCCCTGCCAAAAAACTTCCATTCCACTGTATTGATGTATGTCATCCATTTCATCCTCCCCTGTGATAGTGCTATATGCCTGGTTTAGCCAACTTGGTTGTATATCACATCTGCTTACCTGGCATGAGTAGAGGATTTTTCTTCTTCATTAGGTACTAGAAGTATGTAATAACAGTTGTGGTCTTCTCTAAAGCCTCTTATATTTTTTCCAATTCTGTATTATTTTCATCCAGTTGTTTACCTTCATTAATTTTAAGTCATAATATGACATCATCCTTCACTGACCAATCTTCTGCAAGTAATTGGTTTTCATTTATAATTTTTTTTAGCCAATCTCTGTGTTTTTATATTCAATTTTTATGACAAATCCAACCTTTTTTTGTTTTTAATTCTAATAATATTTCACCTCATCTCATATTTTCTTCTTTTTAGACCAGTTCAGAATAATTATTCCATCTTCAGCATTTTCTCAATTGTTGTTCTGTTGTGGTGATACACAGTTTTTTCCTTCATTTGTTGGTGAACCGATGAACCTCCAAATCAAATCACATTTCTTGGGAATTTCAAAATTCATTAATTTCTCCTTATTTTTTTTTAATGTAGATTTTTTCCCAAACCAAGAGTTCTTTAGGTTTTTCTTTTTGTTTTATTAATTTAGCCTTTCTTTCAATTTGGTGTTTTTTCTGACCAAGCGTTAACAGCTGCTGCAGATTGTTCTAATCCCCAATTTTTAACATTCCTATAATGTTGCTTTACTCTGGTTTTCAAGTGTCTTTTGTGTTTTCCCTATGTAGAAAATAGGGAAGTGGAAAAATCTGCTTTAACTGCTCATGATTGATCAGAAAAAAACATAAAATTGAAAGTAAGGCTTAAATTAATAAAACAAATAGAAAATTAAATAAAAATAAAACTACGTTTTATTTCTATTTAATTAATAAATATGGATTTTCATCAAGTAAACACCAACTCAATTGATTACAAATAGAAAACCTAAAGAACTCACGATTTGGGAAGAGATGTGCTATTTAAAAAAAAAGAAGGAAGTTGAAATGAATGAATTTTGAAATTTTTGGGAATATGATTTGATTTAGAGGTTCATCAGTCTACCAACAGATGGAGGAAGAAACTATGCATCACCACAACAGAACAATGCTTGAGAAAATACTGAAAATGGAATATTTATTCCGAAACTGATCTAAAAGAAGACAAAATATGTGGTGAGGCGTAGTTAGTTTTAGTAATATAGTAGTAGTAATCTAATGCCCATTAGCTTGGATGTGTTCCTTTTGTTTCCTTGCTTTCTGGTCGAGGGGGGAACATTTTTACCTCCGGAATTATGTACAGATAAAAGTGATACCATGATGTATAAAGGGGCTTATGTGTTGTTCATTTTGCACCACCCAGAGACATGTATAGATTAAGAATGCGAACAACTTTGCCTTAGATTTTTAGAGTAATGTAGAAATAGGACAGAGAATGAAAAGAACCCTAAGATCTCGAGTGCTCTAATATCATTGGGGTCAGAAGAAAACGAGAATTTCAGTAATATTAAATTACTAATATTTCGTAGTGTTACTTGCTCTAAGTTTGAAATCCAACTTTACCTTAGTAATCCTGTATTATTCAAAGTTAAAATTGGGAAACACATTATGAGGTTCTTAATTAATAAATTAATGAGTCATTTTTACATCTTACCTCATATTTCATGTTTTATCAAACACGGTAACTATGTTTTCAAATGAATGACAAGATCATTTGAAAACTATAGTTACCGTGTTTGATAAAACATGAAATATGAGGTAAGATGTAAAAATGACTCATTAATTTATTAATCCTGTATTATTTATTACATTTTTATTATTTGTATGTGTAATTCATTGTTTTGTTTATTTATTTTTCTTTTATCTTTAAATAAAATTTGTCTTTCGGTGAGAAGTGATAAATTTAATATCAGTCCACCGCTGTGGTCTCGGGGTAGCTAGCTGCCTTGTCACGCAGCGGGCCTGGGTTCGATCCCCAGTCAGGACAGTTTTTCTGGGTGAGGTTTTTATCGGGGTTTTTCCTCACCTGTAAGGTAAATGTCAGGAAAACTTTAAGGCCCAAACGGTCCCCGAAATCATTTGGCCATCACCATCATCACCCATCATATCATCGGGCCAACGTAACCCCGCCTTCCATGCGCCCCAACCTCAGAAGTGGGTTACAATTATGCCATGCCAGGAGAGAGACCAGGAATGTCGAAAGACAAACCTGGGGCATTTGTAAAAAAAAAAATTGAAAATAAGCTTCACTGGCTATAAATGTGGTGTTAATTCCCAATAAAGTCTTTTTGTTAAGGAAGACGCAGACGGCATGTAGAACGAAAAGCTCATAGCTTAGGCATGTGGGAATTCATATAAAAAGGAGAGAATTAATATTCGTTTGAATCAGGAGCCTGCTGGCTCAGTGGTCTGAGCACGGGTTCAAATCCTGTTTCAGGTATATATTTTTCTATATTAAAATTAATGTTGGAAAGTAAACATTATGAGGTTATATCATTAATATTGAGTGGAGAACATATTTTAATAACTCACCTCATACAATTTCAAATTTATTTGAGACCATTGAACGAAAAATCATTTGAAACCAATGGTCTCAAAGAAATTTGAAATTTAATATAATAAATTTAGGAATTTTTAACATACATCCATAGTAATTCTGCCCGAGGGCAGGTCTTTCACTGCAATCATAGCATTTTCATGCTATGCTTTGCAGCTTGACTAGGGAATTATAGGCATGGTAGCTTCCCGTTGCTTTCCACACCGATGAAGGATGATGATAAGGATGATGGTGATGGCCGGATGATTTTCGGGGACTGTTGGGCCCTAAGCTTCCTGACATTTGTCTTACATGTGAGGAAAAAAACCTCACCCAGGAGCCTGTCCCAACCGGGAATTGAACCCAGACCCGCTGCGTGACAAGGCAGCACGCTACCTCGAGACCACAACGGTGAACTTTTTAACATTATGAGGTTTTATTGATAAGAATCAAATGAATCGTGAATTCTTCTTACCTCATACTTCTATGTTTTTTTTAACACAGCACTGCAGTATCGGCGACCATCGTCACCATCATCAGCTGTTTTCACGACTGTCAATTTTTTCTTTTGCCGGTAATTATCCAAACTGCCATCTGGTGTTCTTTTGAAGGAGTCATTTTCTAAACTGCCATCTGTTGTATTTTTGAAGAACTTTGTAATCAAGCTTGGTTCGTCCGGAATTTTGAAGTTCGTGGTTCTAGTATGGTTTTTTTTTAATATATATCTTTTCTCAAACTGTTAAATCCAAAGGTTTAGGTTTGGGAAAAGATATATATTTGAAAAAAAAACATACCAGAACCATGAACTTCGAGATTCCGGACGAACCAAGCTTGATTACAAAGTTTTTCAAAAAATATAACAGATGGCAGTTTAGAAAATGACTCCTTCAAACAAACACCAGATGGCAGTTTGGATAATTACCGGCAAAAGAAAAAAATTGATAGTCGTGAAAACAGCTGACGATGGTCGCTGACACTGCGGTGCTGTGTTTAAAAAAACGTAGAAATATGAGGTAAGAAGAATTCACGATTCATTTGATTCTTATAAATTTGAAATTGTATGAGGTGAGTTATTAAAAATTGTTCTCCACTCAATATTAATTTATTTTTCTCTTCAAATAAAATTTGTCTTTCGATGAGAAGTGATAAATTTAATTTCCAAATTTGTTAATTCATTGTTATCTTAATTATATTATTTTTGGTCTGGACATCTTACCTCAATATTAATGTTGATTTGTTCTTGGACATGTTTCAAAACAATTCTGTTTTATTGTCAGCTTTCCCAGACTGGTTTTATTTATGTTGCATTATGTTGCACCACCTGGATGTCGATGTCAGCTCCATCCTGTGGTTGGCCAAAGAACCTCCAAACAAGGTCACCCTCCATCGGAATATCAAAATTCATAACTCTGTTTCTGTTCTTCTGAATATAAATTTTTTCCCAAATAGTCAGCTCTTTTGTATTTTCTAACTGTTTTAATAATTTAGTGTCTGAATTTATACTATGTTTTTCAGACCAAACATGAGCAGCAACTGCAGATTTTTCAATTTCTCCATTTTTAATATTTCTTATGTGTTCTTTGGTTCTAATTTTTAGGTTTCTTTTTGTTTTCCCTATATATATCTTTTCACAACCCATGCATTCAATTTGATATATTCCTGACTTTTTATTTTTATCAGTTTTTTCATTTTTGTTGGTTTTTATTAGTTTATTTAAACTGTAGTTATTTTTTGGTGCTAATTTAATATTAAACTTCTCAAATATATTTTGAAATTTATTATGTACCCAGGGGTGATATGTGAATTTCCTATATTATTTCATAGGTGGTTCTTCTTTTTCAAGATTACTTCTGTTTATCATTCTTGGTTTTTTAAACTTTTCTATCCTTTTATGTACCATTTTTTCATCAAACCCATTTTCTCTTGCTACTTTGATTATGTGTTTTTTCTCATGTTTGAAATCTTCTTCGTTTAAGGGTAAGTTTACCAATCTATGAGTTAAACTATTAAATGCTGCTAATTTATGTCCAATTGGATTGAACCCTGTTGATTTTATAAAATTTTCTGTATGAGTTTCTTTCCTATGAATCCTGAATTCAATTTTTCTTTTTTCTTCGTTTCTGACCAATTTAAGATCCAAAAAAGGTATTTGTTTATTGTCTTCTATTTCTTTGGTGAATTTAATGTTTGTACTCTGTAAATTTAATAGTTTTAGGGAATCTTCTACATGTTTTTCTTTAACAATACAAATTATATCATCAACATATCTACTCCAAAATTTAAACATTGTGGGATGTGCTTTAGTGATTTTACATTCAAAATCGCTCATAAATAAATTTGCCAGGAAAGGTGATAATGGGTTTCCCATTGAGAGCCCTGATTTTTGTCTATAGAAATTCCCATTGAATGTAAAAAAACATTTGGTCAATGCATAACTCAGTTAATTTCAAATAATCTTCTTTGATCTCTCTGTCTATGTTGTTTTTTCTTAACCAATTGTTCAATATCTCCAAAGTTTTTTGTTTTGGTACATTTGTGAATAGTGAAACTACATCAAACGAAACCAACCTATCTGTGGGTTCAATTTCCACTTTTTCTAATTTCTTAACTAATTCCAATGAATTTTCAATCTGCAGACTTTCAAAATTATTAATTCTTTTAAATTGATTATTCAGCCATTTCGAAATTTTGTAGGTTGGTGATCCAATATTGTTAATTATTGGCCTCATTTTGTTTCTAGGTTTGTGAATTTTTGGAAGTCCATGTATATTAGGGTTTCTTGGGTTGCTTACTTTTAATTGAAATTTTTCTTTCTTGGATAGAATTTTAACATTTTTAAAACAGTTTTCCACTTTTTTTATGGTTTTTGGTACGGGGTCATTCTTAATTTTTTCATACTCTTTTTCTTTCAAAAGTTCTTCCATTCTATTTTGATAATCTTCTTTGTCCAGAATTATAATTTGGTTACCCTTATCTGATTTTGTATATACAACATTTTTGTTATTTATTTCTTTGAGTGTTTTTAAATTTTCCTTACAAACTGGGTTTTTATTTGTATTCTTTATTTTATTCAAAATTTCTTCACATTTTTTTCTGATGATTATTTTTTCTTCTGTAACTAACCCTCCTATTGAATTTTCAATGTCCACTATGTATTCTTCTATTCTATTGGAATAATCTATTGCTGTTTTTAGACCGTTTTCTAACAATTTTGTCTCTTTTAGGTTAAAGGTTACCTTTGAAAAATTTTTAACATAACCTCAAAATATAACTTCCTAAAATTAAATATCATTGTTATCTTTTTATTCTCAAATTGCCTTTATTCATTTTAGTTGGACTAAAAGGTTTTATTGAGGGTTTGCTTTTTTTTTTTTTATCTTATGAAATACTTATCCACTAAAACTCACTTTTTGTAATCAACATTACTGCAAAAATAACTATTTTCCACTCCATTTCTGCATAATAGGCATTCATTATCCATCCTATGCAGATGTACTTAGGACATTTTTATTGTCATCCTGACAGATCATAGTCCTCAAAGGACTTATTTAAGGATCGTCCCATGATCTCTTCCCATGTGGGATATAGTTTAGGATTCCCTTGGGCAATTTCTTGATAGTTATGGATATGATCAATGACCGGGTCTATGTTGAGTTCCTGAAGGATATTGGAATTCCTTTTCATGTCCCACTTAGTATAGCCTGCTGTTCAACGCATGAACTTTATTTCACTGATGGTAATCCTCCATCTGTCGTCCTTAGGGTCCACACTCCACTGATATTTTTATGTATTGTTTTATATAGATGTTTGAACATCAATATAAGAACAACTATGAAAGAAGACTTCAGGCTCGTGTCCCTCATCTCGTCTCTCTGTGTAGCAGCTGTACAATGCATGAATCTCATTTTACTAGCAGTGATTCTCCTTGCAGTGCAATTTGTTAGGGTCCATGTTTCATTTCCATAAATTGGTCATGCTAAGGTTTTATAGAGATATTTATATTTGAAATGTTAAATTAATAATGAAAAACATCATTTTTATAGAGATGTTGATTTCATAACTACTTACGATATCCATTGATTTATTATTTTTTGTAGGCTGTAGCAGTCGTTTCAGGACTACAACATAAAAGGAAAGTTTACATTTTTTATTGTTTTTTTTTATTTCAGAATTCTTTCTGTTATATACAGAGATATCCTCAACCAAAATATACATTTTTTTTCTTCCACACTTCTCAGTCTTGCGTGTCTGCTTCTGTCATATTTCTCTTCTTCATGTTGTTGTGGATTCCCTTTATCCTCATTGGCTTTGGCCTACTGCATTTCTCTTTTCCAGGAGGTATCCATTTCAATACTTCTTTGTTTGTTTTCTGTATCCCTTCTTCTCATTATATACCTATACCATCTTAGTTGGATTTCTTCGATCTCTTGTACAACATCCTTTTCTACATTCATAATTTCTCTTATTGTATTATTTTTTAATTTGTCTAATTTTTATATTCTTGCCGATCTTCTTAAAAAGTCCATTTATGTGACTAATAATTTATTTCCGTGTTTTTGCTTTCAACGTCCATGTTTCCACGCCATATAATAAAATACTCTTCACAATTATGTTATATATTAATAATTTAGTCCTCTTGATTATATTCCTACTCCATAAAATTGAATTTAATATGCCAATAACTTTCTTTGTCTCTATTATTCTTTTTTTTTGGTGTCTAATTCAGATGATCCATCTCTTTGAATTATTGATCCCAAATACTTAAAATATTCCACTGTTGTATTCTGTTTTATTATAATTAATTATTATTATCTTCATCTTCTTCTTCCTTCCAAGTATTAGGCCAAGGCCTGTTATGATCCTATAGAAAATTTTCCCTCCAGCATTTCATAGGAGGGCCCAGAGGTTTCGTCCTCTTGGTATATAATTATAAACAGCTTTGGGGATCCGATTTGAACTCATTCTTTCAAGATGGTGTTATTATTATTTACTGTTATTGTTGCGTTTTGCAGGTAATACAACGCCAAGGCCTTGGTTGGGATTGGAACACATTAACAAAGCTCCGAAACGTTCACGGTTCAACTACTTGGAGAAGGCAATCAAGATCTACAACTAACGCGGGATCGATTGTTTTCGTGTGTACTCCTCCAGCGTTGCCAACATGTATAAACTGAAATTACATACATTAAGGCAACTGTGATGCATCTAGTGCAGCCAAGACTGTTATTTTTTTTCTTTCCAATAATTAATTGTGGTTTGATATTGGGCCATAGAACCGAGTGTTGGGCAGAAGCAAAGCCGGTCAGAACTGAAATAAAAATATGCTGCTCATAAGAGCAGTTATTATGGTAGCTCCGCATGATTTGTGCTCTTAGTTGCCCTCTGTATTGGAATGCCGGAAAAGAACTATAGCCACTGTATGTTGTGTCCAAATTTAATAGTGAGAAGCGAATATAAGTGTGCATGAATGTAAAGTAACGGCACAGTAAAAAAGAAATAAATTGATAAAGTAAAGAGTTAATATTTGGATTAATTTTTAATTTGCATATTTAGGAAAGAAGGAAAAGTAAATAAAAATCATGTATTTATACGTAGTTAACATAATGCTATTGCAAACTCACTTTTTAATTTTTCTTATCTTTTTGGTTTCAATACTTCAAAAACATCGTAAAGAAGGAAAAGCTTACCCTATCCATCAGTATTATATGAGGAAAAAATAATAATAATAATTTGATTGGTTTAATGAAAAGGTCCATGTAATTTTGTACATAATAATAATAATACATATTTCTGATTTGTACATAATGATTGTTGAATTAAGTAGTGGTAAGCAATTTGTCAGCATTGTGTATTTGATGCACACAGACTATTGCTCAAAAGTATCTGCTGTGAAAAATCTTTTTTGTTATGCAAAAATTGTCTCATGAGGTTGTCAGGTACAGATTGAGTTTTCGTGATCGAATATCTTTTACAAGTTGTTTTTTTTTTTATAAGGTCTTGGTATATTCGTGACTGGCGGTGGTAAGTTTTGGAAGAACAAATTTCTATAATACTTGCCTATATGCCTCTAATTATTAAACTATAAGAGTGAACTATATCAAAATCAGTTAATTACAGTTGAACCTGCCTGAACGGCAGTTACTTAGAGGTCAACTCAATAAACAATCATTTTTGTCTCTGTAACTGATTGATTTAGCCATAAAGCCTGTGTTATTATCCTCTCCCTTCAAAGGTCACCTCACACCACAGTCAGCAGCAATTCAAATTTTTACAAAATGACCTGAATTAAATGGCTGATCACCATCACTATGAATACTTTGTTTATTTAAATTAATATAATATATTTGATAATTTTTACGTTTTGAGGTTTTCTTAATAAGAATCAAATGAATCTTGAATTCTTCTTACCTCATACATCTGTGTTTTTTTATACAGAACTGCAGTATTGGGAAAAAAACATTTTTTCCATCTTCAGCTGTTTTCACGACTGTAAATTTTTTCTTTTGCCAGTAATTTTGTAAACTGCCATCTGGTGTACTTTTGAAGAAATAATTTTCTAAACTGCCATCTGGTGCAGTACATAGTTTATTAGAGAATCATAGAATTGAAAAAGAAGCAAAATTTTTGAAACATCTATCTATGGGAAAAGATATACATTCAAAAACCATACTAAAACAATGAACTTCGAGGTTCCAGACAAACCAAGTTTGATTACAAAGTTCTTCAAAAGTACACCAGATGGCAGTTTAGAAATTACTTCTTCAAAAGTACACCAGATGGCAGTTTACAAAATTACTGGCAAAAGAAAAAATTGACATTCGTGAAAACAGCTGAAGATGGAAAAGATTTTTTTTCCCCAATACTGCATTTCTGTGTTAAAAAAAACATACATGTATGAGATAAGAAAAATTCACGATTCATTTGATTCTTAATACTTTGTTTGCCCCTGAGACTGTCACACAGTATGTCTGTAAAGTGGTGAATGATAAAGCATGATGTACTATTACAGACGCAGCAAACATGGGAACACGCTACTTGGTGTTCTACAATTCTACAAGAGCTGTAGTATTGATATCACAGTTCTTTAACTGACAGTCATTGTGTTTCAAGTACATTATTTCTGATAGGTTGGTAATAATACTCTGCAATTAATAAAAATAATTAAAATTTGATAAAAATGTCTGTAAATCACATTCTTTTCTTTTAATGGAATTAATGCTTAAATGATGGCCATACATTTCATAAAACTTATGATGGGAATTAACAATATGAGACTTTCAAATAAATAAAATTACAATGAGTTTTACATCATCTCACCTCATACACTTCCATGTTCTTCACAGCACAGGACAGCAGTTTCAGGAAGCCATTCGTATCTTCAGCCATTTTTTTCCCCAGAATAAAAAAATGGCTGAAGATAGGAACGACTGTCCGTGTGCTGTGACTAACATGCAGTGTATGAGGTGAGATAATCTAAGACTCTTTTAAATTTTATTTGAAAGCCATAAAGTTCATGATAAAATCAAATGTTTCTTACCTCTCCTCATATAATCTTCTATGTAGATTGCGATTTCGAGACCATAATGGTCTCATCTTCAATATAATCTTGGTGACTGATGTTATGTCGATCGAAAGAAACACTTCTTCCCTCTGTTGGTAGACCGATGAACCTCTGGATCAGATCAGGATTTGCAGGAATTTCGAAGTTCATAAGTTTTCCTTTCTTTTTCTGAATGTGGATTTTTTCCCAAACCGTGAGTTTCTTTTGTTTATCTATTTGTTTAATTAGATAAACAAAAGGAATTCACAGTTTGGAAAAAAATCCACATTCAGAAAAACAAAGGAAAACTTATGAACTTCAAAATTCCTGCAAATCCTGACCTGATCTAGAGGTTCATCGATCTATCAACAGAGGGAAGAAGAAGTGTTTCTTCCGATCGACATAACATCAGTCGCCAAGATTGTACTGAAAATGAGACCGTTATGGTCTCGAAATCGCGATCTACTTAGAAGATTATGAGGAGAGATAAGAAACATTTGATTTTATCATAAATTAAACCCCATAGTGATTAATTCCTATAAAAGTTAAACATAAAGTTCATTTTAAATAGAGTATGTAAAAGTTTATTTCAGTGTTAATATTTCTAAAAAAAGACAGAAAATTCACAAAAATGGTAGTTACATTGTAGTCATTAGTGTAAAATTAGATTCAAAACTAGACACAAAAATGTTTAATGATTTTGTTTCTAACCCTTTTATTTGGGACTTGAAGTTTTTTTTTAAACATCTTGTCTACAAATGGGAAAATGTTAATCTTTCCAAATGAAGGGTTGGTTCTAACTGGGTTTGAGTCCATAAATTTCAATTCAGGAGTAAGAATAGCAACCACTATGTTTCTAGAAACAATAAAAAAAAATATACTAGTAATTTTATAAATTTTAGAATCTCCAATTCTTCTTGGACCTTAAAATTTTATGAATTTCTCATTCAATCTCATATTGGTTTTCTTTACTATTTAGAAGTTACATTTAAATATTAATACTTTCCAATACTGAACAATATTATTTTGAAAAGATAAACATTAATTTTTCTTTTAAAATACAATAAGAAGTAATATTAAGAGGTTTATATTTGAAGAGAAAATTTTTCACTTAGTGAGAAGTGTTAAATTAATAATAAAAATGTTAAGAGGTTTGCTTAATAATTAAAACATTTGGTCTGTTCATTCTTACCTCTTAGAGTTGTTTTTGTCGAACATATATTTTTCTCTTCAAATATAATTTATCCTTCTATGAGAAGTGTTAAATTAATAATAAAATCGTCAATATATTTCAGAGCTTCTTAGCCCCATTGTCAGCGATTACAGACTGAATTTTCTCATGTTGTTGGCCCTGATTCTTGATTCCTGGCCTCTTTGCCTCTGGTCCAATGAATTTACTAATGAGCTTCCTTTCTGCGGGAATTTCAAAGTTCATAATTCTTTCCTTGTTCTTCTGTATATACATTTTTTCCCATATGGTGAGTTAATTTTTGTTTTCTAACTGTTTTAATAATTTTGTGTTTACATCTAATTAAATGTTTTAATTATTAATTTTTGATTCAAGAGAAAATGCACATTTAAATTGTATATCTAAAGAATCTTGGCTTACCTACTTTCATCATTTATGGACACAAAAGGATGATTTATTACAAATACCAATCTCTAATAACACTGCTTTGGAACAAATTTCTATAGATGAATTAACTGATGTTGTTAAATCATTAAAAAGTAACAAAGCTCCCGGAGAAGACCACATTAATCAAGAATTATTTAAATTTTCAACTAAAAATTTTTTAGACAGATTTTTTATTCTCCTTAATATGATATGGGAAGGACAAGAACCACCACAAAGCTGGAACAAATCCATTGTAATACCAATCTTCAAAAAAGGAAGTCGCCAAATCAAAGATAACTATCATGGAATTAGCTTGTTGAACTCTGGATATAAAATTTATGCTAATATAGTTAAGAATAAATTGAGGAAAATTTATGAAAATATAATTGGAGAAGAGCAGAATGGATTCAGAAAGGGTAGATCTTGTACAGATGGATTCTTTACTCTAAAACTACTATTAGAAAAGCACAAGGAATTCAATATAGAAACTCATATCGCCTTCGTTGACTTCATAAAGGCTTTTGACAAAGTAGATAGAAATATATTACTACAAATTTTAGCTGATGATAACGTTCCACAACAATATATTACTAATATCTTCAACATCTATAAAGATAATGAAATCTCTGTTAAACAAGATGGCAAATTATCTTCTTGGGGAAAGATCAACACTGGAGTAAGACAGGGATGTGGACTTTCACCGGTGCTTTTCATTATATACATGAATAAATTAATAAATGAATGGAGGAAAACTCAACGAGGATATGTACCCATCAATAGGAACCTCAAACTCGATGCTATTCTTTTTGCAGACGATTTAGCTCTTCTGGCACTTTCCGAAAATGATTTGCAACGATCAATTTATAATTTACAAAAAATAGGTGCCAAATTTAATATGGAAATATCAATTAACAAAACTAAAATTATGGCATTTCATGGGAAGGACCCCATACAAAGTAAAATCTGTCTCCAGAATAAAATTTTAGAGAGATCTAATCAATTTAAATATCTTGGATATTATCTCTCTATCTGGGATGAAAAGGATATCCCTGAAAAGTTACTAGTTGTAATAAAAGTTTAGGAATTATTAATCAAGTTATGAAACCATCCCTTGTACAAAAAAACACCAGATTACGTTTATATAACACTTTGGCTAGACCAGTGTTAACCTATGGTAGTGAAGCATGGACACTAAGAAAACAACATGAAAGCAGAATAATGGCTTGTGAAATGAGATTCATGCACAGAACAGCGGGTTACACCAGATGGGATCGGAAAAGGAACACCGATATCTTAAAAGAATTGAAGACTACGCCAATTTTGGAATATATTAAACAGTACCAACTAAATTGGAAACACCATCTTGAAAGAATGAGTTCAAATCGGATCCCCAAAGCTGTTTATAATTATATGCCAAGAGGACGAAGGACCGTCCTATGAAATGCTGGAGGGAAAATTTTCTATAGGATTGTAACAGGCCTTGGCCTAATACTTGGAAGGAAGAAGAAGAAGAAGAATTATTAATTTTTCTTTTCAAAATAATTTTCTTTACTATCCCAAGTACCAGAATCTCACTCAGTGGAAGAACTTAAATATGGGCTTTGTTAAATTACAAAGACAAATTGTTATTACATCTTACAAATTTTCTTGAATACAGTTTCTAAAAAAAAAAATACAAAAAATTAACTGAAATAATGTTTTGAAAAGTAGAATGAAGCAAAACAAAATTTCCTCACAATAACAATATGGAGTATGCCACCTACTGTACTTTTTGTGCTTTCAGGCTTACAGTAACAACATTAATAGCAGCAATAGTAGTAGTGGTAGCAGCACAGCAGTAGTGGCAACAATATTATAGATAGTAGTAATAATAATAATAATAATGCTATAGAAG
The DNA here is from genome assembly GCA_030220185.1 of Diploptera punctata. Lineage (NCBI taxonomy): Eukaryota > Metazoa > Arthropoda > Insecta > Blattodea > Blaberidae > Diploptera > Diploptera punctata. Next base: position 1,544,236 of record JASPKZ010000045.1, on the reverse strand, counting down.
GTGCTGCATAAAGTCAAGTGTTGTAAATAAGATGCCACGTGGGACAAATTTTGGAAATCACTTTTCTAGAAAAATATCAGAAATGCATACTGTTAATGACAATCAATATTATTGGTTTGAATAAATCTAACTAATAAGAAATATTTTATAAAATTACAATAGGAAATAACAGTATCAGGTTCTTCTTATTAAATAAGGTGAACTCAACAATTTATCTTTCAGTGAGAAATGTTAAATTAATAATAAAAACATAAACTTTTATCAAGTTATGTGGATAGGAAATAACACTATGAGGTTTTTTAATATTGTTTATTTTTTATTTCACTCACATCATACTTCATAACTCCTAGCATACCCAGAGTTGTGAACGTGACACAGCATTGAGAATGTCACAAAGGATGTGGCGAAACTCTGGGTATGCTAGGAGTTATGAAGTATGAGGTGAGTGAAATAAAAAATAAACAATAAACTTTTATTATATTTGAAGAGAAAAATTATACGCTCAGACCGGGACTTGAACCCGGGACCCTTGGTTTTCTAGTCCAAGTGCTCTACCATCTGAGCTACCTGAGCAAGTACCGGTCTAAACTCAAATTTTCTCTATATACATTGTAACTCCCGCCCACCAAATGCTTTGAAGCCTTTGCTTCTATCTTTGCAAATGGCGGCTCCTTTATTAAGAAGACATATTTGGGAATTATACATTACATTATAAATGTCATTTATGTATATAGAGAAAAATTTGCGTTTAGATCGGTACTTGCTCAGGTAGCTCAGATGGTAGAGCACTTGGACTAGAAAACCAAGTCCCGGTCTGAGCATATAATTTTTCTCTTCAAATATGATTTATCCATCATTGAGATGTATGAAATTAATAATAAAAACATTGAATAAACTTTTATTGTTTGTTTTCTAATGATGAGATTTCACCCTTAAGTAATTTTCTCTCTGGCTTCCCAGTACAAGCAAACAAGGTCCTTAGAGTGTTGTGCAGTTGGATTTAAAGCTGGACAGACTAGAAGGTGATGTTTGTCCATGATTAGGTCCTGGTCTTTGCTTAGGACACATCTGTCTGATTGGAAAACGTGTATTCTGTGGAGATGGTGAAACAGGCAGTTGTGTCCTGACATCAGTCTGAGAATTTCGCTACTGCTTCCTTGCGCCCTTTATGTTTTACTTTTGTGTATATAGTTCATCAATTTTTTTCCCATGATTTCTCTCTGGCTGTTGCAGTGTTTTCTTTCAGGTTTTCCATTTGGAATGCTTTCTTGATTTCCTCAATCTTTCTGTGGAGATTTGATTTGGGGTGGGTTATTAACTGTATTTTGATAGCCTTTTTGGCAAGTTCATCAGCTATTTCATTGCTAATTATTTCAATGTGTGAGGGTTGTTCAGGTATTTTAGAAGTTTACGGCATTCTAGGATGGTTTCATTTTCTTGTGTTTGTTAGATATTATTGCTTGTTAGCATCTTTCGAGTCTGCCAGAAAACCTCAACTTTTATAAGATTAATTGATAAACAGAGCTCTTCTTTAATATACTACTACAGGTAATTACTTCCACATTACTTTTCCCACATTTTATGTTTTCCTGTCCTTTTGCAACATTCTTAAAGGTCCTATTAGTTTTCCCTATATTCACAATGTATTAAAAACCCTCGTCTTTTACGTTTCTAACTTTTTGGTTTTCCCTGCAATTTACGTCAGCATCCCTTCTCTGCCTTACCTCTTTCCAGATCGAAGATATCAGATTTATTTGATCGATTATCTCGCTTCTGTTTCGAAGCAAGTTAATTGAGCCAATGAGGCTGGCTTGCTAAATAAATCGATAAGGAGCCGAGCCAGTTTAATGAGCCCAATGAAGCTTGCTTTTTGTATAATCGATAAAGAGCAGAGCTTGTCCCTCGAGCCACCCAAGTTGGCTCCGACACTTTTCAACCAATTAAACATTCCTGAAATTTCTATGGCAAAACATTTTTTTTAATAATCTCTCAATAAAGATTCTTATTGCTGCGGCTTGCTTTGACCTCTCTCCTTGTTATTTTATTTTTTTTAATGGTGAACGAAAAACAAATCAACTTAACTTTTAATTTTACGGCAGTATAAAACACACATTACAATTGAACTATGGTAGGAATATCACTACTGAGGTTTAATTTGAAAATAACATTCTATACACCTCACCTTATATCCTGTCTTCTAACTAAATCAAAGACATGATATGAGGGGTGAAGTGTAAAGAATTTTTATATTTTAAATTAAGGCACACCTTACATTCTTTAGCCAATATTGTATATGATCTGTCAGTCACTGCTTTTTTGCATGTTTTAGAATGTTTGCTCAATATGAGGGTCAACATCTTTTAGCTCCTCCTCGTTTCCCCATAATTTATCCTTTCCCCCAATTTAGACCACCTTCCCTCTGGTCCCTTGAAAAGTGTAAAAGAGGGATAATACTGTAGTATATTATCCCCATCTGTTTTTTTTTTCATGGTTACAGAGTGTGGGGGTCAACATTTCTGAGCTCATCTTGATTTACCTCAACACTTTACCCTATTTTACACCATTTTCCCCATGGTCCCTTGAAAAATGTAAAAGGGGGGTAATAAAAAAGTAAAGTAAAGTAAAGTGATCCCACGACAGGCCTCAGGAGGCCCTTGGGGTAGTAGGAGGTTAAGGCTCCCACTTTTCTATACAATTGGCACTTGATGTCAGCCGGGTTGTCAGTCCTGCGTGACGGCCGCCTTTACCCCCAGAACAAGCATCTGGTACTCATTTCTGTTAGAGGCTGAGTCGACCCCAGGACCATAGTGCCGCCAGAGGGTTTGGGTCAGTTTAAAAATCCTGACCCCATGGGGCTCGAACCCTCGACCTTCCGGCTTGTAGCGCAGTGCCTTAACCACTACGCTACGGGGTAATACTGTAATAAATTTCCTTACTTATTAAGAAGTAATATGCTTTGTGTAGTTCACCGTTTATTATATTTAGAAGGTAGTTAATATAATTGGAAAAAAATCCAAAGAGGAGGAATTTTGGCAAGAACATAACTGTATGGTGGAAGCTATATTCTGAGATGATCCAAAAATAAGTGGGAGTCTGAAGATGATTACTACAAATAAAACTGGAGGTATTTCAAAATTAAATAGATTGCATTTATCCATTTTTTTTCGAGTGCAGTTCACTTATATAATTAAATTTGAAGAGAAAAATTTTCGCCCAGACCGGGACCCGAACCCGGGAGCTTTGGTTTACAATATCAATGCTCTTACCAACTGAGCTATTGGGCAAGTTCCAATCTAGAAGCAAATTTTTCTCTTATATATGTTGTAATTCCCGCGAAAATTTTTCTCTTCAAATTTAATTTATCCTTCAATGAGATGTGTTAAATTAATAATAAAAGCATCACTTATATAAGTTAAGATGTTCTGCCGATCCCTCTAATTTTGTTCTGTCCCAAACAAATTTTATTTTATTATGAGAAGAAATTAGAGAATAGAAATTAAATTTATAAACTGTCCCACAATTGCTTATATGCAAAAAAAAAACAAGCATTAGCAGCAATTACTATTTATAATAACAATTAATTGTTATCTCAGTCAAAAATTTGGTTCAGATAACGATTAATGGCTTCATTGCCAAGACCCAGCATTTGATTGATAACGATGAATTCTTATTATTATTATTTTCTTCTTCTTCTTCCTTCCAAGTATTAGGCCAAGGCCTGTTACGATCCTATAGAAAATTTTCCCTCCAGCGTTTCATAGGACGGCCCAGAGATCTTCGTCCTCTTGGTATATAATTATAAACAGCTTTGGGGATCTGATTTGAACTCATTCTTTCAAGATGGTGTTTCCAATTTAGTTGGTATTATTATTATTATTAACTACTCTCAGGGAATAATATTTAACAAACATATTTCTTTAATAATGAATGGAGAACATATTTTAATCGACTCACCTCATACATTTTCAAACTTCTTTGATACCGACGGTTTCAGACAATATCGTGTCCTTCATCAGTCATGGCGTCCATTGATGAAATTCCGTGATTGTTGATTTCTTTAGTGACATCACCTCTTGTGCTGCCATCTTTCGTTGGGATTATAAACTTTGTAATTAAATTTTTATCCACCGGAATATCGAAATTCTGGTGGATAAAAATTTAATTACAAAGTTTATAATCCCAACGAAAGATGGCAGCACAAGAGGTGATGTCACTAAAGAAATCAACAATCACGGAATTTCATCAATGGACGCCATGACTGATGAAGGACATGATATTGTCTGAAACCGTCGGTATCAAATAAGTTTGAAAATGTATGAGGTGAGTCGATTAAAATATGTTCTCCATTCATTATTAATGATATAACCCCATAATGTTTACTTCCCGATATTAATTTAAATAAAACATATTTCTATTTAGTTCTGTAAAAAAAGGAGCTTTATGGAGGAGGCTATGTTCCGAGAAGACTCACAAATAAGTTGAAATGCCTGAAGGTGATCAATATAATTAATTAGTTAATAGAGAGTTAGAATTTTAACAACTCACCTCATAATTAAAAATGTTGTCTGTTCATTCTTACCTCTTATAGTTGTTTTTGTCGAACATATGTTTCAGGACTTTTTAGCCCCATCGTCAGCGATTACAGACAGATAAAATGTTTTAATTATTAAACAAACCTCTTAATGTTACTTCCTATTGTATTTTAAAATAAACTCACCTCATATTTGTAGATTTCTTGAAGACTAGTTTCGATACACTACTTGTCATTATCAATTCCTTCTAACTGTTAGAAGAAATTGATAATACATGGCATATTGAAACTAGAATTTAAGAAGTCTACAAATATGAGGTAAATCGTTAAAATTGTAACTCTCTGTTAATTAAAATAAATCTCATAGTGTCACTTCCTTTAAATATTTAGAAAAAGTGGTTAGGTTTATAATTAAATACATAACATTTATCCAAATTTTTTGAAGTGGGGATCAGTTTTGTAAGTGTAGAATCCTCTACTTTTATCCTGTACCAAACAAATATTATGAGGAGAGAACAATAGAAATGAAATTTCCAAAAAAGTTAAAATGCCCTGCTGAACACACTTTTATCCTCTTCAAAACATATTTTATTATGAGAAGAGAGAGAGCAATAGAAATTAAATTTCAGAATTGTATTCTATCCTACAGTGGCTTAACAGCCCAATATTGCCCCTTAGCCTCTCCTTTCTTAGTTATGTTTAATTATTATGAGTTAGTTATTTTGACTCACCTCATATTTTTTTTTATATTCTGCAGACTACAGTTTTATCGCATCTATGCGACATTGTCGATACATTCTAACTAGAGTTAGAATGCAACAAAACTAGTCTGCAGATTATCAAAAAAATATGAGGTGAGTCAAAATAACTAACTCATAAGAATTAAATAAATCGTGATTATTTCTTACCTCATACTTCTATGTTCCTTTAAACACAGCACTGCAGTATCGGCGACTCCTTGTCACCTTCGTCAGCTGTTTTCACGATTGACAATCGCCGATACTGCAGTGCTGTGTTTAAAGGAACATAGAAGTATGAGATAAGAAATAATCACGATTTATTTCATTCTTATGAATTGAACCTCATAATGTTAAAAATTCCCAAATTTAATATATTAACTAACTCATATTAATTAAAAGAAACCTCATAGTGTTATTTCCTACAAATATTACATTATTTTAGTTATGCTTATTTGCCCACAGGCGTCATGAATGGTATGCAGTCAACATACCGACCCAATGATCTAGCAGGCAACTAAGATATTACTAGGATAATGAGGTCGGTTAATTTTGCTTAGATGCCTCTTTATTCAGGCTTAAGGGTGTTTTACGAGTATGAAAACCTTCAGACTCAGGATCCACTGTTTGAAGTCCCTCCCAGATAACTTTCTCCTTGGATTTTGACATTCTAAAAAAATTCATCGACCTTGTTGGATTTGAACCTGTGACCCCCAAGACCAGAGGCAAAGAACATAACCACTAGTCTACTATGGTTGACAATTTCAGAATTGTACCAAAGAAATATTTATATGCAAAAATGTTAACAATAATTACCATTTCTTTGTAAGTGACAATAGAGTAGGTAGTGTCATAAATCCTGGAAGAGAAATACAAGCTACATGGAATTTCCAAATTCTATAAAGAATGATAAAACATTTCCAACTGAAGTTATATTAGTAGTTTTTTTTTATTTCAACTATAGAGTGATTTTTCTGTCTTTCTTTTAGACATATGCTGTTTAACCAAACCATAATAAAATCTCAAGAGGACCAGAAAACCATACCTCAAGGGCCAATTGTAATCTGCGACTAGTTTGAGAAACACCGAGACAGAACATGTGAATAAAATTTTACTTATATCAGTTCTTTCTTAAAGAGCTCTGAGAGTCAGAACATCCTACATGTACTAAACAAAAGTGTTGCCAGAACTCAAGCTCGTCTAACTACAGCTTTTGGGATAGGACTTTGCTCTAACCGAAAATTAATTGAAGAGAAAACTTCAGTTAATAGAGATGAAATAAGCTTGTCATTACGTTACATGAAATATAAAATAATTTGATTACAATGCAAGGTGATTCAAGAAGATTAAACATTTGAAATTAGCATGAGAATTCCTTCCCTCTTAACTTCAAGGCAACACCTCCAAAATAACCCTTGTCTCTTTCTTGCATGAATCATTTAGAAAAAAACTCTTGTTCGTATAGTTTACAGTCAATAGTAGTGAAATCCCAACCCAGTATTTTCCTTGAAGGCTTAGGAAAACCAGAAAAGAAGAAACCCTGTCAGATTGGCCAGCACCAGAATTTGAATGTAGAACTTCCCAAATACGAGTTTCAAATATTACCACCTATGCTAACTTCCTCAATATATTTATTTAAGTATAGAATGTGATAATTGGGTGTCTTAGGCAGCATGTGGTACCTTAGTCATGCATATACCGCCAGCTGCAAATTAAATTTACTAAGACCTTATAAAAGATGCCCAGTTTACTATAACAGTGCTTGAATATAGAATACTGCAGTTGTAAATTTATTAGAATGCTTTTTTAACAAAATCTTCAATCCTGTCTATATTTGTCTTTAAGGATAAGGTGTATATATTGATATCAGCATTTTACAATAGCTAAGCTATGTTTATATTGGGATTTTAATTAGCTATGTAACTTAATGCCCTATATTATATATAATTATTAGCAGGACCTGGATTTTGATGACCTAAAAAGTTTTTTTAATTGACCTTTAAATTACTTGAAAAATATATTAAAATTACCTAAAAACTTTAAAAAATGACCCAAATAATCTGAAGTATATTCACTCATTTATATAATTTAGTACAAGATTAAATTAAAATATTTCATACCCCACCTCATATCCAGTCTTCAAACTAGACTGATTTCAAAGCCTTGGTCTGCTTCATCTTCAGTAATTTCTTGTCGACTCAAATTACTGAAGATGAAGCTGCCCAGGCTTTGAAACTTGTCTAGTTATAAGACTGGATATGAGGTGAGGTATGAAACATTTTAATTTAGTCTTAAATTAAACATCATAGTGATTTTTTCCTATAAAAGTTCAATTTAGTACAAATTTATGTTGTCCTTATGATCTCTAATACAATATAATGTTGTGAAAAGTACCACATACACTTGCCATACACTTTAGGTCCTATATTTGCTTCTTGGGCACTCCATTTAGGGTTTGTGGTGGACAAATTGGATCCAGGCAGGTTTTTCTCAGGGATTCTGCCATTTTCTGACAAAAAAAAACTTTATTCAACCACTTCTCTATTCTCATGTTATCCATTTAATTTTATTTCATATGATCTGTGATGATGCAACAGGCCTGTTCAGCCACAGCATCCTTGTATATCACAGATCTTCAAAAATAGGAATTTTGTCTCATCACTGTATCTGGCATTATGTCGGACACGAATATAGAGGAAAGAAAAAGAAAGATGTGAAAACTATTGCATTAATATATTTGAAGAGAAAAATTATATGCTCAGACTGGGACTTGAACCTGGGACCCTTGGTTCTCTAGACCAAGTGCTCTACCACCTGAGCAAGTATTGATTTAAACACAAATTTTTCTCTATATACGTTGCATTTAGACTGGTACTTGCTCAGGTGGTAGAGCACTGGTCTAGGGAACCAAGGGTCCCGGGTTCAAGTCCCCGTCTGAGCATATAATTTTTCTCTTCAAATACGATTTATCCATCATTGAGATGTATGAAATTAATAATTCAAACAAACAAAGTAATTGAATATCTGCATGTTGTCAATTTTCACACAGAATGATTCACAGCCATACCAAAGTACGAATTCTACCTCTTTACCATCCTGTAGCCGAATATTTAAGGCATGATGCCTTGGTGCAGAGCTATGTGACTTGCACTGGTTCAAGTACCCAAGGGGGAAGAAATTTTCTCACATCAGGCAACGAGAGGGTACTGAAAATGAAGCCACCATAGTTTTGAAACTGCAGCCTACATAGAAGACTGAATATGAGGTGAAGTATGAAGCATTTAATTTAATCTTAGTACAAACATATTTGAATGACTCAGTCATCCTCAACTATAAATTTAAACTGGGCCACTCAAGTATGTTTGTACTAATTTTACTGCAGAGACTACTGAGTAACTTTGTTATATTTGTACTAATCAACTAGAATAGTTACTCAAATGTGATAAAAAAAATGATTCTTAAAAATAAAAAGTATTTTAAAATGACTTAATAAATATATATTTCTGTAATCTGAGAGGTATGATCAGGATTTATTGAGGATGCCTCAATGTCATCAAAATCTGGGCCCTCGTTATTAGTAATTATAAACTGTAAAAATATTATAATATAGTCTCAGGTTGAACTTTTATTGGCAATGTATGTGATGAATCATCTAAAACTAGCATCATAAATAAATGTAGAAATAAGATATTGATTGATGCTTTGTTTATATTCACATGGGCTTATAAATTTAGCCTATACAGATGATACAAAAATATCCTGCAGAAACTTATTGAAATAGAAGAGAATTGTTGACGTTTGAATCAGTACTCGAATGGTGTAACTGGTATCATACTTACGAGTAGAACCAGATATCTAGGGTTTGAGTCCTGGTTCAAGAGTTAATTTTTCATTCTTAAATAACAATGTAAGAATAAGAACTTGAAACTTAATTAACTTATAATTATATTATTTTTAGTCTGATCATCTTACCTCAATATTAATGTTCAAGAACAAATCAACATTAATATTGAGGTAAGATGGTCAGACTAAAAATAATATAATTAAAACAACCTCAAAATATAACTTTCTAAAATTAAATACTTAATTAATTTACTTATTTTAGGAATTCACACTGTGAGGTATATTCATGTAGGTAAATAATGGAAACTTAATGATCTAGAATAAGACTTCTCAAACATTTTATTTGCAGAACCCTTTTTAAAACCAATTTCTATGGTGGATCCCCTTATAGGCCTGCCCTATGTCTCACAAATTAATTTTATGGGAGAAGGAAGATGTGATAGATTGTAAGGTAATGTAAAATTATATCTAAATCTATAGAAACAATTGTATAATATCCTTGCAATGAAATTATATTTTAAAAACTTTGAAGTATATCATAATAATTGAATTTATTTTGAACTACCATCAGTATGATACAGGGAGATGTCAAGTATCCAAATATCAAATATTCAAACTCTTATTTTCTCCAATTATTTTTCTTTAATTAGATACTGTACACATACTATATGGGGCATGCCATAGCATAGTGGTTAAAGCAATACATTATAAGGCAGAAGGTTGAGGGTTCAAATCCTGGTGGGCTCAGGATTTTTAAACTGACCCAAACTTTCTGGTGGCACTATTTCCCTGGGGTTGACTCAGTCTCTAACAGAAATGAGTGCTGGACACATATTTGGGGGTAAAGGCAACCATCATGCAGGGCTGACATCAAGTGCCGATTGTCCAGAAAAAGTGGGAGCCTTAACATCCTATACCGCAAGGGCCTCCTGAGGCCTGTAGTGGGATCACTTTACCTTTTTTTACACACACTATATATTTTTTATAAGTAAAGATACAATCAGGGAGATATTTAAATATACAGAAAAATTAACAACTGACCTGGAGAAAAATATAAATTAAAATGATTTGGATACCTCAAAAGTAGTCTACCATTATGAATGCTAATCTAAAGGTCAAAGGCAAACAACCACAGAAGAGGTGGATTAACGAAGTAAAGACAAATTTAGGAAACAGGAAATATGATTAGGAAGAATTAAAAAGAAGAGAAGACAGAGATAGAGGGACATTTGGAATAGTCAACTTGCTATAAGGGGACACAATAAGTGGATGCTGATGCACACTGTATTTAATTTCCCCTGTAACATATTGAAAAATACATGATTGACATTAGTGAGATATTAATGGGATAAACTGTATTGCAAGACACCTTGTTTCTATCATTCATCTCACTTCAGTGAACTCTGACAAATACTGACTGAAAATATTTTGATATATATTTAGTTTAACATTCCGGTCGTGGGCAAATTTATTTTTTTTAAAGAAAAGTTAATGCTTGAAGCAGGAATTGAACTCTGGATCTCTTACTCTATGCATCAGTATGCTATCCATTACACCATTCAAGACCCAATATGACCGTCAAATTTTGTTTCCTCATTTACAATTCTCTTACATCCGAAGGCAGATAGTCTGCGCTATTAACAATGCCATCAGACGGTTTCTATTCAAAAATATTTTTAACGAGAATTTTACATTACTTAAGTGGTAAAGCTTTTTTTTTTTTCCTGATGACATTTTTACTAGCGCTGACTATCTGCCTTCAGACATAAGAGAATTGTTTAATAGGAAAGAGAATTTGTCAGTTGTATAGAGTCTTGAATGGTGTTTAACAGATAGCATAATGACATTTAGAGTCTGAGGTCTGGGGATTTGATTCCCAGTTCAAGCATTAATTTTTATTTTTAAAAAACTGACTGTAAGCGTTTAAAAACTCTCTCACTCAAATGTTTATTGATTAGAGGAATACCCAATTCTTTTCATCAATTTTTAGTGGAACAAAACTAACGGTACATTTACAAGCAGTTATGTACAGTATTTTGGGAAGCCATGCAGAGCACATATTGGGAACTGCTGGTCTAGAAAGTATTACTGAGTTGATGCAAGCTTGGGGAATAGGTAATCAGTTATTTTGTGCATACATTTAAGTTAACCAAAAGTAATGTTTTACAGTATTGTTTTACAAAAATGTTCAAATTGGCGACCACTGCATTCAGTATAGGCACAACATCATCGTAGAAAATTCTGATGCACTATACCAAGTACATTCTGCATCTTGTGAACCTCAGTATCCTGGCAAGAGTGTTACTTTGTTGGGAACTGGTGTCATATACATAAGACTTTTGATATATCTCCGGAAAAAGAAATCAAGAGGCATCAGATGTATGACTCAGGATTGCTTGCTAGACCTAAGTACCTATTCTAATGTCGGTTGAAAATGAGAGAGATCCTTCTCTTGAAAACTAGTTCCCGTGTTTAAAGAAACATAAGAGGTAAGATGTAAAAAATGACTCATTAATTTAACTATTCTAATGTTATATTTCAACCCGTTTATAAGGTCTTTAAGTTTGTTTTCAAGCTTTTGAATCAGCCTGTGTAATAAAATTTGTTGATTAATTTGCCAAGAAAAGTGCCATGTATACCAACAATTTATCACAACTTCTTAGTATAAAAAAAAGTAAACAAAATTGATATACCATGTTCACAAAATCTTTCTTTAATGAGATAGGTAGTACAATTTTCAATTAATATTTTTATTTTATTTGCCAAGAAAAGTGCCATGTTTATCAATGATTTATCATAACTTCTTAGCATGAAAGAAAAAGTAAACAAAATTGATATACCACATCCACAAAAATCTTTCTTTATGAGATAGGTTGTACAATTTTTAATTAACGTTTTGATTTTTATTTGTCATGTTCTTTTGATCATGTTAACTCTGATAGTGATAGCATCTCTGTGTTTTTATTAGTTAATCGTGTCCATCTAAAGGGTCAGTCCTGGTGATGTAATGTTTAACATGCTAACCTCTGGTTCCAAGGCTTGCAGGATCAGATCTGATTGGGGTTGATGGATTTTCAGGTCATAAAAATCCTTTGGAAGGGTACTACAGCTGTTAGTCTAATGTCAGATTTTTTGAGTATGTAGAAGAATCTCAAGCTTGAAGAAAGAGGCTTCTGAGCAAATTTTGTTGTCCCTCTCATGTTCAGATTTTAATTGCAAAGCTAATGACCTTCACTGTCTAAGAGCACCATTAATATTTTTGCTTAATCAATGCCACTAGGTTGTCTTTACAACATTTCTGGTATTCTCTCCTGGCATGGTGTATATGTAACCCATTTCGGAAGTTGGAGCGCTTAGAAGGTGGGATTACGGTTGTCCCAGTGATGTGAAAAGTGATGGTGATGGCAATGATGCACCAGGAGAGCTTAATCTAATGAGGTGAATATGATATTGATGATAATGATGACCATATGGTGTTTGGACCATAAAGTTTCCTGACATTTGTCTTGCAGGCGTGAAAAGCACCAATAAAACCTCACTCAGGAATGGTAAAATCAAATGTTTCTTACCTCTCCTCATACAAATCATCAAATCAATTGATTTTTTAAGAGAAAAATGATACACTAAGACCAGGACTTGACCCTGGGACCTTTGGTTTTCTAGACCATAACAGTCTCATCTTCAGTACTTTTTTGGCGACTCAGGAAACTTGTCCTGATCGAGGATCAAACTCAGGCCCACTGTGTGACAAGGCAGCACACTATCTAGAGACCACAGCGGTGAGCCCATTAAATAATGTAGAATGCTAATACAAAGCTGGATACCTTTAATTCAATTCCTGACTCAGATGCAAATTTTTGTATGTTCTTTATAGCTACTTTTTAAAATAATTGAATGACAGATGTAAGATTTTTTGGCTTACAAAAACTTCCACAAAGAGACTTTGTGAACAAAAATATTAAAAAGAAATAAAAAAATCAATATAATAAATAAAAAGAAAAGAAAATATGAACAAAATTACAGAACTGTACTCAATGACAAGCAAACATTGGAAAGAATATTTTATTTAATGATGCTCTTTTAACAATTGAGATCATTGGCAATGCTATTCAAATATGGGCTGAAATGATTGTCAAATTTTGGTTAGAGGTCTCTTATTTCAGGCCTAAGGTTATTTTACATATCGGTTAATGGGACCCACCCCCTTACATTCTTTTGAAGGAAGCCAAACTCTGGATTTTTATGTCCTTAAGAGTCAATTAATTTTTTTTTTATTTGAACCTTGGAACCTGACGTAAGTATAGTGGCCATTCATCTGGTAAGACTGATAAAATGGAAAGGAGCTACATATACTAGAGATGATGGCCTAGATGAACATTTCAGCAAACTGTATTATTATTCTGTGAAACTAAGTTATCAAGAACAGGATCCTGCATTAAGAGAGAAAAATCTAAATGCTTTATATTGATCAGCAGGAGAGCAAAGTTTGTGAAAAGCCATTGGGAAGCAATAGAAATATCTTCAAGGTTTGGCCCTAGTGGCCCATATTGTTTCCATATGAAAACTGAATTTACTATCACATCTTTGGTTTTCCAATGTTATTTTTCCTTTTGGAATATAATTATTTTTTTTATTAAATATAATACTGAAATCTATACAGTACTGGAGTACAAATTTATGTAAAAAAATTGCAATAATCTGGGCTTGTGAAAAGAATGGAAGATAACAGTGTAAGTGTTTTGATGTTTCTGAACTAGGTTTCAGTTTTGATTTTTTAAGAGAAAAATGATACACTAAGACCAGGGCTTGACCCTGGGACCTTTGGTTTTCTAGACCATGTGCTCCACCGACTGAGCTACTGGAGCAAGTTCCGATCTAAATGCAAATTTTTCTCTATATACATTGTAATTTCTGTGCAATAATGCTATGAAACCTCCGTTGCTTCTATCTTTGCAAATGGCGGCTTCTTTATTAAGAAGACATATATGGGAATTATACATTACATTATAAAGCCAGTAAGGCTTCTTTTGATGTTTTTATTATTCATTTCATGCATCTCAGTGATGGATAAATCATATTTGAAGAGAAAAATTATACGCTCAGACCAGGGTTCGAACCTGGGACCTTTGGTTTTCTAGACCAAGTGCTCTACTGACTGAGCTACCAGAACAAATTCTGATCTAAACGATCTAGGATTCAGTCATCTGTGTGTGGTTCTAGTTCAGGTGGTAGCATGTCTACTTCCTGACTAGCAGATACTGATTTGATGTGATTTTATCTTTTTAGTTAGCTTAGCTCTAAAATGCTTAAATCCTTGTACATTTTTTCTTTATCTGTGATTTCTGAGATAAAAACACACAATCATTGCATGTGGATCAGTTTAAGTTGTGAATCACTTAACTAAGTTAATTAGTCTTCTGCTGCTGCCAAAAACACAGGTTAGGGTTTATTCCCGTCTGTAAACTACAACTGGAACTGATCTGTCCAACAGTGATGAGGTCGATCTAAGTCTCTGTTTCTTGCAGGATGGTAATTTAATAATTATTTTGGTAAACAATGTTCTGGCATCCTAAGAACGTGCTGTCTCCATTTATGTTGATGAAGCTGGATTTAGTTAATTAGTGCCCCAGACATGTGCCCAGTAATTCAGCATCTATAGCTCGTACAATTATAACTTGTGAGAGGAAAAAATCAGATAGGCTATTTATGTTATGATAGAACTATATTTTAATATATCTTTAAAATATTTGGATTTGAATATGTAACTTTATATTTAACATTAATAGACTATCTTAAATTTTACCTACATAATTCAAAATATATTTTTTAAATAAAAATATTGTAGAAAAAGTGTGAATTATGCAAATAAATAAGGCAGTTTGTAGTGTTAACCCTGAACTAGTAATATAAAGAACACTAATATTGATTGGTCCACCGCTGTGGTCTCGAGGTAGTGTGCTGCCTTCTCATGCAGCGGGTCCGGGTTCGATCCCCAGTCGGGGCAGTTTTTCTGGGTGAGGTTTTCTCGGGGTTTTTCCTCACCTGTAAGACAAATGTCAGGAAAACTTTTAGGCCCAAACAGTCCCCAAAATCATATGGCCATCATCATCATCCTTATCATTATCATCACCATCATCATCCTTCATTGGTGTGGAAAGCAATGGGAAGCTACCACACCTACAATTCCCTAGTAAAGCTGTAATCATAGCATGAAAATGCTATGATTGCAGTGAAGGACCTGCCTTCTGGCAGAATTACTATGGATGGAATATTGATTGAGTGAAAGTGAGAAAAAAATCCATAGAAATTAATTTTTAATTTGAATGGGTGGGAGTAAATAAAGTCTATTCCTTCTTACTCTCATGCATTCAGTTTAAAAATTTAGTAACACTTTCATATATTCGTAACTGGCAAAAAAAAGGGACATATATTAAAACATTTTCAGTCACTCTTTCACTATATTCATACAAATGTTTAAATGTGAAGCTGTGACAGGTATAGCAAGTTAACACTGGATTGGAAGAGGTGTTGCCTTAGATGGATACATCATGGCTACAAGCAGATATATTTTGTACTTATACCAAACTAATGCTATTAAAACCTAAATATTAATAACAAAATATTGTGTATCTATACTAAGCTATGGAATTATTTTTTTAGAAATGTTGAAAATGAGACAAAAAAAAAAGGATGAAATCAGAAATAAACATAAGAGATTTATTGGAATCAACCTTAACTCAAGTAGGATTCATCCAAAAAATATTACAGACTAAAGAGAAATATGAAATACCACAGATGGCACAAAAACTTATAACTCCAATATCCCCTCTCGAATTTGGCAGCATCAATTATTCATTAAACCTGACAGAAGAGATCAACAAAAAAACTACAAGCTCAATAGTAATGAAACAATTAACGTTAGATATACAGAACAAATGTGGCTTCATGTCTATACAGATGGGTCACTAATGAATAGAGAAGCAGGAGCAGGAATAATGTGTAAACTCTTCTAATTTCCATCTCTCTTGGGAAATATACAACACATTATGATGGTGAACTACAAGCAATACTTACAGCCCTACAACAATTGTTTCTTCATATCAATTCCTTCCAAAGTGCTGTAATACTTTCTGACTCTAGCTCAGCCATAATGGCACTAACACACAACCAGACCATCCAAGACCATAAAATAATAGAAGCCAAAAATTGCATCAGGATGTTGAAAAATCTAAACAGAAATGTTGTTCTACAATGGATTCCAGCACATTGTGGCGTGGAAGGTAATGAGAAGGCTGATATGCTTGTAAAAAAAGGTGCACTCATCCAATAGAGTAAGATCAATTACCTATCTTACAAATCAGTACAACTCTACACCAAAATGAAAATAAAATCCCATATAGCCGAACAAAACAAAATCCAATGTGAAACCGAGATATGGAAGACATTACTAGAACCAGATACAATACCAAACAGCCCCCGATCTTTCTCTATCATCTACCATGACTCCTTCCCTAATAATATTATCAAACATATTCTAATCACGGTACTACATATAAAAATGTCTCCACAGCCAACAATCCTTGCTTATAATAAAACAAATGAAATGCTACATAGCAACGATCACCAAATGTTTCTTCTCATAGAAGTAATTTACATCCAACCAATATTTTAATTCATTTATTACTATATTTAATAAAATATAGTCACATCGACCAAAAATAGTATGCAATACACATGAGGTAAGCACGTAACAGATCTCGAAAAGCGCCTCGTTTTTCTCAAACTTTTTCTCGATCAGTAACAAGTGCTTACCTCGTATGTATCGCAATATACTATAGTTGCTTGCTAGATGTTTCACGGGTCGGTATGTTGATCGCATAACATCCATTATTACATCTCTGGGCAAATATGCATAACTAAATTAACTTGAACTATACTAAATACCAGATGTCTATGGAGCAAAGCAACGCAGTTGCATCATTTCATCTTGGAACTGGTCATGATTGCTTGGCAGCACATCTACATAGAATTAAGATGCTAGACTCTCCACACTGCATAGTATGCAAGGATACAAATATGATAATGAACAAGGATCACTTGATGTTCTGCTCTGATCTTCAGAAAATAGTTGGAACACCATTCCAAATTGCTGAATATTATTGGGAAGCCCGCAAGCAAATGATGACAAATCAAGAGCTTCAGAACATTTGAATACTCTTACTACTACCTTTACTAAAATTGTACCAGAAAGCAAGAAGGAGAAAGGAGCTCATCTAAGATCCTGAGCATTAGACTAATGCTTCTATATCTCCTAATGCTCAGCCAAACTACAAATAGAAAACAAAGTAAAACAGTACAGTAGGAAGAGTTTAAAACTATGCACAAACAAGAAATGGAACAGAGTCCTCCAAGACAAAAAATACATTCCTGATCACCCACAAAAAAAATTGTGACAAAATTCCATTTAACCTCCAGGCACAACTGCTTGGCCACACACATTCATAAACTAAACATCTATAATTCTCCAGAACCAGACACAATCATGAACAAGGAATATGTACTATAGTGCCTAGCAGTATAAAAAATCAAAGGAGATATTCAAACTCAGTTAAGTCTTATTATTGGATAATTAGATGGAGAATGGATGAAGTTAAAGATCCAGAGCATTAGCATACAACACGAACATACTAGAGATTCAGTGCCAACATTGACTCGCTTATATAAATTAACAGAAGCAACTGGGAAAATAATATTAAAATGATTTGGAAGAATACCAAAGGTATCTGTGGAATTGCAAATGAAAGGCAGAAGAAATTTGAAACACCCAAACTGAGATGGTCGGGTCAAGGTAAAATGGATCTAAAAAAGGAAGGTTATACTTGGGAACAAATCCAGGGAAGAGGTGTGGCTGGAAGAACTTCATGGAGAAAGCTATGTTCTGAGACAACTGACATTAGTGGATACTGATGATGACGACTAAGCTATGCTACTAAAACATGGTCATAAATAGACAGATGAAGAAATGGGCAAAGCCCATCTGAACAAATCACTGTCAAACATGAAGATTCTAAGACCTCAAAGTATTGGAGAGCAAGACTGCTAATGACTACAGTGTTAGATATAGCACATTAGACAACAACAAAGGACAGTAATAGAATACAAGTAGCAAATGGTTGCTCCATATAGAGTTTGTACTATTTAATTACAACTATCCATGTGATAAGTCCCATGCCGTAGCCGAGTGGTTAAGACAAGAAGCCTTGGTGCAGAGCTACAAGATTTGTGCTGATTCGAGTCTCCATGGGGGAAGAAATTTTTCTCATGGAATTTCGGCCAGTATGGGGCCGGTGCCCACCCAGCATTGTGAGGCATTTGGGTAGCTACAATAAGTAGCAACTCCAGGTTGAGAATACCAGCTATAACAGCTGGGGGATCCGACATGCTGACCACATGTCAACCCTACACTGGCTAGATGATCATCTACCTCTGTGATTAATACATGTAGATGTGAGGCCAGCAGCCGGCTGGTCAGCCAAGGACCTTCTAGGCCCGTCGCGCTTCAATTTTTTTTTTATCTATGTGATGGTAAAATATTCTCAGTTAGTATTCTTGTATGTTACAGATCTTCAATAGTAGGGACTTCATCTCATCTCTCAATCTGGTTTTACGTCAGATACGATTAGAGGGTTCACTTTAATTCTTTCTTTACTTTTGTTGAACCACTTCTTTTTAGGTACTTTTGAGTGTTCTTGCCTCCCAGGTCTTAGGGTGACACAACCTATCTGAAAAGGATTTTAAACTCGGGTTCACATGATTTTAGGTCACTTAAGAACTTAGAAGACCTCATCAAATTGTTAGGGCTGCCTCTGAGACAACCATGAACATATAAGACCAAGCATACCATTCACTCATACGTTGATTTGAAACAAGACAAATAAGATAAAGTTGGTCAAATTGTGTTTAGGAATTTTTTAGACTTTAAAGTTCCCCCATATTTGTCTTACGAGTGAGGAAAAACCCTGATAAAACATCCAGGAAAATTGTCCCAACTGGGTATTGAACTCAGGCCTGCTGCATCTGAGATGTTACTCGAATAACTCAGCAGTGAACAAGTTTCTTTTCAAATATAATTTGTCCATCATTAAGGTGTTTAAAAACGAATAATATTAACATTGAAAGAAGCACTACTGGCTTTATAAGTAATGTTTAAATTCCCAATAAAAAGTCTTCTTAACAAAGAAGCCGCCATTTGCAAAAATCGTAGCAACGGCTCGTAGCATTTGGGGTTAGGGAATTAACTATGTGTAAGAGAAAAATACGCATTTAGATTGGAGGCCTAGGTGGCTCAGATGGAAGAGCATTGACATAGAAAGTCAAAGGTCCTGGGTTCAAACCCCAGTCTAGGCGTATATTTTTCTTTTCAAATATAAGATTTACTTGTATTGAACTTTTGTAGGAAAACAATCACTATGAGGTTTAATTCAAGATTTAAATTAAAATATTTTGTACCTCACTTCACATCCAGTATCTGGATACGAGGTGAGATATAACATATTTTAATTTAAATCTTAGGATTTACTTTTATTTATTTATTAAATAGTAAGATTGTCTATTATGTTATGGTATCTCTTGCCTCCTGATATAAGATGACAATCCTGTGTTACAACTTCACCTATTATTTTTAACTTTTATAGGAATTAATCACTATGAGGTTTAATTTATGGTGAAATTAAATGTTTCCTACCTCTCCTCATATAAATTTTCTAAGTTGATCGCGATTTCAAGACTATAACTGTCTCATCATCAGAACTTTGTTGGCGACTGGTGTTATGTCAATCGGAAGAAACTCTTCTTCTTCCCTCTGTTGGTGGACCGATGAACCTCTGGATCAGGTAAAATTTGCGGGAATTTCGAAGTTCATAAGTTTTCCTTTGTTTTTCTGAAGGAAAAGATCCACATTCAGAAAAACAAAGGAAAACTTATGAACTTCGAAATTCCTGCAAATTTTGACCTGATCCAGAGGTTCATCGGTCCACCAACAGAGGGAAGAAGAAGAGTTTCTTCCAATCGACATAACACCAGTCGCGAACAAAGTTCTGATGATGAGACAGTTATAGTCTCGAAATCGCGATCAACTTAGAAAATTTATATGAGGAGAGGTAAGAAACATTTAATTTCACCATTCACCTGTTGTGATTTTCCAATGGCCTCTTCACTTTTGCATCTTTCCTTTGTACAAAGCAACAAGAGTTTTCTTCTATCTTAGTGCAGAATCCAGCTCTTGACAGTTCACCTATTATAGAACAATCTATCTTCATGAGCATGTTCTTTTTTAACTGTTTTTTTTTACTCAATTTACATTTTTAGTAATAATGATGCATCAAAAACTTGAACTGAGATAATTGATTAATTGTAAACCTATTCATCATAAAGATAGAGAAATGTAACTTGATTTAATTTCCACTAGGTAGCAACAGATTTTATATATATAGGCATTATTGCTTTAAAGTAAATATTCTCTTTAAAAATGCTTACTTGTTATAGTAGCCACTAGATGTCAGTTGGAACTATATCCCTCTAGCTCTAATGTAAATTGAGAATAATATATATATATATAAGAAAAATAAATGTTTGTGTTAGGATTCCTGAGTAGCTCAGTTGGTTAGAGTGCTAAACATATAAAGTTAGAAACTCGGGTTCAAATCCTGACTTGGGCATTTATTTTTCTTTTGATGTCATATATATATATATATATTGCTAAATGTCAAAATTTAATCATAACACTGAAATATATACAAATATATATAAATGGTTTAACATCTATGATCATATCACATCCACATTTTATTTATTTTTAAATGATAACACAATGGTGAACCAGGTAATGAATTTTCAACCCATCATTTGCATTGACAACTGAAGAAAACCCTTACATGGGAACTATAAATGAGTTCGAATTGAAACCTATCTTGAATTTTTTCCACCATACATCTGGCAAGTAATGTATGTCTACCAAGGATCATATATTCCAAACATCAACTACAGGATTTAACTGAAAGTCTGGTAATTGGTGCTAGAAAGTCTTATTAAAAAGTAACAGTGCAGTAGTTAGACATCCCTTATGAGCAGGGCAGCTCGAGCGGTGATACGTTGTGGTGTAGTGAGGGTTGTTATGCTAGGATCAGCTGGCCATTCTTACAATTTAAATACAATGTAATGTTTTAAGAGATGCAAAAATGCACACTACAATATCATACAATTATATGACTAATTCATAAAGATTCTGCACCTAATTTTTCAGTACTTCTAGTTAATTCCCACAGCTGATATTTACTAGGCATCTTTGTGTGCCAGAAAATTTTCAAGATATGTTTCAATATGATCTCATTGATGATTCCCTTGTCAGATTATTTGGTACTGGGGTTTGAACCAGGACCTCTCGAATACAAGTCTCAAATGGTACTGATTCAGCGAACTTGCTTGGTTATTAAATTAAAATTAAGAAGCTAAAGCAGTTACTTTGATAGAAATAAGTAAATTATTATTGTAATCAAATGGTAAGGAGAAAAATTTTTGCCTGAACTGGGAATCGAACCCCGAACCTTCAGCTTTCTGTGCTGATGCTCTATCCATTGAGCTAATTCAGGCTTCCTTCCCATCCAAGCATAAATCCTTCCTTTACCTTACTCTCTTGGTCCCACATTCAAATGCAATGAATCATCATTCACAAATACACAGTGAATGGCTTCTACTTTAAGAAGACATGAAGGGACTCCACATAGCTAAAGCATTTAGCTTCTTAATATTATTTAATAGATAATGCTTTAGCTATGTGGAGTCTCTTCATGTCTTCTTAAAGTAGAAGCCATTCATTGTGTATTTGTGAATGATGATTCATTACATTTGAATGTGGGACCAAGAGAGTAAGGTAAAGGAAGGATTTATGCTTGGATGAGAAGGAATTAGCTCAATGGATAGAGCATCAGCATGGAAAGCTGAAGGTTCGGGGTTCGATTCCCGGTTCAGGTATAAATTTTTCTCTTTACCATTTGATTGCTTGGTTATACTTATTGTAAATAATTTTACTAATTAGTTCCCCCTAGAAAGTCAATTATTTGAAGTTGCATGAACAATAAGTATTATTAATATTTAAAAAAAAATAAATAAATAAATTTTATAGCTCCAAATACCTCGAGAATACTTTTATCAAAAATATTGTATAATTTTTATTGAATTCCATCATGGTTAAAGGTATGGACAGTGCTATTCGTTAATTTGTTGTGGTGATCGGCATAAAGTGGACAGTTGCTGGTTTAATACAGTGTGGATTTTGTGAGGAGCATTTTATACTGCTAGCTTTAGGCAATTCATGCATTATATTGAAAAATGCCTGGCAACCTTGTTTTTGCTAGCTAAATATTTGATACTGTCACTATTGTTTTTTCCTACAATCTATTAAAGATAACAATATATCTAATTCTTTTGCAGTTTGAAAGCTATGTACCTTAATATGAAAGCAGTAACCATATTTATAAAGGGTGTTAGTTTGATTATAGAAAGGTGAGAAAAGGATTTTTTTTGTAAGAATAGCCAACTGGTTATGTTGCTTGCATAACTTGTGTGTTTAAATTATAAAATTTAATTAAACATTGTGTGTGCCTGAAAATGTGTGTGTGTGAGAGAGAGATGAATGTAAAATCTAATATTTGTGTGATATGAAAATGTATTTGTTAAATTTTAACTTTTGCCAGTGTACAAGACTGCGATCTGTGTGGATAGGGTAAAGAAACACCAAAGCCAGTGGTGAGGACTCGTGTAATGAAGGTTTGGGTTATTTTAGTTTGTATGGCATAATGATAAAATAAAAATAAAAATGATTCTTGACAGGCTAAATTTAAACACAGGATCGTGTTTACATTTAAAGTTACAATACTCTCTGCCTAATTTTTCCTTAGAAAGTAATGAAGTCATTCAAACCAAGGGAACAAACCTCCTCCTCTTCTTTTCCTTAATACCATTAGGCATAGGGTTCACCTCAGTTCCCCTAAATTTTCCAGTGAATTTTGTGGTAACTGGCATAACAGTTGCAACAAAGTTAGGTTCTATATTTTATTTTTTGAAGCCTTAAAATAATTGGAAAGTTTTTTTTTCTCAAAACCACCTAGAGATGTTGGAACAAAAAGAAAGATGTGGCTTTCTGTATTTAATATTTAATATTTTTATTTCGGTAAGTAACAAAACTTTAAAAAGACAGGGAAGGAGAATAGAACAGCAATCTCTGTGAACTTTTGTAGGAAGAAATCACTATGAGGTTCAATTTAATTTTAATATTTGTGAAGTTTTGAGTTATATTTGAAATTATCAAATACAGACAACTATTAGATAGCACATAGAGTTAAAAATCCATAGTTTAGTTAAAAAATATTGGCTAAAATTAACAAAATTAAGTTTAGTAATGTGACCCTTCTGCGTTGCATTGTGATTTTTAATTAGACAGTGTTATGCATCAACTGGCTAAGCATCATTTATTAAAAATTAAGATTTTGATGTCATCTATTGCACTGACTTGTGAAGTAAGTGTACACACACTTTTAGTGCCAAATCTTTAAATACAGGCTTATTATTAAAGAAAAACGTAAATGCCATCAGTTCTATCAGAGATCCTGTGTTTTGCAACAAATGGCTATGAAACTAGATCTTCATAAATGCTAATCTAAATTTTGCATGATGCAGCTAAGCACCAAATGTTCCTACTCTTAGATTGTTGATGCAACTGAGTATATTATCATAAGTGATAATCAAGTCAGAAATTATTAATTAGCTTTTGCTAGAGTTTAAAATTTATAAGAGAAAATTTTGTATTTACATTGGAGCCCTGGGAAGCTCAGTGGTAGAGCATTAGTGTATAAAGCTAAAAGTCCTGGGTTCAAACCCCAGTCTATGATTATATTTTTCTTTTCAAATATAATTTGACCTTCAATGAATGAAAAAGGCCTTTGTGCAAAATTCACCGATCTTCATCCATCCAAGTAATACCTTAATTGCTTACTAGATGTCTCATTGGGCCAATGTGCTAACTGCAAGTCACTTGTTGCCATCTGTAGGTAAATAAGCATAACTAAAATTAGACTGGTAAAGAAACTCCTGCTAGGTAGCACCTGTATCCCCACTTGGGATGTAGTGTTATATACAGTACATACATACCTTTTAGTAAATATATAATTTTCGTTTATTTATGATTTTTCTTCTTCTTCCTTTGGCTCCACAGTGCTCTAAGAACTTTGGCCTCTTTCTTAGTTTTCTGTCTTCCAACCTTTCGTCTTCCTTCTGGTTTACCTTCTAAAATCCTTGCACTTCTTTCCTGCTCCATCTGCAACACATGTCCTACCCATTCTAGTATCTTTCTTCTAATATCTCCCACCAGATCTAAATCCCTATTAAATTCTTTCAATTCCTGGTTTGTTCAAATTTTCCATGTATCTTGTTCCTGTACTGCTCCGTTTATATATATATAATGTTATAATTAAATGTTTAACATTGAGCAATGCAAGCTTAATATGGTATGATAAAAAAAATAAATGCCTGGACGGGATTCGAACCCAGATCTCTGAGTATGTACCTCAGCGTGATATCCATTACACTACCAGGCGAATCCAATTCAAACACTTATTTTTCTTATATATGTATCCGGGTTCAGAGATACGGGTTCGAATCCCGTCCACACATTTATTTTTCTTATCATACCATATATATATATATTTTTTTTTTCCCCCATGCATTTAATATGAACTTATCCTTTTCTGATAATGTCCATGTTTCACTTCTAAACATAACTATTGGTTTCAGTTTTGTTTTACATGTTTTAATTTTTGATACTCTACTTATTGTCATTGACTTAACTCTACTTATTGTCATTGACTTAACCCATTCGCTTCAGGTTTAAATGCTCGATGCATTTCCCCAGAAACAAGATTTAAGTTACTATAAATTATATTGTCTATTTTCAGACATTCAAAACAAACAAAATGTATTGGTACTTGGGATCAAAATAAGGTTGAAGCCCAAAACACATTCCTCTACTATTCATAAATGACTATCCTGCCAAGGGGTGTACAAAATATTGCGAAATATATAACAGTAGGGTTAAGCGAGTGTACCTCGTCTTCTGAATTGAAGACCATTTAACTGCCGGCGAGTATAGCTCGTCTTTTGAGGCAAATGGGTTAATAACTTGTTTTAATGCATAGAAGCATCTATTGTCCATTGTAATCCTTGCTCGAACCTTTTCACTTAATTCATTTTTAAAGGTAATTAGAGAACCCAGGTAGTTAATACTATCAACTTTCTCAAATTTCTGACCATGTAAGACTATATATGAGATTGGACTTACTTCTTATCTTGATATTCTTATATATTTTGTTTTATCTTCATTTATGGCTAATTCTGTCTTCCATGACTCTTGTTTTAATTGTTTTGATGCATCTTCCTCTTCTTTTGTAGAATGTCCAAATGTAACAAAGTTATTTATGATTAAAGTAAAGTGATCCCATGACAGGCCTCAGGAGGCCCTTGGGGTAGTAGGAGGTTAAGGCTCCCACTTTTTTCTAGACATTCGGCACTTGATGTCAGCCCTGCTTGACGGCCGCCTTTACCCCAGAACAAGTGTCTGGTACTCATTTACGTTAGAGGCTGAGTCGACCCCAGGGCCATAGTGCCGCCAGAAAGTTTGGGTCAGTTTAAAAATCCTGACCCCACCGGGACTTGAACCCGCGACCTTCTGGCTTGTAACGCAGTACCTTAACCACTACGCTACGGTGTGCCCCCTATTTATGATTACTGTCATTAATTTAAATGACAATTAATTAGAGGAACAAATCAAATTTTAAATCCTCCATTTGAATATGTTGGCCACAGTGAACTAGTGGTTATGCTCTTTGCCTTTGATTCCCAGGGTTGCGGATTCAAACCCAGCTGCTGTCGATGGATTTTTTTATGATGGAAAATCCAAAGAGCAAGTTATCCGGGAGGCAATTTAAGCCGTGGGTCCCGAGTCTGAAGGTTTGGTCTTGAAGTAGCATGCTGCATTCCCAGTTGAGACAGGCTTCCTGGGTGAGGCTTTTTTTTGAGGGGGGGTTTTCCTCACCTGTAAGACAAATGTCAGGAAGCTTTGATGTCAAAATGGTCCCCGAACATCATCTGGCTATTATCATTATCCCACAATGTGGAAAGCAAAGGGAAGCTACCACACATATAATTCCTTAGTAAAACTGCAAAGCATAGCATGAAAATGCTGTGATTGCAGTGAAGGATCTGCCCTAGGGCAGAACACTATAGAAAAAATATATAAATTATTAAATAGCAGTACACAATCTGATACTACAGCCACTAAGCTCATAATCATTTTCCATACTAAAGTGAAGAATGAAGAAATAAGTTTCCTAGAGCAGAGGGATGTTGCAAACCTTGTGGCCTGTACTTTACAGCACTTTGTTTAAAAAATGACCTTGAACCAGCTCAAGAGGTTGAAAAGAGAGTTGGAACCATGGTTGATGCTCCAGAATCCCATACCTAGGAGAATGTCATGGCAACTGATGTACATATTACAACTACATTTCTGGTAGAATTTGTAGGTCCGTCCTCCATGTGCATTTTCTCCCCACTCCATCAGCACTGAGTCCAGCATTTCAAGTCAATTGAAGGCAGCATGCTGGAATGTGAATGCACAAGATAAGGGTGAACAAAATACAAAATAAAACAAATCAGTAATTCTGATACTTTTGCACACGTAATAACACTGTAATAGTGGGAGACTTCAATGCAGCTTCCCCAAATTGGGGCTATACTTACAAAAATGCATCAGGTAAAGCCGTAGAAGAATTTCTAGCATCCAACTCTGTAGAAATACTATACAAACAACAAGATCCACCAACATACCTCCATTATAATGGACACGGAACAAATCCAGACCTATCCATTATTTCATCAAATCTATCAAATGTCACAACTTGTATAGTAGAAGATATGGGGACGGAGCACAGAGTAGTCAACACAAAAAAATTAAATGGACACACACTTTTGCACCCAAACAAACCAGAATCACATGGAACTTCAAAAAATCAAATTGGAGATAAGTACACAACAGAAACAGAAGCAGGCACCAAACAATCAAAAATTGAAAGAAAACCGAAAGGTATACTAAGAAACATGACTAACATAATACTACACCGAGCAAAGATTAACATACCAAGGAGAGGATTAAAAGATACAAACCATTTTGGAATACAGAACTCCAGGCAATAAAAATAGAAAGAAACTGATTAAGAAAAATAGCTGAGAGAACAAAAAATCCACAAGACGTACAACACTGGAGGAAAGCAAAGTGCCATTCTCAAAAGAGTAATTATTAAGCAAAAAAAGAACTAGCCTCCACAACTTTATAAACAAAGCAGGGTTTGCAACAAAAGGTAGGTCAATATACACTTTTATCAGAAAAGTGTAACAATAATAATGCCAATTGAAATAAACCCCCAATAAAAATAGAAAATAAGCCTATTACTGATGATAAAATAATTGCAAGGAAATTTAACCACCAGTATGCCAATGAACACAAACTCAACAAATAAACAAAGGACAACCAAGAAGCAATCAAAACCAAAATTGCGAAGAGCAACCTAAAAAATCACACCAAACCACACGACATATTTAGTGAAAAGTTCTCTATACAAGAGCTGGAAGAGGCAATAAAAAAGACCAAAACAGGAAAACAAGCCGGGCTAGACAGAATATTTCCAGAATTTATAGCACATCTTGGACATGTAATGAAAAGAATATTACTCGACTTCTATAACAATGTTTGGCAACAACTGTACAGCATACCAGCAGAATGGGAAAAAGTCATTGTAATACCTATCCAAAAACCTAATAAACCAGCAGAAGACATAAATAGCTATTGCCCAATATCTGTAACATCTGTACCCTAGCCAAGATAATGGAAAGAAGGGTTATGGCCACATTAAATTGGTATCTGGAAACACAACACCTTCTGACTCCAGAACAGGCAGGTTTTAGATAAAAACTTTCAACAAGTCACCAATTGGTTAAATTCATCCAGGAGGTCAAGAATGCTTTCAACAGAAGAGAGAGTGTCCTAGAGTATTTGTAGACCTACAAGCAGCCTACGACAAAGTGCGGTGCATCAACCTCATTTGGAAGCTACAAAAAATGAGTATACCAGTCCATATGTTACACTGGATCAAAACCTTCATATCACAAAGGTGGATTGCATCAAAGTATAATGACCTCCAATCAAATTACATCCAAACCAAAACAGAACTGCCACAAGGTGCTGTCTCAAGCACCACCCTCTTCAATAGTTACATCAATGACCTCCCAAAGGAAATCAAAACTAATCGGCACATTAAATGCACACTATTTGCAGATCATTTAGTCATATGGACAAAGGCCAACAATTCAGCCAGAAACCATAAAGAACAACAGCAGAAATCTGTGGATAATGCCATAAAAAGGGTACAACACTGGTGCACAATGAACAACATGGAAATCAGCATGTCAAAAACATTTTACCAGTACTTCTCACTAAGACACACAAGTGAATCCTTCAACATACCAATCAACAATAGCCCGATAACCAAATCCAATTGCACTAAATACTTAGGAATCCATCTAGATAACAAACTAAACTGTCATGTCATGTCAACAAGATCGAAGAAAAAGCGAACAAAAACTCATACATACTGAAGAGATTAGCTGGGAAGAAATGGGGGAGCTCATTGAACACCCTAAACAAAACATATAAAATCTACATGAAACCAATTATAACCTATGGAGCAGAAACAATAGTAACAGCTAAAGACACCACAATGAATAAACTAGAAATAATCCAGAATCGAATGCTAAGGTTAGTCACTGGAGCAGTAAAATCAACTAACACTGCAACTATGAGAATGTTCACAGGCAACTCCTCAATTCAAAATGAGATAGAAAAGAAATCCTGCATCATGCACACAAAATTAGCAGTGCTACCAAAAGCAATCCAACCTCAAAGCACAACACCCCAGATCTTAATCACACAACCTTCCTTTCTCCACAAAACTAGTAATCTTTTCCAAAAACATAAATTAGATGCCAAAACTGAACCAACACCTCAAATACCAAGCCCATTAGATTATCAACTGTACAATTATTATAAATGCATTAGGCCCTAATTACAGATATCATAAAAATAAAGACAAAGATGGACATTTAATAATATACCCATATTAATATAGTTAATACTTCTTGTTAAGAAAAACTTGTAGTCATGATAACCAAATATTGTTAAATATTGTTATCAAGGGGCAAAGTTAGGGATAGTTGCATCATCTTGACCCTTGGATGTGTAATGGTGACATGATAAAGCTAGGACTGGTATGAGAGATCATCTGATGTTTCGATATGCATAAATAGAAGTGTCGAGAAAGGACACGAGGACAGGAGCGGGACTGAGGGCGGTCCCCTCAGGAGGGCCCAGCAGGGCCGGTGGCATCTACATGGGTAACGTATGTCTATCTATATTGCTTCCTGGGACATTTTAAGACTTAGAACTAAATAAAAATAACTTCACTTAAATAAAAGTAACTTCACTTAAATAAATCATTTTAATACTTAGAATTAAATAAGGACCAAATGGTCAAATAAACTTCAATTTAATACAAAGTTGAACATTTTCAAAGGATCGGTTTCTATCTCTCTGAATTTAAGCATTTTAATAATTTTGAAGACTTTGACGTTGGACAATTTGGCGACTTCAGCTAATATTAATAACAGTTTTTGAGTTGATTTTCCTTATGTTTGGTAATTATTTTAATAAATAATGTTATTTTTCTTTTACTGTGTTTTTAAATTGTTTATTTGTAGAGCTTTCCTCCAAAAACCAAGGCCAACCGCTCGGGCCAATGACCACTTAAACAATAGTGAACTTAACGCTATCGTTACGCTGGGGCTTGAAAGACGCGCCGCGTAACATTCTGGTGGCTGGCGATGGGATTTTCGTGAAAACAATGTTCTATTATTATATTCACGAATAAGAAACGAACCCTAGACCGCAAAATTAACAGTCAATTCGTACAAAATCTATATGTTTTTTTTTCAATTGGAGTCACATTGAAAAACTACGTCTTTTAAAAACAGAGAGAAACCAGAAAATCTTCAACTTTGGGACATTATTATTATTTTTTTTTCTCCTTGGCTTTAGATTATTTTTTTTTTTTTGGGATCTAATATTTGGGTTTGTAGACAATTCTTTTCAACAAATGTTTATTTTTCTAGGCATAATTAAAGTTTTTTTTCAATGAGTACGACAATTTTGGTGTTGTTGATAATTTTTTTAGGTGTTATTTTTTTTTTGGGAGATATTAATATGTACATTAATTTTTCTTCTATGTTATATGGTAGGTTCATTTTATAACTTGATTTTTTTTTGATACACCTAAGGTTTATGAATTAAAATGGTGTGTTTCAGGATATTTTTTTTTGGTTTGTTGTTGCTAACCTAGGTTATGATATTTCTTTTTGTAGAGTGTTATAATTTTAGTTTTTGTTGTGTGGCAATATCTCATCCAATGCTAATAATTGTGTATAATGACTATATTTTGGTGGGGTTGTACAAGACAAGCTTTTTTACGCGACTTGTGCCATTTTTTTTGATGTAATTTAAAGTATCGTAATGTGTTAATGAATCAGTTTTGCTAAGAGATGTAACCGCTGTATAAATATGTAAGATTAACACGAAATGAAGTAGTGGAAATATGATTTAACATGGTAATCGCCCGACATTTTGAATTTTTCATAGAGTAACAAATATGAAGATGTACTTTATTTTACGTATCAAATCACATTTAAAACGCAAGGAACCTAAAAGCTAACCCAACCTAAATCAATTACTGTAACAAATAAATCATTAAATTTCAAAACCTGGTAAAACTGCTCAGGCGAAAGTCTGAAGTATTCTAAAATTTGGTATATTCATCAACCATATGTTTATTTAAGAATTAAGAATAATTTATTCTACAATTTTCCATACAACATTCTTATGATGCTGTTGCTCTAGGTACCTTTTTTCTGTCTTACTAATATTTCAAACTATTTTAATCGTTTTCCAACGACACTTGAAACTTTTTGATGAAGAATTTTAATATGTTTATCTATGTACACAAATTATGACTTTTCCTCTCAATTTATTTTCAAAGTTCTTTATTAGAATTGAAGTTGGCATACGTGAACGCTCATAAAATTAAATCCACCAGATGGCAGGACATTTGTGGATGACCAGCATTTGCATTTAATTCCAAACCATATTTTAAGAAATAAATGTTCAATCACTTAAAATTGTTAGATTCCGATTGGTCAATTTAGTGTGCATCAGATCAGTTTATAGTTTACTAAATAGGATGTATATAATTTATTTTATTAGGTTATGCAGGGACAGGCTTGTATACATTGGGTTTTGTAAACACATTTGGAAATGTATTATGAACGTTGGTCATTTTGATTTTCCATATATGTGGTGCCATCTGGCGACAATTCCATAAACATATGCGCTGTAACGTTTGCGCTCCATGCTGAACCAGCATCGCGCCGAGCGAAACGCGAATTCGCGTCACGTCGGGCGCGACACGCTGTATAATAAACCGTAGCATTATAACTTATGTGGTCATGTCAGGAAATAGTTCCACTTTATTTTCATATTTACAAGTAAAATAATGAAGTGATAATTACATCTCTTAGCTAAATACGTTTAATATAGTGTTTTATTAATATTTATTGAAATTAGATACTCTTAACGTGGGTAGAAAAAAAAAAGCTTGTGTACTCCCACCCGGACAATATTTTATTATTTCGCCTATTGGTAAGACGTGGCACGATCATATATACACATAAATCATTTCTGAAAGCATCACCGCGAGAGATAAGCCCAAGGGATCATAGGTTGCTTTACACGCCACTAGATGGGAAATTTTGTTATATTGAACTTTTATATTTGGAAAAGGATAATAGATTTAAGCAAACAAGATGGCGGACACATCTTATACTTACGCCACTAATGCACTAAACACTCATACCACGTTTGCACCATGCAAACATTCATTTTTTTTTATATATATATTCACGTAAAACGCGATCTTGGATATCTGGATAGAGATGGGACACGAAAAATTAATTTATGGTTTATTAACTAGGTAGTTTTTTTTGGATAAAGAACTAGGAAGTTGGCTAACGTCTATTATATTTTTGTTTTGTTTCTCAAAATGGCCACGATGACTACAGAGCCTTCTAACGGAGTCTATATTAAACATTACAGCTACCCCGTAGGAAACCAATTCTATCCACTTCAATCAAATAAAATTCTACTTATATTCGGGCTAATAATCAAAAAAATAATATTGAGATAAATACAAGAAAGATAAATCGATTGATATTTCAGTCCCCGTGTAGCAACTCGTGCATCCACACTGGTAATTAATCTTGGCCCACGTGAGGCTCGAGGAACCGCGTTATGACTTGCAATAAATGATTATATTGGAAAAATAAATGAACGATTGTTATAATAAGACTATAAAAGTTTAATTACAAAGTGAATAACCGAAAACTAGCAGGAAAATAGTTAGGGAGTTGGAAAACGTAAAAATCAGAGGATTTGTAAATAGAGTAATAGCCGTGAAAAATGAAGTAACATTTAAAGTAACATATTCCCCTACCGGAGATCTTGAGGTGGCGGAAATGTTAGGGCTCCCAATATTTCTAGACAATCGGCACTCAATGTCAGCCGGGTTATCAGCCCTGCGTGACGTCCGTCCTTTCCACAGAACAAGAGTCTGGTACTCGTTTCAGTTAAAGGCTGAATCGACCCCAGGGCCATAGTGCCGCCAGGAGGACTAGATCAGGTTAACAATCCTAATACACACCGGGACTTGAACCCCCGATTTTTCAGCTTGTAGCGCAGTACTTTATCCACTATGCTAGTAGAAATAAATATTCATACTAAATATATTAAAGAAATTTTAAACACGACTGAGGTTATGACCACCTGCCGTGCGACCTTGACAAGGCAGGGCATGAGGCAAGTAACTGGCTGCGCGATTTAAAATTAATAATAATAAAACACGATAAAATAATAATCGTCACACGAAGTTCGGGTACAAATCATACTTTCATAATGCGAGATAATGTAAAAGATTGGATGACAAATAAAATAATAATAAAATTAGGGAACGTTCAAGAAAATAGGAGTTTTCTGAATAATAGATATGAAATCACCAGCGTGGAAAATTGGAAAATGGAAAATCGCCATCTTGAGAGATATTTTATTTTGAGACACGTCATTCCTACGTGCACTAAGTGTCCTAGGAGGTCACATAGCTGTAACAGTTCAACAAAGCTCTGGAATTTGTTTATTTTGGTGATAGTTAGATTAACCACACAGATAAGGACTCCCAAAACCGATGGCCTCAGGAATATGAACAAAATTTATATTAGGTGCAATTACAAGGAAGTAAATTTTTTTTTTCTGGACATCAGAAAACGTACTTTAAATAAAGAAAATATAGTGGCATATATGGACAATCAAAGGGATTTTAGATTTGAAAACCGAGAAAATGAACAAAGGGCATGAAGACTTAGGAGAAATAAACGAGAACTCGAGCATTAGAGGGGAATGGAGAATTAGCACAATCAAAAGATGAACTCAACTAATGAGGAAGGCAGATTCTAGTTTCGAAAAACAGAGAGTATGGAAAAGGGGCATGGGAACTTCGGATAAATTAGAGAGAACTCGATCAAAAGCGGGAATTGAGAATAATAAAATGGAGGACTCGCTTGATCCGTAATTCAGATTTAGGTTTCGGAAACAAAAGAATGGAGATTCTGTATAAATAAGAAGAGCTCGAATGGAAG
Organism: Diploptera punctata; assembly: GCA_030220185.1. Classification (NCBI taxonomy): domain Eukaryota; kingdom Metazoa; phylum Arthropoda; class Insecta; order Blattodea; family Blaberidae; genus Diploptera; species Diploptera punctata. The sequence goes on along the minus strand of JASPKZ010000045.1, from coordinate 1,510,174 downwards.
AGGAGAACGGAGATTGGGCATAATCATAGAGCTCCGCTAGTGAGGATTACGGAGGGGAGGGTAAAACCAAGATGCTTACAGAAATGATAAAGGAAGGATAGACTTACAGAAATGATAAAGGAAGGATAGACTTACAGAAATGATAAAGGAAGGATAGACTTATTCCCAGAAATATTTTCTTTTCGGCTGTATCATAGTTGTTTTTTTTGGGGGTGAAAATTAGGATACTTGACAAACAAACATCGACGAATAGGATACTAGAGACTAGTTAGGATATCCACGTGAGATTGATGGGATGTGACCTGGTAGATCGAGCTATTAATATTAATGAGAATCCTAAAACTTAATAAAAATATAATAATAATAAACCACCAAGAAAATAATAATATAATAATAATAATAATATAATAATAATAATAATAATGACAATAACTATGCTAATAATAATAAAAATGACATCAGTAATAACAATAAACCTTAACAATCATAATAATAAAAATAACATCAAATTACCAGTGTTGATAATGTATAATGAAAATAAGAAAACACAGTAATTTATAATTGATAATAATAATAATAATAATAATAATAATAATATAATAATAATAATAATAATAATAATAATAATGGAATAAGAGCGAACTATCAGAAAATAATACTTATGTTTATGAATAAAAGGAAGGATAACGGAAAACCATAATCTCATTTTTAGCAGTTAGGACTCATTTAAGTATGAATGGGTTCCGGGATAAGTAGTAGGCTAGTTCGCGAGAATATAACGTGGAAGCAGTCCAGATAGAGGCACGTAGTACGTTAACCCATTCGCTTCAGGTTTAAATGATCAATGCTTTTTCTCAGAAACCGGATTTAAGTTACGGTAAATTATATTGTATATTTTCAGACATACAAAACAAACAAAATATAACGGTACTTGAGATGAGAGTAGGGGCAAATTCAAAAACACATTCTTCTACTGTTCATAAATGTTAACAAAAAATTACCCTGCCGAGGGATGTACAAATATTGCAAAATATATAACAACAGAGTTAAGCGAGTGTACCTCGTCTTTGAGGCGAATAGGTTAAGCCTATAACGGAAGACGAATGATAGGTTCAATTAACCAGAAGTTATGCCAACACGGAGGATAGAAATTATTTTAACATCGCGAGAAATAAGTAGTGACAACAGTTCAGATTAAGAAGGGAGGATGTGCATTATCCGACTTGGGTTAAAGAAAAATATATACGTATTGCAAAGAGAACGGAAAGGGGACATGGGAACTTAGGAAAATGTATAAACTTCTGGAACGCAATGAAGAATAAGACAAGTGTTGAGAGATTTTCCCAGAATTACCGAGTGCCTAACATGCAGGAATGATCGGAAACAATTTAATTTATTCCCAGAGTAATTTAGAAGATGGAGGTTAGGATACTTCACGGATAGTTAGGTGTCTTAATCGATCTAGTGGAAGATATTATCCTATAAATTTGGAATTTCAAGGGCTACACTAAATAATATTTCTAAAAGAAATTACACAACAACTATTATACCCAAATGATCATGACGCTTGACTGAGGTGTCCTACAGGAGGATACAGAGATAGAATCAGCGGCCGAGATCTCTCCCTCTGTATACCTCGATAGAATGTCAGTTAGGACTAGTGACCAGTCGAGTAGTAGACACACACACATATGGGATATGACTTATTACGATAATATATAAAAACTAGATCGCTTAAGACTCTTCATATTTAGGCCTACGAGGGATAATACAAGGATAGGCTACAACTTAGGTCAATCTAGGCTAGGTAATGTTAGAAATACATAAACAGAGATGAAACTTTTACATAGTCGCACACAGGGATACGAGGTTGGAAGGACTAAGGACCCTTTTGGAGAGGTTTTGGCCTCGAAAATTTGGCGAGTTGCCTGAACACTTCGCCAACAAGCTAGGCAGGTGCGAGTCGGAAGGTGGGGCACCCCCGTTATGACATGATCTACAGACTGAGAACTCCAAAATGATCTTGGGGCACTGGCCATAAAACCTTGCCGACTTGGCACTTACGTTAGGGACCATGCGGAACAAACATTGTAAAGAGATACAAGTTGGGAAGGACTAAGGACCATTTTGGAGAGGTTTTGGCCTCGAAGATTTGGCGAGTTGCCTGAAACACTTCGCCAACGTGCTAGGGAAAATACGAGTTGGGAAGGACTAAGGACCCTTTTGGAGAGGTTTGGCCTCGAAGATTTGGCGAGTTGCCTGAACACTTCGCCAACGTGCTAGGAAGAATACGAGTTGGGAAGGACTAAGGACCCTTTTGGAGAGGTTTTGGCCTCGAAGATTTGGCGAGTTGCCTGAACACTTCGCCAACGTGCTAGGGAAAATACGAGTTGGGAAGGACTAAGGACCCTTTTGGAGAGGTTTGGCCTCGAAGATTTGGCGAGTTGCCTGAACACTTCGCCAACGTGCTAGGAAGAATACGAGTTGGGAAGGACTAAGGACCCTTTTGGAGAGGTTTTGGCCTCGAAGATTTGGCGAGTTGCCTGAACACTTCGCCGACGTGCTAGAGAGATAGGCATCCGAGGAACTAGGAACAAAATGAAAGTACAATACAATTACGGGCAAGGAGACCCACGGAAAACTGTCATGATACCCGGGTTTAGGAAGAGATGAGAGCGATAGGGGAACCCCATCAAAAAGATTAGGATAGAATCCACTTTTCCGATGAGGCGGCGTCCATGAGTTCAAGAAGGCTCTCCCTAAGGTTACTTCTGAGGCAGCAGAATTAGGGAATCAGGATGGAAGCGGTACAGGGGAATAAGGACCCTGTTGATAAGATTGGGATTTATCCTGCTCTCCTCTTAGGGCAGATGCTCGTCGAAAGACGGGACCCGAGGATGAGAATAGGAACCCAATCTCTGTCAATTTTGGCTGATGCCTGCCCCTCCCGCTTGCCAACCAGGTAGACGGAACTAGGGACCCTGTTGATAAGGTTGGGATTTCTCCTACCTTCGCCTTAAGGCAGATGCCCCTCGAAAGTCGGGACCCGAAGACGAGGATGGGGACCGAACACTATCAATTTTGGCGACTGCCCGAACGCCGGTCTAAAAAGTCGGAAATACAAGGATCGATGGACAGGGACCATCGAGAGTCAATAATGATGCCAGGGAAACAAAAAAGAGGCCACCGGTGGTTAGAGAAAAGCAGGAAAAGGAAACCGCAATAAGAAAGCCGTACGCACACATAGAACATGGTCCTAACGAAGAAACAACGAATAACAGTCCGGGACGTCAGAAACGTTGAGACACTAGATGAGAATACTAAGGGAAACACATAGATATTACGATTGTGCGATCGACGAGTAGAGCCAAGAGAGACAGATTGACCTAAGTAGGGATATTACATACAAAAGAAGATCTCGGGAAATTAGAAGTTAGACACATAAGGTAGCACATGAAGGGAGATCACAGAGATTAGAGGTTAAACACATACGGTAATACACAAAAGGAGATCTCAGGAAAAATAGAAGTTAAATACATAGGTGTACATGAAAATTAGAAGTTAAAAACATAAGTAATACAAGAAAGTAGGAAGGGAGTTTAAACACATAAGTAATACAAGAAAGTCGGAATATTACATACAAAGAGAGGTTAAATGCATAAGTAATACAAGAAAGAGGGATTATTACAGGAAATTAGAGGTTAAACACATACGGTAATACACAAAAGGAGATCTCAGGAAAAATAGAAGTTAAATACATAGGTGTACATGAAAATTAGAAGTTAAAAACATAAGTAATACAAGAAAGTAGGAAGGGAGTTTAAACACATAAGTAATACAAGAAAGTCGGAATATTACATACAAAGAGAGGTTAAATGCATAAGTAATACAAGAAAGAGGGATTATTACAGGAAATTAGAGGTTAAACACATACGGTAATACACAAAAGGAGATCTCAGGAAAAATAGAAGTTAAATACATAGGTGTACATGAAAATTAGAAGTTAAAAACATAAGTAATACAAGAAAGTCGGAATATTACATACAAAGAGAGGTTAAATGCATAAGTAATACAAGAAAGAGGGATTATTACAGGAAATTAGAGGTTAAACACATACGGTAATACATAAAAGGAGATCTCGGAAAATTAGAAGTTAAACTCATAAGGAGCACACGAAATGAGAGGTTAAACACCTAAGGTACTACAGGAAATTAGGGGTTAAACACATAGGGTGATACAAGAAAGTAAAAGTTAAACACTTAAGGAAGTGCATGAAATTAGAAGTTAAACACATAGGGTTGGACATGAATTTAGAGGTAAAAACCGTATGTAAGATAGGGAATAAGTCTACACGTATGAGACCAGGAATTAACTCAAAAACATAAAGAATTTAAAAGGAAACCAATGGATAAGAAATAAAAAGGGAGAGGTTAAACCCATAGGTAACATGGGGACCCAAGACACGGAATAAAGTCCACGCATAATCGGGAGTTATGAAAAGAAAATTAAATACAGAAATTCAAGAAACCAGATGAGATATTGCCGAACGAATCAGGAAGGGCTTAAGGGAATATTGCCGAACGAATCAGGAAGGGCTTAAGGGAATATTGCCGAACGAATCAGGAAGGGCTTAAGGGAATATTGCCAAACGAATCAGGAAGGGCATAAGGAAATATTGCGAACGAATTCGGAAGGACTAAAGGAAACAACACCATCTTAGACGCATTTTTGTTTAGTTAACTTGTAGGCTGTAACACGAGAATTTGACAGACAAATTAGAAACGAGAGTATTTAAGACGCAAAGACGCATTTTTATTAGTTCAACTCAGTGGGCTGTAATACGGAATTCGACAGGAGTATTAGAAGCGAGAATGTAAGATGCAATACGCATCCCGGATTAAAGAAAAGAAGGAATGCTCTCCCAATCAGGACCTCACGAGGGAATGATATACGGAATTCAGGTTACATAATCATACTAAGAAGTATTTACATATTTAAAGACCTAGCGATTTATGTGTAGGCGAGCACACTCGATCGAACCCAGGACTCTAGAGTAGGAAAGGAAAAATTGAAATTTTATCCAAGCAATGGAAAGTGAAAACCAGCGGTAAAACACAGGGAGATACGGACAAATTTGAACCTAGTAAAACCTGAATTGCAATAAGGGCGTAAATGATTCATGAGAAATCATAAGACCAAAAACATAAGAGCATTTCCTTTGCAACTTGAGGCTAGCTATAAGGGACAAATAGGAACATGGGTGCACCAAACTAACCGATACATGTTGATAACAAAGAAATCTAAAGCCAGAACGTCTAATACAATATAGTATCAGAGATATGATGGCTGAAAATGAAGCCTCTAAGCAATGAAGTTAAATTAAAATGACCAGGAGTGATGGGAGGGATACGGACCCATGTGGTAAGAGATAGCACCAAACCCATAAGCAATGTTATAGTTATCCTCCCAAGTTTTAATGCCAATACCATGAGATTGCAGCTTCACGCTTGGACTGCGGCCACCACCACGACACCACATGATGGGAGGCAGATTAAGATGGCCAGACTCACGGAGCACCCTATACATCTAAGGACGCAGGGTAGCTGCCAGGATCAACACACATCTCGAGGCGGAGCGTGAGATGGATGAATATCCAGACTCGCAACCAGCTGAGACAAAAACACCTCATTAGTAGTAAAACCCAAACCCAGGCATTATAAAAATAATAACGACTTTCTCCAACGCCAACCTTGGCCTAACCTCCTTCAGCCCAATTTTGTCCTATAGAAGAGTTAGGAAAACAAACTCCACGTCAAGATCAATTCCTATCAACCCTTTCACAAGTTCTCCTTGGACCTAACTGGGTTTTGTTTAAAGAAACTAGGCATGACAAAAAGGCCTACCTGGACCAACGGCAGCTGAAACCGAACACGACCTCGAGCATTAGGACATTGCCTCCTCCATCGCGGTAAGCAGACACGAAACCTAACCTCCAGCTGGCCACAGCAGACACCACAGTTTTATAAATTTTTATCCATGATCCGCTTCACGGAATAGAACTGTCAGAGTGAATAACAAAAAAGGGGGAAAACGTCGGCGTACATAACTATAGTAATGAAATGTGATAAAGTGCGTCGGATATTGGATAACAGTGCAAGTGCTCCGTTTCCATAAGAAACCACAGAAGGTTTAAATAAGGACGAAGAATGAAGATAAGAAGAATTTTTTTTAGTCAATATTTTTTTTGTTTTTTTTTTCTTTTCAGCCATAAACATTATTTTTTTTTTCTCCTTCTCTGAGAAGGCTTGCTATATTGTATTTTTGTTTTTTTTTGAAGTATGGTGTTCTCACTAAGTAAACGGATCTTGCCGATATTTCGACGCAATTAACGGTATTCGGGGAGATTGACAAGTAAAAGACGATCTAACCTCTTAGGATGAGAACAAAATACTTCCAGGACAGATGGAATCGCCAATTGATGACGTCAGTTGCACTCCCACGTAAAGCTAAGTTGAGAAGATAATGTCAGGACCAACCCCCGAGAGGTGAGAGATATCCTGGAAGGAAAAAAGTCTTTCGGTTTTTCAACCCTACAGTCTTATTTAAGGGGGGGGGGAAATATTATAAATGCATCAGGCCCTAATTACAGATATCATAAAAATAAAGACAAAGATGGACATTTAATAATATACCCATATTAATATAGTTAATACTTCTTGTTAAGAAAAACTTGTAGTCATGATAACCAAATATTGTTAAATATTGTTATCAAGGGGCAAAGTTAGGGATAGTTGCATCATCTTGACCCTTGGATGTGTAATGGTGACATGATAAAGCTAGGACTGGTATGAGAGATCATCTGATGTTTCGATATGCATAAATAGAAGTGTCGAGAAAGGACACGAGGACAGGAGCGGGACTGAGGGCGGTCCCCTCAGGAGGGCCCAGCAGGGCCGGTGGCATCTACATGGGTAACGTATGTCTATCTATATTGCTTCCTGGGACATTTTAAGACTTAGAACTAAATAAAAATAACTTCACTTAAATAAAAGTAACTTCACTTAAATAAATCATTTTAATACTTAGAATTAAATAAGGACCAAATGGTCAAAAAAACTTCAATTTAATACAAAGTTGAACATTTTCAAAGGATCGGTTTCTATCTCTCTGAATTTAAGCATTTTAATAATTTTGAAGACTTTGACGTTGGACAATTTGGCGACTTCAGCTAATATTAATAACAGTTTTTGAGTTGATTTTCCTTATGTTTGGTAATTATTTTAATAAATAATGTTATTTTTCTTTTACTGTGTTTTTAAATTGTTTATTTGTAGAGCTTTCCTCCAAAAACCAAGGCCAACCGCTCGGGCCAATGACCACTTAAACAATAGTGAACTTAACGCTATCGTTACGCTGGGGCTTGAAAGACGCGCCGCGTAACAACAATGCAACCCTCTCAATAGACGAAATAATAAAGAAAAATGATACAAACCCATTAATAGCCAAACAAATGACCTTAGAAACTATTAGAACAAAGTTCCCAGAACCAGAGTGGCTAGGAGTCTTCACTGATGGCTCCAAAACCAAGAGTGAAAATGCTGGTGCAGGAATCTACTCTCATCTGTTTAGTCAATATGTTGCAGTAGGCACAAACAATACAGCCTTCGATGGTGAAGTAAAAGCCATAGAAGTAGCACTCCACAACCTCCTGTTCCGAACAAAAATGTTTACAAAAGCTGTTATTCTGGCAGACTCTAAGGCCGCTATACAAGCAATAACCTCCAACCAAACACCAGAAAATGAAACCATCTCGGAATGCCGTAAACTTCTGAAATACCTCAACAGTAAAGTGTAAAGTGATCCCACAACAGACCCGGAGGCCCTTGGGGTAGTAGGAGGTTAAGGCTCCCACTTTTTCTAGACAATCGACACTTTAAGTCAGCCGGGTTGTCAGCCCTGCGTGACGGCCGCCTTTACTCCCAGAACAAGCATCTGGTACTCATTTACGTTAGAGGCTGAGTCGACCCCAGGGCCATAGTGCCGCCAGAGGGTTTGGGTCAGTTTAAAAATCCTGACCCCAACGGGACTTGAACCCTCGACCCTCCGGCTTGTAGCTCAGTGCCTTAACCACTATGCTACGGCGTACCAAAATAAATTAATAGCCTTCCAGTGGATACCCTCACACATCGGAATAGTTGGCAATGAAATAGCTGATGGACTTGCCAAAAAGGGTACCAAAATACAAATAACAACCCACCCCAATTCGAACCTCCACAGAAAGATCGAAAAAATTAAGAAAGCATTCCAAATGGAAAACATGAAAGAAAACATTGCAACAGCCAGAGGGAAATCATGGGAAAAAATTGATGACTATACACAGAAATAAAATATAAAGGCCGCAAAGAAGCAGTAGCAAAATTCAGACTGATGTCAGGACACGACTGCCTGGCTCACCACCTCCACAGAATAAACGTTTTCCAATCCGACATATGTGTCATATGCAAAGACCCGGACCTGATCATGGACAAACACCACCTTCGAGTCTGTCCAGCTTTAAATCCAACTACACAACACTCTAAGGACCTTGTTCGCTTGTACTGGGAAGCCAGAGAGAAAATGACTTAAGTGTCAAATCTCGCCATTAGAAAACAACAACAACAAATCAGTAATTAAAAACAAGTGAAATTGTGATTCACTAGATTCACCTGAATAGCTGCCACTGATTTGAATATTGAATTTTGTTATGCTCTTTTGTTGCAATGTGATAGTTATTTTGTTCAATACTGTACATGTCATTGAATTATGTAATAAGTTGTTTACAGGAAATCAATATATTAGATTACAGATGACGTGGGTCAGTACATTTACACATCTGTGAGATTTAAAAGAAAAAAAAAAACAATTCTTTTGACCGAATTTTCATCATCTGCTACAAGCAGTGTTCCTCAACCTATGGATCCTGACCCATTAGTGGATTCTCGAGGAGGTCTTGAAGATCACAATATCCTGCAATGGGACCATCGAGTCAATCAAATGTATCCTTAAATATAGAATAGCGATATCCATCCATCCATCCATAGTAATTCCATCCGAGGGCAGGTCTTTCACTGCAATCATAGCATTTCCATGCTATGCCTTTCAGCTTTACTAGGGAATTATAGGTGTTGTAGCTTTCCGTTGCTTTCCACACCAGTGAAGGATGATGATGATAGCCAGATGATTTTCGGGGACCGTTGGGCCCTAAGCTTCCTGATTTTTGTCTTACAGGTGAGGAAAAACCCCAAAAAAAATCTCACCCAGGAGCCTGTCCCGACTGGGAATCGAACCCGGGCCCACTGCGTGACAAGGCAGCATGCTACCTCGAGACCACAGCAGTCGACTAATAGCGATATAGTTGCTGGGAATTCAAACCAAGCAGCCAGAGTGGAAAGTAATTATTCTACCAAGCATCATACAGTTTCAAGACTGTTGACATGCTATTAATAGTATGTGAAGGCCCATGGGAAGGAGAAAGTTCAAAGGAATCATGATTCTCAGTTGATACATGGAGGATATAAGAGTTGTTAGATCTATGTTCCGATCGGCTTTTCGGTACTCATTATCTAAGAGGCTGAGTGTGTCCCAGGATGGAAATGAGTGAAGAAAAATCTTATTCTTTTTCTGTCCGGGAACGAAGCCAGTCCGACCAGTTTATAGTCAGGCCTACGTGCCATTGCTCTTCAGATATCTGACTCACGTCATTTTTGTCGTAATTATGGTACTTGCATGAAATTTGTTTCATATTCCATAGAGAAACTCATTCATCAAAGAAAACTGTATTTCTGCGCAGAAGCAGACGATTTTAAATACAAAATATCTGATTGGTTTGCAATTCTCTTAAGATGTCACCTGATTTGGCTAAAGTTTAATCCGTACGTATGATTCGCTTGAGAAACAGGTTGTTAGCGCCCATAGAGAAACTACTCTGTGGTTAGCGCCAATTTATATTTTTTTGTAAAGTACACGTGGATTTGTAAGAGATTTGAAGGTATTTCAGCAAATTATTGAGTAAGTAACCAATAAAAAGAACCATTATTTTATTGTACGATTCTTAACTTCATGTTATGTATGTCGTCAATCCATTAAATGAGATAAGCCGCTAGAAGCTATCAAAACTTCTATAACATTTCGATGCAACATTTCTACTAATCTATGGCCAAGGTCAGCATTTATGTAAATTTATAACCTTTCGACCCATGAAGATATAAAATGATAGACGTCATTAATTCGTTGTAAACTAGTAGTTATAACTTAAAAGTTAGTTTATTGTATAAACATTCATACGACGGTACAGGGACTATAAGTATTTTATGTGTGTATTTTAAATTAGCATATTTGTGATATTGCAATTGCAGAATTTATAAAAATGAGTGGAAATAATACATCATTAAACCAGAATGTCTGGGATTCGGATCCAGAATTATTTGAGCTCATGAAGCAGGAAAAGAAGAGGCAGCTGAATGGCCTGGAAATGATAGCTTCAGAGAACTTTACTACTCTTCCAGTTCTACAATGCTTGAGTTCTTGTTTGCATAATAAATACTCGGAAGGTCTTCCAGGACAAAGGTAACTGTACTATACACTAATAAATACTTTTAGGCTCAACTGCACTTCTACTAGCGCTTAATTTTTCAGTTGTATTGTTGTAAACTATAGCTTTTCTTTTGTATTTACTAATATTATTTCATATTTTAAACTTTCTCTAACAATTTCCATAACATTATTAGACAATTTTGAAGTATTTATTTAAATATGCAAATCACAATATTATGACACCGTTAGACAATATTGTGATGCTAACTGCTATTTTCTCCAAAGTATATTATTTAGTCTATGAGTTTTCTATCGCTGTTTTGGGTTATCGCTGGTTGAATCAGCTTTAGGGAGTGATAAGTAAGTGTGCACCCATTTTTAATAAACGTTTGGTAATTTTAATATTAGTAATATATTTTTTAAACATACATTTGGGGATTTATTACAAATATTGGTAATTTAAATTTCATTGCGACGGATAGTAATCGAGGATGATAATCGATATGTGGTTAGATTGTGGGTTATTGCTGACTCTACAATCTGGTGCATGCGCACTGTTGTTCTATAGGACTTTGAAAATATTTCACGCTAGTTTAAGTGCAGTTTTTTCTCTACTTTTATCTTTACAAACCTGAAGGATTGCAATATTTTTTCCAAGACCTATAATTTCATAATAGCCACATAATTATCACATTTTGACAATTTCAATAACTTATACCGTAACAAGTTAAAATATTGAAAACTTTTCAATATAGCGACATACGTGTGGAATGCCTATTCCTGGGGTTTCCATTAGGTCACCAATGGGAGTAAACAAGATGATATATTTATTTATGCAATTGAAAACAATTTTAATACAATGAATGTTGATAGAATGTTATACAAAATAAAGGTCTGAAATGGAGAAAACTTTTGTATTAGACATTCACTTACTTACTTACTTACTCACTGGCACTATCGAACCCGTAGGTTCATGACCGCGCAGACATAAGCTCTCCATACATCCCTATCCTGAGATAATGCTTTCCAATCATTCCCTGTATAATCTACTTCCCTCAAATCATAGTTAATGTTATTCTCCCACCTCATTCTTGGTCTACCAACTGGTCGTTTTCCCTCTGGCTTTCCTACAAGAAGCTTCCATGCAAGTCTTTCATTCCCCATACGTGCAACATGTCCTGCCCATCGCAGTCTACGAGACTTAACTGTTCTTATTATATCTGGCTTCCTGTAAAGACCATGTAGTTCATTGTTGTGTAGTCTTCTCCATTCACCTGTCTGTTCATCTCTCTTTGGTCCAAAAATTTTCCTAAGTACTTTATTCTCAAATACTTGTAATCTCCTTTCCTCTCTTAAAGTAAGAGTCCATGTTTCGCATCCATATAATATAACTGGTAGAATAATAGTTTTATATATTTTCAGTTTAACGTTTTTTGAAAGGAGTTGGGACATCAAGAGTCTCTGCAATGCATAATAGCACGCATTTCCAGAATTGAGCCTATGTTTAATTTCTTTGTGCATCTCATTCCTATTTGTGATTATTGTTCCTAGGTATTTGAATTCAGCCACTTCCTCAAAATTTCCCTCATTTGTCATTAGCTGTCCATTTCCATTATTTAATGAATTTCTACGTGTGACCATATATTTAGTTTTATTGATATTTACTTCCAGTCCTAATTTCTTAGTGTTACTCAATAGTGTCTGCATGTTGGCCTTTAGTATCCCCTCGCTATCGGCCAATAGTACTACATCATCAGCATTTTTTCCATTAGGTCACCAATGGGAGTAAACAAGATGATATATTTATTTATGCAATTGAAAACAATTTTAATACAATGAATGTTGATAGAATGTTATACAAAATAAAGGTCTGAAATGGAGAAAACTTTTGTATTAGACGTTCACTTACTTACTTACTTACTCACTGGCACTATCGAACCCGTAGGTTCATGACCGCGCGGACATAAGCTCTCCATACATCCCTATCCTGAGATAATGCTTTCCAATCATTCCCTGTATAATCTACTTCCCTCAAATCATAGTTAATGTTATTCTCCCACCTCATTCTTGGTCTACCAACTGGTCGTTTTCCCTCTGGCTTTCCTACAAGAAGCTTCCATGCAAGTCTTTCATTCCCCATACGTGCAACATGTCCTGCCCATCGCAGTCTACGAGACTTAACTGTTCTTATTATATCTGGCTTCCTGTAAAGACCATGTAGTTCATTGTTGTGTAGTCTTCTCCATTCACCTGTCTGTTCATCTCTCTTTGGTCCAAAAATTTTCCTAAGTACTTTATTCTCAAATACTTGTAATCTCCTTTCCTCTCTTAAAGTAAGAGTCCATGTTTCGCATCCATATAATATAACTGGTAGAATAATAGTTTTATATATTTCAGTTTAACGTTTTTTGAAAGGAGTTGGGACATCAAGAGTCTCTGCAATGCATAATAGCACGCATTTCCAGAATTGAGCCTATGTTTAATTTCTTTGTGCATCTCATTCCTATTTGTGATTATTGTTCCTAGGTATTTGAATTCAGCCACTTCCTCAAAATTTCCCTCATTTGTCATTAGCTGTCCATTTCCATTATTTAATGAATTTCTACGTGTGACCATATATTTAGTTTTATTGATATTTACTTCCAGTCCTAATTTCTTAGTGTTACTCAATAGTGTCTGCATGTTGGCCTTTAGTATCCCCTCGCTATCGGCCAATAGTACTACATCATCAGCATAAACTAACAGCTTATTAATACCATTGAGTTGTAAGCCTTCCTCATTCTCTAAAGATTTAATGGCATGCTCTAGTACAAAATTAAATAGTAGAGGAGATAGTGCATCTCCTTGCTTCAACCCATTCTGGATTTCAAAAGTGTCTGAAAACTGTTTGCCTACACGCACCCTACTCTTTGTGCCATTTAGACACATTCGTATAAGTCTAACTAACTTTTTAGGAATTCCGAACTCCAGCAGGATACTATATAACTTCTCCCTCTTAATTGAATCATATGCTTTTTTGATGTCTACATACAGTTGATGTACTGTGCCATTATATTCCCATTTCTTTTCTAAAATCTGTCTTATACTAAAAATCTAAATTAATGAGGACCTTGACTCGCTAACGGCGTGGACAGAGAAATATGGACTTGAATTAAATCCTAGAAAGACACAAGCAATCATTATGGGCCATCAGAGACTATTATCCTCAATTAACACAAATGCAGTATTACATGTGTCACTTAATGGGGTTCAGATCCCTTATAGTGAGACAGTAAAAAATCTAGGAGTGTTTATGGATAAACATTTAATTTGGAATAAACAAATAAATAACATTTGCAAAACTATCTTCTCAATAATACACTCATTAAATCGTATAAGAAATTGTTTACCGTTTTCTCTAAGAAAAATGCTAGTAGAAACACTCGCAATGCCCCATTTTGATTATTGTGATACTCTTTTTACTGACCTAAATACTGTTCTTACCCAAAGACTTCAACGTGTTCACAATTCTTGCATACGTTTTATTTGTGGTATACGTAGATTTGATCACGTTACACCATCCCTGGAACAATTGTCATGGCTTCGTCTTCAAGATCGTAGAAACCATCCATTCCCTATGCCTACTCTATAACATATTACACACATCTTTACCTTATTATTTATCACACCGCTTCACTAAACTCTCTGATACACATAACTTAGATACCCGATCCCTTGAGCACAGTGTCCTTTATATCCCTCCTCATCATACTACCTATTATTCGAAATCTTTTACAGTTCTCTTGCTAGAACATGGAATTCACTTCCACCCTATGTCAGAGACTGCCAAACTTTACCATCTTTCAGAAATAAATTGAAAATAAAATCACTAACAGAAACAACTCACTAATACTACTTTTTAAGAATTAATAATGCGTTTTTGCATTATTTAATAAAAATAGACTTAGGATTTGTTAATATATTTACCTAATGCCTTGTATAAAAAGCGTAGATTAATTCATTGTAGTTTATTACTTTCTTTGTATTTTTTTTTCTCTTCTTTTTATGCATAGTAGATTCGAGCTGTTATTCCTTTTTTATTCATTGTGTCATTAATTTAATTTTAATTGTATTTAGTTTCATTCTATTATTAGACATTAATTTCATTATTATTCAATATGACAGATAATTAATTGTTCAATGACTATTATTATAACTTTTTTTTGTATTCATATGTAACATGTGTGTCCTGTCTAAGATCGACTACTATTGTAATTTTTTTGTATTCATGTGCAACATATGTTGTGAAGTTTATTATGACTATTATTGTATTTTTTTTGTATTCATATGTAACATATGCTTGTTCTGGTGAGTGGAAGAGAAGGCCACATGGCCTTAACTCCACCAGGCTAAAATAAATCTATTCTATTCTATTCTAAAAAAATCTGATCTGTTGTAGACCTGTTTCTTCTAAATGCACATTGATGATCTCCTAGAATGTCATCAATATAGGGAGTAAGTCTGCTTACTAATATATTTGTTAGAATTTTGTACGAAGTTGAAAGTAATGAGATGCCCCTGTAGTTGTTGCAATCAGTTTTATCTCCTTTCTTATAAATTGGTACAATAATTGATTCCTTCCATTCATCTGGAAGAGATTCTTTTTCCCAAATCATACTAAGCAACCAGCGTATCTTGTCCATCAATTTTTCTCCCCCTGATTTTATCAGTTCTGCTGGGATCTCATCTGAACCTGATGCTTTATACATCTTCAATTTTTCAATCGCCATTTCAACCTCTAATGCACTTGGCTCTGTGACTAGCATTTCTGCTGTCTGTAAATTATCCTCCTCAATGTCCTGTTCTGTATGTACATTTAATAGCTGATTAAAGTAACTTTTCCATCTATTTAATATACTCCTGGAATCTGCAATCATATCCCCATTTTCATTCCGAATTATGTTTGTTCTAGCCTGAAACCCTTTCTTCTCTATACTAATTCCCTGATATAATTCTCTAATGATCCTATTTTTTGCATTCATTTCAAGATCATTAATCTTCTCTCTCAAATATTCCCTCTTTTTACTCTTTAGTAGCTTGGTGGTTTCCCGTCTAATACTACCCAAATTGCTCTAAATTTACCTCATTTGGTTCGTGTAACCATTTCATTTTTGCTAGCTTTCTTTTCTTTACAATGTCGGCACTTTCCTCATCAAACCATTTCTTGTTTTTGCCTCTTTTTTAAACAACCAATGCTTTCTGATGCTGACAATTTAATAGTATCTCTTATAGCCTCCCATTCTTTATTTATATCAGTTTCTTCTTCGTTTGCCATATTGTCATCGGAAGATTCCAGACGTTCACTTACTCAATGAATTCTTCTAAGTTCTTCAGTTGTATTGATAATCATAGAATGTCCTAATCTAAAGTTCAGCCTTAAATGTAATGATTATATATTTTTAATGTAAATTTGGAAAAGAAGTGGAACTATCTCTTACGTTGTAGCAGTTGGCAGTTTTGATTTTTATAGATCATCTGTATTGGAGGTTTAGTTATTTCTGCATTTAAACATAATTTAACAGATGTTTGTAAAATGAAGTATATTTAAATCTGAGATTTACGATTATAAATTTATATTTTAGGAAACTATTCTTATATTTTAACAGTTGGCAATTATGATTTATCATAGGTTAATTATTTCTACCATTGAAATAAATAGTACACAATGCAAATATTAAAAAGAATGAAAAGAGTACCCAAAGTATTTAGGCCTAAAATAACCCAAAAGCTAATCTAAAGCGAGTAATCTAATTTGACAACTATTAAATATAATTTATACAATATAAATTAGAAGAATATATGTAATATAGTCCACCGCTGTGATCTCGAGATAGTGTGCTGCCTTGTCATGCAGTGGACCTGGGTTCGATTCCTGGTTGGAACAGGCTCCTGGGTAAGGTTTTTTCGGGATTTTTCCTCACCTGTAAGACAAATGTCAGGAAACTCAGGGCCCAACGGTTCCCAAAAATCATCTGGCCATCATCATCATCATAATAATCCTTCACCAGTGTGGAAAGCAACGGGAGGCTACCACACGTATAATTCCCTAGTAAAGCTGCAAAGCATAGCATAAAAATGCTATGATTGCAGTGAAAGACCTGCCCTTGAGCAGAATTACTATGGATGGATATGTAAAATAACCTAAGAGCTAACCTAATATAATTTAAGTAATCTAATTACCAAAACTACCAATCATTTACACAGTATTAAATTAGAAGAATTTATAAAAAATAGCTATATTAATCTGGTAATCTATACATGAAACTGAAGTTAGTCATTTATACTCTCGATGGGTAAAATAGGCATATAATCTTTGATATCGACAGAGATGCACTTGATTTTTGTTATTGATAGAGCCATGTTATAATCGTGTATATGCCTAATTCCAGAAGTATTAAAATGGTCATGACAAGAAGTAGTTCCATGTTGTATCATTTTACAGAGAAGAGGAGTAAAACTGTGGGTCCCTTGTTGGAGATATAACAATTGGTTTGTTTTAGGTACTATGGTGGTAATGAATTTATTGATGAGGTTGAGATTCTGTGCCAGAAGAGAGCATTGGAAGTATTTAGACTTAATCCAGAAGAGTGGGGTGTTAATGTACAGCCTTATTCAGGGTCACCAGCTAACTTTGCTGTTTACACAGCTGTTGTGGAGCCTCATGGGAGGATTATGGGTGAGTATTTGTATAGTTTTAAATATATTCTTTCTCAGGTTGCAAGGTGCCATATTTTAAATTAAAAATATAATCTAGAGTCTATATATTCTGTTTAGAGCATGCTGTTATGCATTACTTGGACTGTTGTCATCCCATAGTCTCTAAAAAAATTCAATTAATATATAAAATGGTATATATATATAAATATTCAAATAATTAGTGAAATCCTTGGGCAGATCCTTCAAACATTGAATTGAGACCATAACAGACCCCTAGGTCTATCACATGAAAGGAAGAAGAAGATAATTAGTGAATGTGTCTTATAATACATTGTCAGCGATTAAGCCTATTTTTGTTATTCATTGTGATATGTCATCTGGTCTGAATTTCAAATACTGATGAGCCAGTACTCCTCCCATGATCACCTGTCACTCCATGTATAAGTGGTACCATTGTACCTGTCTCTTCTAGACCACATTTGGTGCTGTCGGAAGTCCAAAGATCCTTTAATATCAATGTATGTATTGTGTGGTTCTAATTGTTACTGGTTGAATGGAAGAGGACCCATGACCTTAAATCAAAGAAGCAAATTGAGAGTGGTATAAAAAGAATTTGGATGCCTCTATAAAACAAATCACAATTGAAAGTACTCCGGATGGTTCACAGAAAAAGTTCAAAATGGCTGTAAAGAAAGCATCAAATACATTGATACCTAGGGGAAAATTAAAAAGTGGATATCTAACTATATTCACCAAAAAAGTGAAACCCTAAATTTAATTCAGAAAAAAAAAAATTATAAGGGATCAACAAAAAACAATGACCAGAAAAGAACAGAATTTCAGAAATTAAATACAAAAATAAGGCAGATATATAATTAAATGAAAAAAAACATGTTGGAAAGAAACTTGTGAAAAATTAAATCCAAGAAATTCACATATAAAAATTTGGAAAATTCAAAAACAGATTGTTAGAGAAGTGCTACAGTTGAAGGAAGCAAATACTATTCAGAATCAAGATGGACACTTTTCACAAAATGAAAAACAAGTGGCTAATGAAATAGAAGAATATTATCAAGAAAACGGTAAAATTGAATTTCATAAAGATGAGAAAAATATTGGAAAAGACAAGGAAAATACTACATTTAGTATTTCAAGGAAGTAACACTATAAGGCTCATATTTGTAGTTTTTTGTTAGAAAGAATTGACAATGTTGCCTAAGGCATTGGAATCCAAGGTCTTAAAAAAAACTACAAATACGAAGTGAGTAGTGCATATCTAACCCATATTATCTAAAATATTACATATTTGTAAAAATAAATAAAGTAAGAAACCCCCTTTTTTATGTAAATTTACCTCACAGTGTTAATTTCCTAAAAAAGTAATTTTAAGAAACCCTTATTTCATCATCATTTCATTTTGCTCCTAGCTGGAGCATGGGGCCATAATGAAATTTCTCCATTTAGCTGTATCATTTGCCAACTTCTTCACATCCAAAGAAGTTTTTCCCATTTCATTAGTCCTCTTCAAAGTTATTTTTAGTTTTCCTCTTTTCCATGAACATTGAGGATTCTAGTCCAGTGCACATCTTTCTATCGCAGTTTGAGGTTTCCGCAGTGTCCAATCCAACACACTTTTCTTTCCTTTATTTATTTTTCGATGGGTATTTGCTTAGTTTTGCGCCATAGTTCTTGGTTTGACTTTATATCAGGCCATTTCACGTTTAATATCCGATGTAAACACTGGAGCAAATTAATTATTTCTTTGCAATTATTTTAACCCCTTATTTGAAGAGGAAATAATCTTGGATTAACTAAATTATGCATTAAGTCAACAGAATCCCAATAAGTCACCGGACCAGACAGCATCTATGGGCAAATGCTTTGTAATTTAATTATACTTGACAAAAAAAACTTGTTGCTCATATACAAGAACTCCTGGAAAGAAAGTAAACTACCCAAAGCACAGAAACATTATCATTATACCTATCTATAAGTCAGGAAAGAACGAAAAGAAACTCATAAGTTATCGTCCAGTAGTAATTAAAAATTTTATACTGTCACATCTCTTGGCCCCAAGATTGAAAATTTTACAATTAAATTAATTAAATATTGTCAGAATCATAAATTTTGTAAGCTTGATATTCAGAAATGTATCTATTTATTTTGTGTGCAGGTCTGGATCTCCCTGATGGAGGACATCTTACTCATGGCTTCATGACAGCCACAAAAAAGATCTCAGCTACTTCAATTTTCTTTGAATCAATGCCTTATAAAGTGGATCCAGAGTCAGGGCTGATAGATTATGATAAACTCGCTGAAACTGCCAAACTGTTTAAACCCAAATTGATAGTTGCTGGTGAGTATACAGATTTCATTTTAGGAGTTTAGAACTCCGCTGACGTATCTAAAAATCTTTATTATGACAGCTTGAACCAAGATTTACTGAAATATTTGTTACTATTTAGTTAGCATTTTTATTTAATAACACTCAGATCATTAGTGTTGCAATTCAATTTTGGACATGAAAGGGCCAACGAATTTTGATCAGAGGCTTGGTATTTCAGAGTGGTTCTTTTATATTCTGTAAATCTACAACATTAAACCAATGGCTTTACTATCCTTCTGAAAGAAGCCATTCATTGGATTTTTACGCCCTTAAAAATATATCAACACATACAATTTTTTATCACTCACCTCATATTGTTCTTCTTATTTGACTATAAACTATGTTCCGAAACTAGTTTATAGTCAAATAAGAACAACAATATGAGGTGAGTGATAAAAAAATTCTACCTTAATTAATATACCTCATAGTGAGAATTCCTAAAATAAGTAAATATATCAACACCCCTGAACATTATACTAATTCTGAGCTAAGTTCCAGTTGTACTGCAAACAGACTTGCATAAAGTATTATGCCACCAACTCTGTCTATTGGGGGAACTGTGGTACTATCACACCTGTCATATGATTGAATTATGTACGGAATTGTCAATGATAGAAACATTACTTATTTTAGGAATTCACACTATGAGATATATTCATTTAGGTAGAATTTTTATCACTCACTTCATATTGTTCTTCTTATTTGACTATAAACTAGTTTCGGAACATAGTTCTTCTTTTCAAAATTGATGAACTTTAAATTCCCGGGGAGAACCTGGTTTCGAGGTTTTTCAGCCAATGGAAGGAGCGAAGGATGGCTCTTCAAGATGACAGAACAACGGTTGTGACGATACTGAGGATGGAACATAAACTATGTTCTGAAACTAGTTTATAGTCAAATAAGAACAACAATATGAGATGAGTGATAAAAATTCTACCTAAATAGATAGAAACATCAATAATAATAATTTATTTTAGCTGGCAGAGTTAAGGTCATAAGGCCTTCTCTTCCACTCAACCAGCAAATAGTAAAATTATACAAAAATTATGTACATATTACAATTTTAAGATATTAAAATACAGACTAAACAAAATACAATGATTATGTGATCTAATACTAGCTAATACTAACAAAAACATAGAATATAATACAATTAAAATGATATAAAATAAAGTAAGTAGCTTCCTACATGATTATTAATGGAATGCTCTATATAGTTGTCAGGCAGTTAATGTTTTCATTGTGTCGAACTTAAGATATCAGTTAATTTGGATTTAAATAATGATAGCGATTGACAGTTCCTGACATGATTGGGAAGTGAGTTCCATGCTCTAGCCATAGATATTGTGTAAGATTCAGAGTACAGACAGGTCCTGTGTTGTGGTATCAAAAGTAAAGAAGAGTCTTGTGATCTTGTTCCTAAATTGTGATGTGCCGATGAATGTTGAAAACGTGTTGTTAAATAAGTTGGTAAATATGTGTGCAGAATTTGGAATAGTAAGGTATGTGAATGTAAAGTTCTTCTGTCATTTAGGCGTAGCCATGATAAGGCCTGAAATATAGGAGACACGTGGTCATAACGATGGAGATTGAATATAAATCGAATGCATGCATTATGAGCACGCTGTAATCTGTCAGATAGATCAGTTGTCAGATTAGTCAGTAATATGTCGCAGTAGTCGAAATGTGGCATTATAAGAGTCTGTACAAGTATTTGTTTTAATTTTGTAGGAAGGAAGTTTTTAAAACTATTTAGGGAGTGAAGAATTGAGAACACTTTCTTGCAGGTATTATTCACCTGGATTTTCCAGTCAAGGTGTTGGTCCATATAGATACCCAGATTTTTTACTACTGAGGTGTAGGGGATATTTTTGTCATTTAGGAGAATGATAGGGATATTTTCGTAATTTATAATGCTTTGGATTCGCCAATTTCCTATAATTATGCACTGTGTCTTGTCAGTATTTAGATTAAGGGTCGCATGTTTGGACGCATTAGACAGTAAAATGCCTTCTCTGCTGAGCAAGTTGTATGCTGATACGATTTTGCTTAGTCAGAAATCTGTTCATGCGATAATAATTGGTTAAATTTGTAAGCTACCTGCGGAGGTAGCTTAAATGAGCAACTCAAATTAAAATCCCGAAGGGAACCGATGGTAATCGATGTACTTTGCTGCTTTATCCAACATTTATCCAAGATGTCGGACCTTGAAGACTTCGATCATGTTTTCGGTATACACGGAGAAGAGGAATTTGATAGAGTCTACCAAAGAATTCAACTGGAAGAACAGGAGAATCGGCGTAATATTGCGTGTCGCAGACGTGTTTGTATACGGTATTATTTGCGGGATGCAAGCATAAATGCATTCCTCTATAGCAGACGAAAATAACGGAAGTGGTTTTATCGCTGAGAATTCTGGGTAATTCGTTGCCAATATTACGAAAACGTCGACTCTCGTGCATGACCGATAAGTCGGCCGTTAATTCGTTCTCAGCAATTGCTCACGGTGAATCAGCTCAGTAGTGATTGGAAGTAATTTGAGTAGAGAGTAATGTTCTAACATACGACCCTAAGTCCATGTTTCTTCGACCATTGGGAAATTGAGTCTAGGTCACTATTTAATTTGTCTAGTGTGTCATGTACATCGTCAGGATGGGAGTGAATGTAAATTTGCAAATCGTCAGCATATAGGTGATGTCGACAATAGGTAAGTCTAGTGGATATATCGTTAATATAGATAGAGAACAGAAGTGGTCCTAACACTGAACCTTGTTGGACGCCACCCTTCAGTGATAGCCAGGATGAGGAAAGTTCTGCATTGGATACACATTGCTGGCGACCATGAAGATATGATCCAAGGCAGTTAACAGCATTGTCCGAAAGATGCAGAGTGCGTAATTTTGCTATTAATATGTCAGTGTCAACAGTGTCGAAAGCTTTGCTGAAGTCCAAGAGTGTAAATATTGTCATGTGGCCACTGTCCATTGCTTCATGCGCATCTTCAGTAACTTTAAGAAGTGCGGTTGCCGTACTATGGCCTGTCCTAAAACCTGATTGGTATGGGTCGAGTATGTTATGAGTGTTAAGGTAATCAGTTAATTGTCCATGAACAATGCGCTCCAAGGCCTTAGATAGGACTGGGAGGATGCTGATTGGTCTAAAGTCGTTTGGTGTTACAGGTAATTTAATTTTAGGGATTGGTCTGACTATAGCTTTTTTCCAGAGTTCGGGGTAAGTTGAGGTCATGATTGAGGCATTAAATATATGGGTTACAGTTGGGAGTATGACATGGAGTATTTTCTTTAAAAAGTTGATACTTATATTGTCTATACCTTGTGTCTTAGTTCTAATGCAGTCCAGGGATAGTTTAACGTCGATTGGCATTATATAGGAAAAGAAGAATTTTTCTCAGGAAGGAGTAGGTGTGGATAGGAGCTCATCTATAGTTTGTTGTTTGGTCGTAGTGTTTATGTTAAGTGTGGCATACGATGTGAAATGTTGGTTTAGATCGTCCAGTGATATGTTAATGCTCTCTCCTTTGGTTGTCGGCTGCCATAGACCCATTGATCTAATACGTTTCCACATATCACTTGCATTTGTATTTGGATCAATGAGACTATGAGCATACCGCAATTTAGCATTCCTAATGTTTTGATTCGTTTTGTTTCTTAATGTCTTATATTGTCTTAAGTTAGCGTCACTTTTGTCCCGTCTATATTTTCGAAAAGCAGCATCCCTCTCAGCCATCAGTAGTCGAATTTCGTGGGTCATCCAGGGAGCTGGGGATTTAGTAATTTGTCAAGTCTTCAAGGGGGCATGTTTGTCGTAAAGTTCTAATATCATATTGTTAAATTTAAGCAATTTTTCGTCAATTGTGCGTAGGGTCCAAATATCATGCCACGGCATGTCGATAGCGTCTGCAATTAGAGCTTGCTGGTTAATATTTTTTAAATTTCGATGCGTTAATAATTTAGGACGAGTCCTAGGACACTGGAGAGAGTAAAGTAAAGTAAAGTGATCCCACAACAGGCCTCAGGAGGCCCTTGGGGTAGTAGGAGGTTAAGGTTCCCACTTTTTCTAGACAATCGACACTTTATGTCAGCCGGGTTGTCAGCCCTGCGTGACGGCCGCCTTTACCCCAGAACAAGCGTCTGGTACTCATTTCAGTTAGAGACTGAGTCGACCCCAGGGCCATAGAGCCGCCAGAGGGTTTGGGTCAGTTTAAAAAATCCTGACCCCAACGGGACTTGAACCCTCGACCCTCCGGCTTGTAGCTCAGTGCCTTAACCACTACGCTACGGCATGCCCCACTGGAGAGAGTATTCGATATATATGACGTCATGGACTGATATTCGTAGGCAACATTGTATTTTATGGGAAATAGAATTGAATACAATATAAGACGGTACCAATAAATAGGAACTTCATCCATTCTTATTTATTGCAAAGAAAAAATTATGTATGGACCTATCTAATCAGACATTTATACTTTTTCCGTAGTGTGGATAGATATTCAATATTTACAGTTTCATTATGAGCAGAATTTATCCTTCATGCTGACACACATACAAATTCTGCTGTTTATTTTCACCAAATTCTGAATTGCTAATGTGGGGTATTTTCACTCAAGTGTTTGAAAATGTTGGTAAACTGGAACTTAGCCCGGAATTAGTATAGACTACTATTACTACACTCATAAATATTTGAAAGAAGTGACACTATGAGGTTTACTTTAATTAATAAATTGAATTAGATTTATTAATTATTACTACTATTATCAAAAGAAAGAGATATTCCATAAACAAGTAAAAATCAGATCATAAGGAGTGGAGGTTTACTTGGTACCCAAAATTTGAAAATTGCTCATTGAGTGCAATTTCTATTTACTTACAACAAAACTGAATACATATAGTTTAATTAGCAAGAGAAAGGTATATTTAAATTAATATTGGGAAGTAAACATTATGAGGTTATATTATTCATTTTTTATTATTTCATTCACCTCATACTTCATTTTTTTATCATTATTAGTGAGTGGAGAACATATTTTTATCGACTCACCTCATACATTTTCAAATTTCTTTGAAACCGTCGGTATCAAAGAAGTTTGAAAATGTATGAGGTGAGTCAATAAAAATATTAAAATTCATCGGAGAACATATTGTTTAAACAACTCACCTCATAGGATTCATGCTTCCATGATATCGCGATTTCAAACATAATCATGTTCATCGTCAGCCATAACTCCGACTGATGAAATTCTTCGGCCGTCAACTATTCTGTTGTCACCATCTTCAGTGCTGCTATCTATGGTTGAATTTATGAACTTCGAAATCAATGTAATTTCGTTAGGGATATCAAAATTCATTGATCTATTTTTGTTTTTCAGAAAAACAAATCAATGAATTTTGATATCCCTAACGAAATTACATTGATTTCGAAGTTCATGTTTTTCAGAAAAACAAAAATAGATCAATGAATTTTGATATCCCTAACGAAATTACATTGATTTCGAAGTTCATAAATTCAACCATAGATGGCAGCACTGAAGATGGTGACAATAGAATAGTTGACGGCCGAAGAATTTCATCAGTCAGAGTTATGGCTGACGATGAACATGATTATGTTTGAAATCGCGATATCATGGAAGCATGAATCCTATGAGGTGAGTTGTTTAAACAATATGTTCTCCGATGAATTTTAATGATTATACCTCATAATGTTTACTTCCGAACATTAATTAAATACAATAAAAATATGTTCTCCACTCACTATTAAAGAGAAAGGTATATTCCATAAAGCAGTAAATTTGATTTGCTGATGAATTATCTTAATTTATGCAGCTTCTATATTATGGATTTTTGTAGTAAAACTAGATTATTTAATGAGTGATTATTTTTATAATTAATTTATGATATTCTTTGTTTTTTTGTCATTTCGACATTCTGATATTCTCTCCTGACATGGTGTTATTGTAACCCACTTCTGGAAGGCGGAGTTACACTGCCCCGATGATATATGATGGGTGATGATGGTGGTAATGATGTGCCAGGAGAGGCCTTGACAGGAAACTTGTCCTGACCGGCAATCAAACCTGGGCCTGCTGCATGACAAGGTAGCAAGCTACCTCAAGACCACAACGGTGGACTTAATTTATGATATACTTACTTACTCACTGGCACTATCGAACCCGTAGGTTCATGGCCGCATGGACATAAGCTCTCCATACATCCCTATCCCGAGCCAATGCTTTCCAATCACTCCCTGTATAATCTACTTCCCTCAAATCATAGTTAATGTTGTTCTCCCACCTCATTCTTGGTCTACCAACTGGGCGTTTTCCTTCTGGCTTTCCTACAAGAAGTTTCCATGCACGTCTTTCATTCCCCATACGCGCAACATGACCTGCCCATCGCAGTCTACGGGACTTAACTGTTCTTATTATATCTGGCTTCCTATAAAGACCATGTAGTTCATTGTTATGTAGTCTTCTCCATTCACCTGTCTGTTCATCTCTCTTTGGTCCAAAAATTTTCCTAAGAACTTTATTCTCAAATACTTGTAATCTCCTTTCCTCCCTTAAAGTAAGAGTCCATGTTTCGCACCCATATAATATAACTGGTAGAATAATAGTTTTATATATTTTCAGTATAGTTATGTATAATTTGAATTATAGATAAATCCGAAGATACATACTTTAGTGGAAAAATGTGTTTAGGAGTATGTAGAAAAAATGTTAAATATCATTGCTGTACATAGACTGCAGTTATATTCATGAAATTCTATTTTTGTTTTTATTGCAGGAATCAGCTGTTACTCGCGATGCCTAGACTACAAGCGTTTTCGTCAGATTGCAGATGATAACGGGGCATATTTATTCTCCGACATGGCACATGTGTCAGGCCTGGTGGCAGCTGGCATCATTCCTAGTCCATTCGAGTACAGTGATATAGTCAGTACCACAACACACAAGACACTTCGAGGCCCTCGAGCTGGAATTATTTTTTTCCGCAAGGGTATGTATTATACCTTCATACTCCTTTGCCAGTTCCATAGAGAAATATAACACTCATTTTTTATTGAAATTATCATTAACAAATATTTCCATATCTGCGAGTTAATTAAATACAAAGCCTCTTCCATTTATCTCTATTTGTTAAAAATTCACTCTTATTCCTAGTGAACCAGTGGTAACCATGCTTGCCTTTGGTTCTGATGTTCATGGGTTCAATCCAGAGAGAAGCAGGGTATTAGAATCCTGTGTATGACATTCTTCAAAAGGGAAGTAAAGCTGTGAGTTCCTTGCTATTGTAACTAGTTGGTCCAAGGTAATGGCAGTCAGTAATTATTTCAGTCACAAGAATACTGTTTGCATTAAAATTCCAAATCATATTTTATTTGTTGCATAATAGTTTTATTTATAATCACTTACACTCCCTCCACGGTATCTTCACTTTCTTGAGGTGGAGTGGCATGCACTTAAATGACCCCAATGCCAGTGGTAGCATAGCAGCTGAAAGGGTTAACAATGCTAGACAGGTTGAAGGTGATAAACCAGATGAAAGAAGTACCTTGGTTGAAAGAGTGGTGATAAATATAATCGTCAAGAAATGTAGACATGGGTTCCATTGGCGTAAAATTTTCTAAGGTAAAATAGTCCCCAATTCAGTTCTCTGGGCAGGAACTATTTTAGGGAATCCATGGAAAAAAGTTGAACACTGGAACATGTTCCAAAGAACATGGAGTGTTAGGACATTATATAATAGTGGGCACTAGAAATATTAATACAGTAATTCACCCTTGGATATAGTCGCCTTACAAGAAGTTAGATGGCCAGGAGAAGGTAGGCAGGAATCAGGAAGTTTTGTATTATACTATGGGGTACAGCGAGACTTGAATTCACAACTTTCTAGTCTGAAGGAGGATCCTCTCCGCTATCCGAGATATCATGTTTTGTCAGCAATAGGATATCATACATAATCTCCATGGGTAAAGACATGATTTTGTTTTGATGTTATATTTATTTTAACATGTTTCAGTCCTGGACAAATTTATTTTTTGAAAAGATAAAAGATATGATTTTGTAATCGTAAATGTAAATGGTCTCACAGAGGATAAGGATCACATAATTTTTCTCTTCAAATATGATTTATACATCATTGAGATGTATGAAATGAATAATAAAAACATCTAGGAAGTAAAATTGGCTGAAAGGATTATAATTATGTTTTGTATGTTCAACAGGTGTGAAATGTGTCAGTAAATCAGGTGAAAAAGTTCTATACGACTTAGAGAGCAAAATCAATCAAGCTGTGTTTCCTGGTCTGCAAGGAGGACCACATAACAATTCAATAGCAGCTATTGCAACAGCCATGCATCAGGCAAAATCACCAGAGTTCCACAATTACCAAAAACAGGTGGGAAATACTCAACACTAGAAAATGTAAAAAAAAATTGTGATACTATATCTCCAAGAGTCATTGAATCAGTATTAATGAATTACTGGTTATCATAATAAATAAGGTGATTCCAGAGCCATATTACCTGATATCTTGTGTTTTATTTGAACATGTTTCGATATGTACCTTGTATACCATCATCAGCTTTTCCAAACTGTTGAATACTGTCTGATGGTTATAATGGCGGTTGAAAATGAAGGGGATGTGAGCTTTTGTAAACTGCAGTTCCCGTGTTTAAGAAAACATAAACTATGAGGTAAGATGTAAAAATGACTCATTAATGTATATTGAATTTTACTTTGTCAGCCCTGGATATCGGCTCCCACTCCATCTTTTGGTTGACCAAAGAACTTGAGGGAATTTCAAAATTCATAATCCTGAACATAATGAATTTTGAAATTCCCGGGGGAAAACAATTGATTTGCAAGTTCCTTGGTCAACCAAACGATGGAATGGGAGGCAACATCCAGGGCTGACAATGTAAAATTTAGCAATTTGAAAAAGCTGATGATGGTGTACATGATACATCAAAACATGTTTCAAAAAGAACACAAGTTATGATTCCGAATTAACCTTTTTTAAAAAGAACCTTATAATGTTACTTCCTATTGTAATTTATTATTACTGGTTATCATGCTTACCTTGATTCTGAGGTTTGCAGATTTAAACACAACTGTGATTGATGGATTTTTAATGGCTCAAAAATTCTGAGCATGGCTACTTTTAGAAGGGAAGTAAAGACATTGAGTTGGATGTTGTAACTTTGTCAGACCTTTCATATCTAGATTTGAATTGCAACACTGATGACCTGAGGATAATGTATGTAATAACATGTCTGTAACCTGATTGGCAGGCCCAGGTTCAATACCCAGCGATGGTAGAAATTTTAATTATAAAATTTTTAGGGCTGGGAGAGAGGGTGGTATTGGGGCAGTATTTTAAAGGCTGTTAATTGTCACTAAGTTCACTGTTATAATTGTAGTGAATTGTTAATTGCCCTACCTCGATAGCTAGTCGGTTCCTGTTGTTTCAGTGTGAGCATTGAGATTCTCATCTCATATAGAGGTCGGAAGGAGAATTGCATGGGAACAGACAACAGTTAACTATTTAAAGTATTTTATTTCTCTTCTGTGCCAACTTAAATGCACTTTATACTGTAAGGATAAAACTTTTCTGTCACTGGCCTTCGATATCTCAAACTTATGAGTACTTGAGCTAGCAAATGATTTATGAATTGGAGAAATTTTCCTGAAGTCCGTAGTCATTGTTCCAAGACATTCTAACAATATAATTTAGATCTTCTCTCCACGAAGTATTGAGTATAATTAATATAGTTTGCCCTCATGAGTTTCGTATCAAAGTCAGGACCCTTTATTCCCATATATGGTCATATACACCCTAACTCTGATTTTGATTGGTTAGAGTATTCAATCACATGTGTCCTAGGGGCGTAAATATTTTTATTAAACTCCCACCTATTTCTAATTTATTCTCACGGCTAGCCTGCGTGTTTACAGTCTGGGCTTTTAGCGGTTGTAAATTTTGAAGTATGAATTTTTCTCCCAAATGTGATTTTTCAAGCTAGACCCAGCTTAAGAATTTCAGGTCTAATTTGGGGGGCTACATATTTATGACCTCTGTTATTTAGGTTTTCCTAGCGCTCCTTGTGGGAACTTTTACCAATAAGATATTTACTTAAGTTACTTTGTATTTTATCATTAGTTTATTCTTTGTTTATTGATTAATCATATTTATTAATCACTATACTAGATTAGGGCCCTCTCTTATATGCTCCAGTATTCAGTTTTTAATCACTTGATTTTGTAACCGATGCTTGGATTAAATTCTAAATCACACCACAAATAGTAGGAGCAATTACAATACTATTAACAGACCGAAACTTAAATACATCTTTCTTTGACCCCACCACCACAGTACATTTGTTGAGATGACTTATTGTACTGTTGATAATGATTCATCAATCGAATGGGATGTAAATATCCTGAGCTGTTAAAGAGTATTCTTTAAATAGAATACTATGAATTATGTATTGTTGATGTGCTGCGTCTAACACTGAAGTCTTTATCAGTCTTGCTCTCCAGTACTTCGAAGTTTTGAAAGTTTCCTGTTTGACGGCTGCACAGTTGTTGACGTGTTTGTCATCCATTTCCTCCTCTAGGTGGTTCCCTAGAATGCATCTTGATCTTGTGAAACTGCTGTCTTCCGTAGAAGTTCTGGTACAATGTTTTATTTTAGGAAGTAATATTTTGAGGTTATTTTATTCTAGTTATTTTGAGTCTGTGCTATCTTACCTCAATATTAATGTTGATTTGTTCTTGAACATGTTTCGATTAGTCTTCTAATCATCCTCAGCATCATGGCCAGACTGGTATGATGTTTGTATTTTGAAGGAGGCATTCCAATTTCTTGTCTTCTGTGGATGATTGAAGTATGTTGTCATTAATATCCTTGCTTTTTTTAATTTCATGTGCCTTTTTGCCGAAATATAAGTTGTAACATAATTTTTTTTAAAGAAATTGAATTATTCTTTACATTTCACTTCATATTTTGCTCATTCACCTGTGATAGTTTAAAAGATTATTACCCCAATCTCAACCAACCAATTCAATTTCTTTGATATAATATTTCATAGTATACATAATATGAATTTGGTGTTGTAAATACATTTTTTAATTGATAATTGATTTTTAATTTAATACTTCACCTCATAATTGTAGATTTCTCGAAGACTAGTTTTGATACTTCCTTTGTATCATCATCTGCTCTTTCTAACTGTTGAATTGGTGATTGGCAATTCTATAGATTGTTTCTTACTCCCTCTGGTGGCTGAAAGATGAACTTCCAAATTAAATATTTTTCCTTTACATATTAATAATATTTTTTGCCTGGATCATTGATTTTGTTTCTTATTGTAAAAGTTTGATGTTAGTATTTCAATTGATATTAATGTGGAAAGTTGTTATATTTGTATTTTTTGTGTGCAGGTTGTTGCAAATGCACGTCGGCTATGTGAAGGGCTGCAGAATCGAGGCTACAAAATAGTGACCGGTGGTACAGATGTGCATCTGATTCTTGTTGATCTGAGACCATCTGGTATTACAGGTGCAAGAGCAGAGAAAATTCTAGAAGATATTTCTATAGCATGCAACAAAAATACAGGTGAGGAATATCACCATAAGAGGAGAAAAAGAGTCATCTCTGGTATTACAAGCCTTACAGTTTGCATCTCAGCAATATGCCATTCTGATTTAGTTAATATTTTGTTTCCAGTTTTTATCTCTAACTCTTCTTAAATTCTCTTCCAAATCATTTATCTACCTTGTCTTGGATCTACCAATTTTTTGCTTAGTATCCATCTTTGAGTTCAATACCACGTTGGGTATCTGGTAGGTTATATTTGAAGAGAAAAATTTTTGCCTAGACCGAGACTCGAACCCAGGACCCTTGGCTTTATCATTATCTTTATGTAGATTTTGTAATTTGTTATTCTGATTCTTCATTGGATCAAATATTCTCCTTTCCCAAGTGGCCACTCGAGAAATAGCCTATGAACATAACACAGGATTGCACTTCTTGTTTATTGATTTTAGTCAAATCTTTGTTAGTATAAACACAGTATATATTTAATTCTGACAGAATTTATAGCAAATAAACTTATAAATTTTACAAAAATATTCATAACTTGATTAAAAATTCTTATCTGCCTCTTTGAAGTAGAAAGATGTTTAAAACCACAAGATCTGTTATCCACAGTACTATTCAATATAGTTCTGGTTTTTGCAATAAGGAAGATCACACTCAACTCTGGAGTTAGTATTTATAGGCTGTACAAACATTTGGCTTTTATGAATGATGTCTGCAATAAAGGAAATTAAATGTGATGGTCATATAAAATAAATAAAAGATTTTGGATATTTAAGAAGTAAATTTGATTCAAAAGAAATATACCAAAAGGAAATTCCATAAGGAATCCAAGCAAGCGGTAGATTATATTCCATGGAAATAATGAATAGAATTATTTTTGTGTACAAAACATTTCATACTAAAGTGCATGAGATCTTTGAAAGTGATTAGCAGTGTGTGAGCAATTGGTGCACATGAAGGGGCTCGTCTTACTGTTGACGAATCACCTTCATTGTTTACCATATGATTTTGGAAATCCACAGTCCGGTGTTGACAGAGTTCCTGGTGTTGTGCTTGTAGTGCATTTTATGAAACAGAGACTTGCATTTATTTAAAAATACAATAGGAAGTAACATGAAGAGGTTTGTTTAATAATTAAAACATTTTGTCTATTCATTCTTACCTCTTAGAGTTGTTTTTTTTTTTTTCGAATATATGTTTCAGAACTTCTTAGCCCCATCGTCAGCAATTACAGTCTGTAATCGCTGACGATGGGGCTAAGAAGCTCTGAAACATAGGTTCGAAAAAAGCAACTCTAAGAGGTAAGAATGAACAGACAAAATGTTTTAAGAGACTTGCATGTTAATTGTAACAACATTTGTAATTTACCTGTATGAAAATACCATTGGCGTGGCATATGTGCGATCAAGTATCACTGATAGAGAAAAAGAAAATTATTTTAATGTAGCGTTTTTGGAAACTAACAGTGAATGAGAGGCCATTTGACAAAGCTGTGATCTTTGTGGCAGCTGGGACCAGAAACATCAATCATAAAGTAAGATCTCCCATACTGTGTTTCAAGTTGTGCACAGGGAACATGGATATTAACAAAGGAAGATAAAATAGTGCAAGCAGCAATGATGAGAATTTTGATAAGCGTAGAAAGAAAGACCAGACGAGATAGAATTAGAAATTGAGAAATCGTTGAGCAGTTTGGAATTATACCATACACGAATATATTGAACGAAAGAGCTCTTCAAGACGACAGAACAACAGTCGTGATGATACTGAGGATGGAACAGGAACTATGTTCCGAAACTAGTTTATAATCAAATAAGAAGAACAATATGAGTTGAGTGATAAAAAATTCTACCTTAATGTTACAGTGG
Organism: Diploptera punctata; assembly: GCA_030220185.1. Taxonomy (NCBI): domain Eukaryota; kingdom Metazoa; phylum Arthropoda; class Insecta; order Blattodea; family Blaberidae; genus Diploptera; species Diploptera punctata. The sequence goes on along the minus strand of JASPKZ010000045.1, from coordinate 1,477,028 downwards.
TTTGGATGAGTTAAGCAAATAGTATTAGAGATACTACTAAGAAGAACATTGGAAATGAGAATAAAAAATAAGTGGGGAAGATTATGATTGAGGTGGAAAACTTAGAGCAAGAGGACTAGAATGGACAGCAATCATGAATGAAAAAAGCTGGGAGGATAGAGATGTCTGGAGGGGACTAAATCAGATAACCTACTTGGGAAATGAAAACATCCTAAAGAAGTAAAGAAGTTTGCATAATAACAAGAATAATTAATTCTTTTATTATCAAAGTTTATAGGAAGTAACACTATGATGCAATTTATTAAATGATGAAATTGATACACCTCATATTTTGTGTTCTCATCTGGACGTGTTTCAGCAAATATCCTTGCATACTTAACTAGAATCTGCCTGCTGTATTGACTGTTGGAAGTCTTTTATATTCTTTCTATGGGCAGAAGAATCTCATGATTCTTTTCTCTTCTTATTATTTTGTCTTTATTTGTTTGAGTGTAGATTTTTTTTTCATACTGTGACTTCAGTTTGGTTTTTCACAGTTATTTCAGCAATTTTGACTTCAATTCAATATATCAATTTTATGAGTTTTAATGTCTTGGAAAAAAAAAAAAAAAAAGAATAGTGTAATGGCTGCAGAGTAAGATGATTTTAAAATTTTAAATAATATTCATTTTATTATTATTTTATTTAATAATTTAATAATATTCATTTTAATATTTAATTTTAGGAAGTTATATTTTGAGGTTATTTTAATTATATTATTTTTGGTCTGGACATCTTACCTCAATATTAATGTTGATTTGTTCTTGGACATGTTTCAAAACAATTCTCTGTTTTATCTTCAGCTTTCCCAGACTGGGAAAGCTGAAGATAAAACAGAGAATTGTTTTGAAACATGTCCAAGAACAAATCAACATTAATATTGAGGTAAGATGTCCAGACCAAAAATAATATAATTATAATATTCATTTTACCTTACCTCATATCCTGTCTTCTAATTAGACTGGTTTTGTAACCTTAGTGGTTACATCTTCGGTATTATACGACTGATGTAGCCACAAAGGTTACAAAACCAGTCTAATTAGAAGACAGGGTATGAGTTGAGGTAAAAAGAATTTTATTAAGTTATGTAGATAGGAAATAACACTATGAGGTTTTTTAATATTGTTTATTTTTTATTTCACTCACCTCATACTTCATAACTCCTAGCATACCCAGGGTTTCGTCACATCCTTTGTGACATTCTCAATGCTGTGTCACAAAGGATGTGACGAAACCCTGGGTATGCTAGGAGTTATGAAGTATGAGGTGAGTGAAATAAAAAATAAACAATAAAAAGAATTTTGATGATCTTGAAGAAGATTTTCGGGCTGTAGGCCGTGGTCGTGAGGCCTGTAGTTCCCCGACGTTTCGCCAGAGACTGCGTCTGGCATCCTCAAGGGTTGTCTTGAGACTGGCAATTCTGTCCGCTGTCTGTCTTATTTATACGTTCACCGCGATGTGTTCGTAAGTTGTATCTGCCTTCTGATTGATCAGCGTTCGGAACTTCCATAGCTCCAATGAGATTGCTGTTTGATGGTCTGTCCTCTGATTGGTCAGCGGTAGGGGCTTCCATTGTTCCACTGAGATTGCTGTTTGATAGTCTAGTCGACTGTGCTTGTAGAGGTTTACATTTTGCGTTTTTTAGAACCGGTATCCATACTTTGTTGACTTTTAATGATTCTTCTTTTCTGTTGAAACTGTTATTATGTTTGAATATTTCGATGGCTTCTCGTTGTAGACGGGTAAAATAGTGTGTGCAGTTAGATAATATGTCTGTATTCTGGTATTGTACCTTGTGGCCATCAAGTAAAGAGTGTTCTGCTACTGCCGACTTATCCATTTGTTTAAGACGACTGTATCTATCATGCTCCTTAAGTCTGGTTGCGATGGTGCGTTTGGTGGTGCCTATATACACTTTTCCACAACTGCATGGAATCCTGTATATGCCTGCTGTCTGATGAGGATAGAGTTGATCCTTTATAGGTCTGAGAAGGTTCTTGATTTTCTTGGTAGGCCTGTATACTGTCTTATGTCTTTAAGACATAAAGACAGTATACAGGCCTACTAAGAAAATCAAGAACCTTCTCAGACCTATTAAGACATAAGACAGTATACAGGCCTACCAAGAAAATCAAGAACCTTCTCAGACCTATAAAGGATCAAGGATCTTATGTCTTTAAGACATAAAGACAGTATACAGGCCTACCAAGAAAATCATGAACCTTCTCAGACCTATAAAGGATCAACTCCATCCTCATCAGACAGCAGGCATATACAGGATTCCATGCAGTTGTGGAAAAGTGTATATAGGCACCACTAAACGCACCATCGCAACCAGACTTAAGGAGCATGAAAGATACAGTCGTCTTAAACAAATGGATAAGTCGGCAGTAGCAGAACACTCTTTACTTGATGGCCACAAGGTACAATACCAGAATACAGACATATTATCTAACTGCACACACTATTTTACCCGTCTACAACGAGAAGCCATCGAAATATTCAAACATAATAACAGTTTCAACAGAAAAGAAGAATCATTAAAAGTCAACAAAGTATGGATACCGGTTCTAAAAAACGCAAAATGTAAACCTCTACAAGCACAGTTGACTAGACTATCAAACAGCAATCTCAGTGGAACAATGGAAGTCCCTACCGCTGACCAATCAGAAGACAGACCATCAAACAGCAATCTCATTGGAGCTATGGAAGTCCCGAACGCTGACCAATCAGAAGGCAGATACAACTTATGAACACATCGCGGTGAACGTATAAATAAGACAGACAGCGGACAGAATTGCCAGTCTCAAGACAACCCTTGAGGATGCCAGACGCAGTCTCTGGCGAAACGTTGGGGAACTACAAGCCTCACGACCACGGCCTACAGCCCGAAAATCTTCTTCAAGATCATCATAGCAACTCCGGCCGTGAAAGTCTACGTGAATACAAAAAAGAATTTTATTTAAAATTTTAAATTCAACCTCATAGTGATATTTCCTATTAAGTTTAATAAGATGATTTTGTTGAAATTGGTTTTGTGTGTTGCTATTGTAGTGCCTGGTGATAAAAGTGCATTGAACCCAAGTGGTATTCGTTTGGGAACTCCTGCATTAACTACCAGAGGTCTCAAGGAGCAAGACATTGACTCTGTGGTGGACTTCATTGATAAAGGTAAAACATTTTTACTTTAAATAATAGGAGTTAGATTATTTAAGACTCACCTCATATTTGTAGATTTCTTGAAGACCAACAGGAATTTTACCTATTTATTTAACTTTCACAGGGAAAGAACACTATGAGATTTAATTTAAGAATTAAATTAATAATCAATTGAGTTGGTGTTTACTTGATGAAAATCCATATCTATTAATTAAATAAAAATAAAACGTTTTATTTGGTTTTTATTTTATCTGAATTATATAATAAATATGAAAATCAAATAAAACTACGTTTTATTTTTATCTAATTAATAATTAAATTAATGTTTTTATTACTTCACCTCATATCCTTTTTCTTCTACACTGCAGTTTTGGAACTTATCTCCATCTTCAGTAGCCAATGGTCGACCAGTGTTATGTCGTTTCTTGGCGGTTTTCTTCTTACTTCTATCAGTGGACCGATGAACCTCTGGGTCAGGTCAAAATTTGCGGGAGTTTCGAAATTCATGAGTTTATCTTTCTTGTTTTTTTTTTATGTGGATTTTTTCCCAGACTGTTTAATTTAATTCAGGAATTTTACCTTTTAACCCCCTTCAAATTCCACTACTAAATACAGCTATCCTTTTATCTTCAGGGGTCACCATTACTTGGGCACATCATGGATTACTAGAAAATAATTATAATCAAGCTCTCCAGATTATTCCTAACAGTTATTTTAGGCCCCCAGGTTTTGATGTGTTAAGCATCATTATCAATTCTTTCTAACTGTTGAATCGGTGGTTGGTGATCCTGTAGGTTGATTTATGCTCCCTCTGTTGGCTGGCCGATGAACTTCCAAATCAAATTTTTTTTCTCTGGGAATTAAAAAATTCATTACTTTCTTTCCATTGTTTTTGTGGATGTAAATTTTCTCCCAAATTGAGTTCCTTAGATTTATCTGTTTCAGCAATTTAACTTTTGTTTTAATTCTGTGTTTTTCTGACCATGCATGTGCAGCTATTGCATATTAATAAATAATTATTAGAAAAGGAAGTGAAAAAGTTTTGGAAGAAATTAAAGACTACTAAAAATGTATTGGCAAAGAAAAATATGACTATTTTGAAAAATATTAATAACAAAAATAAATAATTTCTAAAGCTGATAAAGGAATTAAAATAGTGATTTTGGACAAATTAGATATTACAAGGATGAACAATCTTCTAGAGTCAATAGAGTATGTAGAATTGAAAACTGATCCTCTTCCAAAAACTATAAAACATTTTATAACACTTTAAAATAAATTAAATATACTATCACTAAACTTCTTCTTCATTATGTGCATCCTGCCATAGCTGATGACACGAATCTATTGCATACTTATGCTATAAGTTGCAATGGGGCTGCATTTGAACATGTGGGCATTTAAGGTGAGTGTCCACAAGATTAAAAGAAAGAGATGTAGGAAAGACAGAAATTAATCCTTCAGCCTTAAATACTCTAATACCATCAGGGTTGAAGAAAGCAAGAGGTCAGGCAAGGGAGACTGTATAGGAAAGTAAAAAGAGGGATCTGGTACTAGAAAGGAAGAAATTCCAGATCAGTTAAAGATAAAAGTAAGGATCAAAACACAAGTGGAAGCAATGTTTTGCTCATCTTGGGCACCTTGTGGTCACCATCCACATATCCCCTAGATGGGGACCCCTGAGGATACTTTCACTAAACAAGACAGATACAAACTGAAAGTTTCTAATCCATCAAATCCAAGATTCTATGGTCTCCTTAAAATTCATACAGTTCGGAACAAAATAAGGGCCATAAATAATAATATTGGCTTGCCATATTACTATTTATCAAAATGGCCAGTATACAAACATTTAATGATCTTCCTAAATTTGACAACAAAAGCATTGAAAATTCATTAGATTTACTTAAAAAATTGAGTAACATTAGTCTAGAACATAATGACAGATTTGTTTCCTTTGGTGTAGTTTCCTTGTTTCCTAGTATTCCAATTGAGGAAATCTGGAATTTTTAAAAAAAGTGATTGAGTTCTCAGAAATTAAAAAGTGAAATAATGGAAGAATACATAACTCTTACAAAACTTTGTATCAGTAATTCTTATTTTACTTTCAATGGAAAATTTTATAAGCAGGTTTCAGGTTTCGACATTTTATTATTAATTTCATACTTCTCATTGAAGGTCAAATTATATTTGAAAGCCATTTGCCTGATAGAGCAAAGGCTCGTAGCATATGGTGATCAGGAATTAACAATGTGTAAGAGAAAAATTTGTTAATAGTGAGTGGAGAATATATTTTTAACGACTCACCTCATATGATTTCAAATTTCTTTGATACCGGCAGTTTCAGACAATATCTTCTCCCTCTTCTAAATACCAATAAAAAAATCAACATCCCAGACAGTAAGAAATCTGGAATTTATCAAATAAATTGTAATGATTGTAGCAAAGTATATATAGGAAAAACAAAAAGGAATTTGGAAACACGCACTAAAGAACATTTTAGAAATATTAAAAATTGTGAAATTGAAAAATCAGCAATTGCTGCACATAGTTTGCTAGAACATCATAAAATTGAAAAAGAGGTAAAACTTTTGAAACAATTAGATAAACCGTTGGAATTGACAATTTGGGAAATGATATTCATTCAGGAGAATAAATAACGATCTATGATTCGATATTCCGGTGGATAAAAATTTAATTACAAAGTTTATAATTCCAACGAAATATGGCAGCACAAGAGGTGATGTCCTTAAAGAAACCAACAACCACCGAATTTGATCAGTGGAAGACTGAAGAGGGACAAGATATTGTCTGAAACAGCCAGTATCAAAGAAATTTGAAATCATATGAGGTGAGTCGTTAAAAATATATTCTCCACTCACTATTAATGATATAACCTCATAATGTTTACTTCCCAATATTAATTTAAATATAGAAAAATTTGTGTTTAAATTGGAGTGCCCAGATAGCTCAGCAGTAGAGCATTGGCCTAGAAAGTCAAATGTCCTGGGTACAAACCCTGGTCTCAGCTTATAATTTTTCTCTTGAATAGATGATACTATTTCTTCTAATTTTAGCAGTGACCAGGATAAATAATTTTATGATTTGTTTATTTACAGGTCTACAGTTATCAAAGGAGATAACGAAGATCTCTGGACCTAAACTGGTGGACTTCAAGCGAGTGTTAAAAGAGGATGCTGAAATATCCAGCAAAGTGAAAGCTTTGCGTGACCAAGTGGAAGCTTTTGCCAGAAACTTTCCTCTGCCTGGCAATCCTGAGTACTAACATATTTATAAGCCTTGCCATTTCATATTCAAGCTGCCTTCTTTTTATTGTAACATCAGAACAAGTCAGACCAACAAATCCCATCTGAGTGGGATTTAATAATTGTACTTACCATACATTTTTAATAGGAGTGTGAATAAGAGATAATACTTTATATATTAAATTTGGGAATTTTTAACATTATGAGGTTCAATTAATAATAATTAAATGAATCGTGATTTTTTCTTACCTCATACATCTATGTTTTTTTAAACACAGCACTGCAGTATCGGCGACACTTTGTCGTCATCGTCAGCTGTTTTCACGACTGTCGCCGATACTGCAGTGCTGTGTTTAAAAAAACATAGATGTATGAGGTAAGAAAAAATCACGATTAATTTAATTATTATTAAGAGATAATACATTCATACCAGATCTTTCTATTTTAGGAATCTCACTCCGATCTCTCCAAAACATTATATCTTTCATACGAACAACAAATAATAACAGTTGAGTCTTGTAGACTCAAAAAAAAAAAACTGATAAAATTAAATTGATAAAATCGAGATGAAACATGACAGTGATTGATTGTAAATCAAAATTCATTGAAATGTGATTGGTCATTGACTCCCATTTGGGGCATGAGTTAAATAGTCATCTCCATTCCATGATCTGTCCAACACTCCAGCCCTCACTCATAGTAAAAATCAACTGCTGCTCCTTCCTCCAAATCCTTAACAGTGGTGACTACTTTATTGGATTTTGAAATATTAGCATCTCTAATATATTTTGATGTAGAAAAAAGTAGTCTGGACAAGCTGACGATAAAACAGAATTGTTTTGAAACATGTCCAAGAACAAATCAACATTAATATTGAGTGTTTTTATTATTAAAAGAGAGATGAACAGACAGGTGAATGGAGAAGACTACATAAAAATGAACTACTTGGTCTTTATGGGAAGCCAGATATAATAAGAACAGTTAAGTCTCGTAGACTGAGATGGGCAGGACATGTTGCACGTATGGGGAATGAAAGATGTGCATGGAAGCTTCTTGTAGGAAAACCAGAGGGAAAACGCCCAGTTGGTAGACCAAGAATGAGGTGGGAGAATAACATTAACTATGATTTGAGGGAAGTAGATTATACAGGGAATGATTGGAAAGGATTAGCTCAGGATAGGGATGTATGGAGAGCTTATGTCCGCGTGGCCATGAACCTACGGGTTCGATAGTGCCAGTGAGTAAGTAAGTAATTTCATACATCTCAATGATGGATAAATCATATTTGAAGAGAAAAATTATACACTCAGACTGGGACTTGAACCCAGGACCCTTGGTTCTCTAGACCAAGTGCTCTACCATCTGAGCTACCTGAGCAAGTACCGCCATTTGCATAGATAGAAGCAAAGGCTTCATAGCATTTGGTGGGCGGGAATTACAAAGTATATAGAGAAGAGGGAAAATTTTCTATAGGATCGTAACAGGCCTTGGCCTAATACTTGGAAGGAAGAAGAAGAAGATAGAGAAGAATTTGTGTTTAGATCGGTACTTGCTCAGGTAGCTCAGATGGTAGAGCACTTGGTCTAGAGAACCAAGGGTCCCGGGTTCAAGTCCCAGTCTGAGCGTATAATTTTTCTCTTCAAATATGATTAATATTGAAGTAAGATGATTAGACTAAAAATAATATAAGAAAAAAGTAGACTTAGAGATGCATTTGCACACATTACATTGTTTAAATGCTTCACACCAGTAGGACATGCACAGGTGTATCCTGGAGAATTAGGAGCCAGAATGCACAAATGTGAACAATCACAATTTTAATGTTGGCATGGTGCCTTCCCGCTGGTTGTCTATGTGGATCCCATACATGTATATTCATAGGAATAAAATCATCACGAATTACTATTGTTCCTATGAAAGGTATAATTTTTTGGACAGATTGGGATGAGATTCCTAAAATAGAAAGGGCTGGTATGAATGCAGGTCCAGTAACTCATAAAATATTAGTGAAGAATAGAGATTATACACCTTACCTCATTTAAAAAACATTCATGGGAAGTGACCTCATATTAAATTTTCTCACATGAACATATTTTCAGAGACCTGTCCCATTCTCAACTAGATTTCAACTGTTGTGTTTGCCTTCTGTTGTCCTATAGTGTGAGAGTATGGAGGGAAAAAAATTGATGTTCAGAAGAATTAAGGAATTTTTAAATTCCTATGGAGAAGTATATAATCGTGAGATTCTTCTACCTAACATCAGAAAGAAAGAATTTACTGGACAATAGAAGGCCAACAGAACGGTCTGAAACATGTCCTATTTATTACAAATAAAAAATACAAGTATTTTATAATTTTTACAAGTATATCATGTGATTGGTATTACTTTATCAGTCTCTAGCTACTTTGATCCTCTTCAAAACAAAATATGCCAATTATAACTTACAGTCTTTTCAATTGGATGTTTACACATATTTGAATTTAGTATGCATATACACATAATGGAGGATGGAAGAGACTCTCATGGAAGCTTCTTGTAGGAAAACCAGAGGGAAAACGCCCAGTTGGTAGACCAATAATGAGGTGGGAGAATAGCATTATCCATGATTTGAGGGAAATAGATTATACATGAGAATGATTGGAAAATATTAGCTCAAGATGGGGATGTATGGAGAGCTTATGTCCATGTGGCCATGAACCTATGGGTATGATAGAGCCAGTGAGTTAGTTACATAATGGTGTTAATCTGAAACCAATTCTATGTTATAAAATAATCAAAATTTATATAAAAAATGTGAGTGGATATATTCTTTTTATGCATTTCATTATTAATTTTATTTTTATGGATTATTTTTTAACATCAACTCACTGAATTTAAATTAAACTGAAAACATTTGGTCATTGCTGGTACATCATTGTATTACTTGCCTATTACATTTGTGCATTGATTTCTATCTTGTTCATTTAAAAAACATACATTTGCACTCTTCCATTTCTTGAAATAACAAACTGACTAATGTATTCATGTAGACTTTCACGGCCGGAGTTGCTATTATGATCTTGAAGAAGATTTTCGGGCTGTAGGCCCTGGTCGTGAGGCTTGTAGTTCCCCGACGTTTCGCCAGAGACTGCGTCTGGCATCCTCAAGGGTTGTCTTGAGACTGGCAATTCTGTCCGCTGTCTGTCTTATTTATACGTTCACCATGATGTGTTCGTAAGTTGTATCTGCCTTCTGATTGGTCAGCGGTAGGGACTTCCATTGCTCCAATGAGATTGCTGTTTGATGGTCTAGTCGACTATACGTTATATCTGTCTTCTGATTGGTCAGCGGTAGGGACTTCAATTGTTCCACTGAGATTCCTGTTTGATAGTCTAGTCGACTGTGCTTGTAGAGGTTTACATTTTGCGTTTTTTAGAACCGGTATCCATACTTTGTTGACTTTTAATGATTCTTCTTTTCTATTGAAACTGTTTTTATGTTTGAATATTTCGATGGCTTCTCGTTGTAGATGGGTAAAATAGTGTGTGCAGTTAGATAATATGTCTGCATTCTGGTATTGTACCCTGTGGCCATCAAGTAAAGAGTGTTCTGCTACTGCCGACTTATCCATTTGTTTAAGACGACTGTATCTTTCATGCTCCTTAAGTCTGGTTGCGATGGTGCGTTTAGTGGTGCCTATATACACTTTTCCACAACTGCATGGAATCCTGTATATGCCTGCTGTCTGATGAGGATGGAGTTGATCCTTTATAGGTCTGAGAAGGTTCTTGATTTTCTTGGTAGGCCTGTACACTGTCTTTATGTCTTCTTTCTTTAGCTGTTTTCCAATGCGGTCCGTTACATTCTTGATGAACGGTTAAAAATGCCCTGGTTGAAGTTTTTTCCTCTGATTCCTTGCTGCTGTTGCTGTTGTATCGTCTGGGATGATTGGCTCGGTTGATTTCTTTCCTGGTGTATCCATTGGCTGTGAATGCCGTCTGGAGGTGTTGAAGTTCCGTTTTTAATAAATCCGGATGACAAAGTTTTTTGGCTCGATCTGTCAATGATTTGATGATTCCAAATTTTTGCTTAGGGTGATGATTCGAGGTTTTATGAAGATACCTGTCCGTGTGTGTAGGTTTTCTGTAGATAGTGTGGTAAATGTTGCTGTCTTCTTCCCGTTTGATCAGAATGTCTAGAAACAGACAACAGCATAGCAGAAACAGACAACAGCATAGCATTCCTAGACATCCTGATCAAAAGGGAAGAAGACAGCAACATTTACCACACTATCTACAGAAAACCTACACACACGGACAGGTATCTTCATAAAACCTCGAATCATCACCCTAAGCAAAAATTTGGAATCATCAAATCATTGACAGATCGAGCCAAAAAACTTTGTCATCCAGATTTATTAAAAACGGAACTTCAACACCTCCAGACGGTATTCACAGCCAATGGATACACCAGGAAAGAAATCAACCGAGCCAATCATCCCAGACGATACAACAGCAACAGCAGCAAGGAATCAGAGGAAAAAACTTCAACCAGGGCATTTTTACTGTTCATCAAGAATGTAACGGACCGCATTGGAAAACTACTAAAGAAAGAAGACATAAAGACAGTATACAGGCCTACCAAGAAAATCAAGAACCTTCTCAGACCTATAAAGGATCAACTCCATCCTCATCAGACAGCAGGCATATACAGGATTCCATGCAGTTGTGGAAAAGTGTATATAGGCACCACGAAACGCACCATTGCAACCAGACTTAAGGAGCATGAAAGATACAGTCATCTTAAACAAATGGATAAGTCGGCAGTAGCAGAACACTCTTTACTTGATGGCCACAAGGTACAATACCAGAATACAGACATATTATCTAACTGCACACACTATTTTACCCGTCTACAACGAGAAGCCATCGAAATATTCAAACATAATAACAGTTTCAACAGAAAAGAAGAATCATTAAAAGTCAACAAAGTATGGATACCGGTTCTAAAAAACGCAAAATGTAAACCTCTACAAGCACAGTCGACTAGACTATCAAACAGCAATCTCAGTGGAACAATGGAAGTCCCTACCGCTGACCAATCAGAAGACAGACCATCAAACAGCAATCTCATTGGAGCTATGGAAGTCCCGAACGCTGACCAATCAGAAGGCAGATACAACTTACGAACACATCGCGGTGAACGTATAAATAAGACAGACAGCGGACAGAATTGCCAGTCTCAAAAGACAACCCTTGAGGATGCCAGACGCAGTCTCTGGCGAAACGTCGGGGAACTACAAGCCTCACGACCACGGCCTACAGCCCGAAAATCTTCAAGATCATCATAAACTGACTAATGTTGGCATAAATTTGAATTGATAAATAACACCAATAACAATATTGTATGAACTTTTGTTTACAAATGTTTTGTTAAATATCTGCATATTAATTTCAATGAACAATGTTTTATCACATGAATCATATCAGACTCACTTTGTTTTGACAATTAAGATGACTTGAGACAGATGATGCATGCTATTTTCTTCTGAAAAAATCATGTATGAGGTAATTTATGTGTTAAATTAATATTGAGAAGCTAAAGCTATTACTATGATAGAAATAAGTAAATTAATGAACACAATTAAATTATTGTAATCTATGGTAAAGAGAAAAATTTCTGCCTGAACTGGGAATCAAATCCCAAACCTTTAGCTTTCTGTGCTAATGCTCTGTCCACTGAGCTAATTCATGCTTCATTCCCATCCAAGCATAAATCCTTCCTTCACCTTACTCTACTGGTCCCACATTCAATTGCAATGAATCATCATTCACAAATACACAATGAATGGCTTCTACATTAAGAAGACATGATGGGACTCCACACAGATATAGCATTATTTATTAAATTAATCTTGAGAAGCTAAAACTTTAGCTTTATTTAATAAATAATGCTATATCGGTGTGGAGTCCCTTCATGTCTTCTTAATATTTTTTTTTTTTCAAATGCCCCAGGTTTGTCTTCTGACATTCCTGGTTTCTCTCCTGGCATGGTGTACTCATAACCCACTTCTGAGGTTGGGGCGCCTGGAAGGCAGGGTTACGTTGCCCTGATGATGTGATGGGTGATGATGATAATGGTGCGCCAGGAGAGTCCCTAATCCTAAGCTTAACCTAAGATGAATGTGAATGATGATGATTGCGATGGCCATATGATTTCGGGGACCATTTGGACCTTAAAGTTTTCCTGACATTTGTCTTACAGGTGAGGAAAAACCCCGATAAAAACCTCACCCAGAAAAACTGTCCCGACCGGGGATCGAACCCGGGCCCGCTGCGTGACAAGGCAGCATGCTACCCCGAAACCACAGCGGTGGACTGTCTTCTTAATATAGAAGCCATTCATTGTGTATTTGTGAATGATGATTCATTGCATTTGAATGTGGGACCAGTAGAGTAAGATAAAGGAAGAATTTATGCTTGGATGGGAGTGAAGCCGAATTAGCTCAGTAGACAGAGCATTAGCAGGGAAAGCTAAAGGTTCGGAATTTGATTCCCGGTTCAGGCAAAAAAAAATTTTTTTTTCTCTTTACCATTGATTCAATAATTTAATTTATGTGTGTTCCACTCTCTGCAGTTTTTGTGCTTTAGGTTCCATGCGACGAGATTTGAATCAGTAATTTTACCTCACCTCTTTTTTTTTTTTTTTTGACGTGATACTTGTTTTGGTTGTTATCACCATCTTTAGCTGTAATTCTTAGTATTTGGCTGAGAATGATAGAATTGTCCACTGGAAAATGAACCATGTAAAAAAAAATTAGCTATTCATTCTTCTGAATAGATGCCTATATTTTAACCATGGTGCTAATGGTTTCTATATGGACCTAGATCAGTTTTATTTGGCATTTGATCAAGTGGTTAATTCTATTTAACAAAAAATATTTGCTCATAGTTTGCAGTTGAGGATAGAAAAATGTGATTGTTGGAATCATTTTATTTTTTATATGCTCAATTTTACAATAAATATTTGTTTAATGCAATATTATGTACACATAATCTCATCCTGCATTATTCAGTCTTCATTTACTGTGTAATGTCTTCCTTGTTATCATCTCCTACACTCCGTCTCCTATGAAGAGCATAGTACATTCACAAGAGCCTCCATCTAGTCCTATTCTAACCCAGCTTCTTGATTTCCTTCCATTGGTTTGCCTTTCTTTTGCAGTTTCATCAACAATTGTTTTAAATCGATGTTCTTATTATTAATTTCATACATCTCAATGATGGATAAATCATATTTGGCATTTATAATGTAATGTATAATTCCCAAATATGTATTCTTAATATAGGAGCCGCCATTTGCAAAGATAGAAGCAAAGGCTTCAAGCATTTGGTGGGCGGGAATTACAACGTATATAGAGAAGAATTTGCGTTTAGATCAGTACTTGCTCAGGTAGCTCAGATGGTAGAGCACTTGGACTAGAAAACCAAGGGTCCCGGGTTCAAGTCCCGGTCTGAGCGTATAATTTTTCTCTTCAAATATGAATTGTTTTAAAGTCTGTTTTAGTTTTCTTTGTTCTCTAAGACTTTGTGTATTCCAGTCTGAAGTAATTCTTTCAACCGCTTTGCTGTTTATCATGTATGCCATACAGTTCTTTATAAAAACAATGAAAGTCTACGGATCTGCTATATATTTTATAAACTTACTCACTATGCCAAAGAATATTTTATTAATTAAATAAAATTAAAACATAGTTTTATTTTTATTTAATTAATAAATATGGATTTTCATCAAATAAACACCAACTCAATTGATTAAAGAATATTTTATTTTTATTTCATTAAATATATCTAGTCCATTTTTCTTGTAACTTTGACTGGTTTTGATCCCTGGCTAAATCATAAAAATATACCTATGTAAGTTCATGGGTCCATCCAGCCTTATAGGAACAATTGGAGAGCTATTTGAAACGAGAAGTAACAAAATCCTGTTAAGAAAACTGAAACTAAGGTTGATTAATTGTAGTAGCAAATTGTAGTTCAGGTATCTGGATATTAAAATTTAAAACAAAAAACAGCTAAAATTTATCAAATTATTGTTGAAAATTCACCGCTGTGGTCTCGAGGTAGCATGCTGCCTTGTCACGCAGCGGACCCAGGTTCGATCCCCGGTCACGGCAATTATTCTGGGTGAGGTTTTTATCGGCGTTTTTCCTCACCTGTAAGACAAATGTCAGGAAAACTTTAAGGCCCAAACGGTCCCTGAAGTCATGGCCATCATCATCATCCTTCACTGGTGTAGAAAGCAACGGGAAGCTATCACACCTATAATTCCCTAATAAAGCTGCAAGCATCGCTTGAAAATGCTATGATTGTAGTGAAGGACCTACCCTCAGGCAGAATTACTATGGATGGATGGATTGTTGAAAAATGTGATTAATAACTCAAATATACACGTATATATGTGGCTTTTAGGCTAAATAGATACAAAAAATATGGAGATAATAGAAGATAACATAGAAATAACCTAAAAGACACAAAATTATTGCATGTAACACCAGCTATGCAGGCTCAATATTATGGAGGATATAACAACCAATAAAATGTAGTTTTTGATGTTATTCTTATTATTAATTTCATACATCTCAATGATGGATAAATCATATTTGAAGAGAAAAATTATACGCGAGAATTACAACGTATATAGAGAAAAATTTGCGTTTAGATCGGTACTTGCTCAGGTAGCTCAAATGGTAGAGCACTTGGACTAGAAAACCAAGGGTCCTGGGTTCAAGTCCCGGTCTGAGCATATAATTTTTCTCTTCAAATATGATTTTGATGTTATATTTAAGTTAATATGTTCCAGTCATGGACAAAATTATTTGAAAAGAAAAATTAAGCGTATGTATCGGGTCTTGAATGGTGTAATTGACTGCATGCTGATATACAGAGGTCCGGGGTTTGATTCATGGTTCAAATATTAATTTTTCTTTTCAAAAAATAAATTTGTACTAATTTGGAACATGTTAAACTAAAAATAACGTCAAATTTGGTATTTGTATCAGGTCTTCGATGGTGTAATGGACTGCATGCTGATGTACAGAGTTAGGCGTCCAGGGTTCAATTTCCAGTTTAAGATTTAATTTTTCTTTAAAAAAATTGGCTTTACCATGAAAAATCTTTTAAAAGTATCAATTTATAATTAATATTTTTGGGAGATAACATAATGAGGTTTTATTTAATGATCATTAAAGAATTGGAAATTAACACCTCCTCCCATAATTTGTCAATTCTTGAGAACATTTTCAGAAGGGTTGGATACGAGCTAAAGCTTGAAGGGAACCCTTCCATAACATGTTCTCAAGAATCAACAAATTATGAGGTGAGGTGTTAATTTTGATTCATTAATGATTATTATATATCACTTCTCCTCATAGCAGTTACAGAGCTAACAAAAATTACTCACCCTAGAGTTACTCAACTCTGATTTGGTTTTCAGCACAAGATGTAATCAAGAAAAATTGCAATATGTTGTCATTCTGACTATCCTGATACCTTTAATACTATAGCTGCATTTTTTATTTAACAAACTTTGTTCATTAATGTTACAGTACAAATGTGGGCATGAAAGGGAGAACAATTTTTCATATTCAGATGACTTATTTCAGATTTGAGGTTCTTTTCAGTGTTGTAAATTTTCAACATAGGAAATATGGCTTTACTTCCCTTCTGAAGAAAACTATACGCAGGATATTTATGCTCTTATAAATCCTTCGACTCCCAGTTACATTGATTAGAGATATTTTTTGGGTGCCATTAGCACTCGCAGCTGTATTTGAACGAAAAACCAGAGGCAAGCATGATAACCATAGGGTCCAATTGATTGATCATTCTAAACTTGTTACACCTTTCACATGTTATCTGCTAGTTAATGACAGCAACTACTCAGAACTTTGAAGCTGCCATGTCATGAATTTATTTATAAAGAGCATCCAACCATTCCTATTGCATTTAAGTAACCAAAAATTGTCATTTTAGAGAGATGGACAGACAGGTGAAGGGTGCTTAACAGTGAGCTACATGATATTTATGGCAGAACATGTGGCACAAATGGGGAATAAAAGAGGGACATGGGAACTCCTTGTAGGAAAACGAAGGGAAAGACCCCAGTAGATAGGCCAAGAATGAGGGTGGAAGAATAACATTAACCATGATTTGAGGGAGGTAAATTATAATAGGGGATTTTGGAAAATATTAGCCCAAGATAAGGACATATGAAGAGTTTATGTCCATGCAGACATAAACCTACAGTTTTGATAGTGCCAGTGAGTTAGTGTTAATTTATTGCACTAGTAAAACCAAATGAGCATTTTATTATGCAATATAAGGCACTCTTGTCATTCCAACTCCTCTCAAAAAGTTAAACTTAAAATATATAAAGTGGTTATTCTTCCAGTTATATGGCCCAAATCAGAGTCTCTTTAAGGGAGGAAAAAATAATAAAGTTCTTTGGAAAATTTTTGGACCGAAGAGAGGTGGATAGGAGAATGAAGAAGACCTTCATAATAGTGAGCTACACATTTTTTAGGAAACCAGGTACAATAAGAACAGTTAAATACTATTGACTGCAATGGCACAAATGGGGAATAAAAGAGGGCATGAAAACCAGTACATAAGTCAAGGATAAGATGAGATGGTAACATTAGTCATGATTTGAGGAAAGTGAATTATACTGGTGACTTGTAATTTGCCAGGGGGGAAAATTTTTTAAAATGTAATTTCGGCCAATTTGGAACTAGTGCCAACCTAGCATCATGACAAATCGGTAGCTGCGATAAGTAGCGGCTTCAGGTTGAGAAAACCAGCTATAACAGCTTGGGGATCCGACATGCTGACTGCATCATCCCTATACTGGCAGGAAGATCGTCTGCCTCTATGATTAACACTTGTAGATGTGAGGCCAACAGCTGTTTGGTAGGCCAAGGGCTTGTAGGCCTGTCGCACCATGTTTAAAAATATTATCCTGGCAATATATGGAGGAGAGCTATGTCCATGGGGGGAAGCCTCCAATAGATAAGCCAAGAATAGTAAAAATATGGATAACAACATTGACCATGATTTGAGGGAGGTAAATTGTACTGGAGATATATGGAGAGCTTATGTCCTCATGGGGTAAGCTTCCAGTAGGAGGGCCAATAAGTTGGGATAGTAACATTAACTATGATTCGAGGGAGGTGAATTATACTGGGGATGTATGGAGAGCTTATATCTGTGCAGTTATGAACGTAAGTGAACTGATATATGAATACCTGGTTCAATGTGCCAAAGTTATTTAGTTGTAGCACATGATATACAGTACATTAACAAATAAAAAAGAATACAATTCAAGGCGCCAGAGTTATTTAGCAGTAACACGTGAAATTTTAAGATTTGAACCTGAATTTTAAAAGTATGATATACTAATTTAAAAAAACTGATATAATTTTATTAATAAAATTTGAAAATGTACAATTTTATTTTATCTGTTGATGTGTTTATTCTTCATGCACCGATAAAAAGAAACTTGAGTATATTTTAAATAAAATATACAAATGAAAAAAAATCACTATCTGGTAAAATTTCTTCGTCGTTGGCAACCCTGATATATTTAGTGCAAGCATTCAACCAAAGGGGGGAAAAAAAATCACTAAAAAAAACATTTTTTTTTCATTTTTAATTCTTGTTGCTATTAATTAAATATGAATAACCAATCAACCCTGATTACTACGTGTTGTAAATTCAGATGTGGTAATTTGTTAAACAGTAATTACTAAAATTATATTGTACAATCCCGACTCATTGACCTTCTACAATATCGATCGATATTCCGAATAATGCGAGTTGCGATATAGGCAACTGCTTTATGTCAGTACATATTCTTTGCACAGAAATTTTATTTGAGAAAAAATGACGATTGAATAAGTTTGAATTGAAATTAATACATGATTTTCATAGCATGTATGACACCATGCGTATCTGAAAGCATAGTTTGTCCATGTTTGCCAACGGCACGATCTATTTGAAACGGGAGTCTGTGAGCCGGTTTTATCGAATGGATAATTTGTTAAAAGTGAAAGAAAAAAGTAATAAACATTAATAATTCTAATTATGTAACTGTGATATAATTAATGGTTGTCAAAAGTACATAATTATTTGCTTTAGTTTCTATTTACTTATGTTTATTTTATTCTAACCTAATGTTACATCGAGTAATCTGGTAATGCAAACATTTATCTTTTCAGGAGATGACGACTTTGAAAAATGGTTGAACAGTGTATCAGAAAAATTCAAGAATTTGTCAGAAGATCAGCAATTAACGACGTTTCGTTCGTTATTGGAGAAAAGTTCTCCAAGTCAGCGTTATTGTTTGTCTAATGAAATTAATAAAATACTTTCTCAGGATATTGTTTCGTCGCTTCCTACAGAGCTTCTGGAACAAATATGTCATTACATTGATGCCAAATCGTTGGTGACAGCATGTGGTGTCTGTAAAGAGTGGAATGGGTAAGCTATGTAAATTTTAAATATTTGGAACTGTGGTTGGAGGAATCCATTCTGACTTATAACTGGGCTATTCTATGTCAGGAGTCCACCTATAATCATTTTGGCTGAACTTTCAAATAACTTACTATATATCCAACTTTTATAGGAATAAATCACTATGAGGTTTAATTTAAGATAAATTTATCTTAACTTACTGTATGCTTTTCCATACAACATATTGAACTTAAGATTAAGATGTTATATGATTACCCATACAACATTCTTAGGAAAAACTGCACTTAAACTAGCATGAAATATTTTCGAAGTCCTATAGAACAACAGTGCGCATGCGCTACAGTTTATAGAGCCAGCGAAAACACACAATCGAACCACATATCGATTATCATCCTTGATTACTATTCATCGCTATGAAATTTAAATTACCAACATTTGCAATAAATCCCCAAACCTATGTTTAAAAAAATATATTAATAATATTAAAATTACCAAACATTTATTAAAAATGGTGTGTACACTTACTTATCACTCCCTAACGCTGATCAAACCAGCGATAACCCAAAACAGCGATAGAAAAATCATAGACTGTGGAGAAAATAGCACTTAGCATCACAATATTGTCTAACAGTGTCATAATATTGTGATTTGCATATTTAAATAAATACGTCAGAATTGTCTAATAATGTTATAAAAATTGTTTGAAAAAGTTTAAAATATGAAATAATGTTAGTAAATACAAAAGAAGAGCTATAATTTACAACAATATAACTGAAACATCAAGCGCTAGTAGAAGTGCAGTTGAGCCACATTCTTATGCCACAGTTTCACTATTTTCTTTTACTATTTTTGATAACAATTCATATTATTTTAAACGGTCCACCAGTGTGGTCTTCTGCTGCCTTGTCATGCAGTGGGCCTGGGTTCAATCCCCATTTGGGACAAGTTTCCTGGGTGATTTTTTTTTTGTGGGTTTTTTCCTCACCTGTAAAACGATTGTCAAGAAACTTTAAGACCCAAACGGTCCCCGAACATCATCTGGCCATCATTATTATATTCACCCCATTAGATTAAGTTTAGGATCAAGGCCTCTCCTAGTGCATTATTGCCATCATATCATTGGGGCAGTGTAACCCCACCTTCCAGGTGCCCCAACCTCAGATGTGGTTACAATATGCCAATGTCAGGAGAGAATACCAGAAATGTCGAAATGACAAAGTGGTGGCATTGAATAAAAAAAATGTTATTTTAAACATTTTGCGGTGATTCTTAAATCATATTTTATAATTATTAAATATTTATTTATTTATGCTGATTGTGCTATTTATTTCTCAATGACATTATAGAATTGCAGTGTGCATGCACAAATGCTTAATGTAACTTGTACTAGATGGCAGTACATATCTATGAAATTGATGTGACCAACTTTTACAATTAATTCCAAACTACATTTCAAGAAATTAACTTCATTTTGTTAGATTTCGATGGGATAAGTTCGTGTAAACAGATTAGTTTATAATATTTTTTATATTTGAAGAGAAAAATTGTTGCCTAGACCGAGACTCGAACCCGGGACCTTTGGCTTTCCAGGCCAAATGCTCTACCAACTGAGCTACCGAGGCAAGTTATAGTTTATAAAATAATATGCATGTGATTTATTTTGTTAGGTTAAAAAAAAAAAAGGGAAGTTGGAGTGCATCCATTTCTTATAGGCCTAAACATGTTTGGGAATTTATTGTGAAGGTTGGTCACATTGATTTTACATATATATCCTGCCACCTGGTGGCAGTTACATTAAGCATTTCCATGCTATGCTTTGCAGCTTTACTGGGGAATTATAGGTGTGATAGCTTCCCATTGCTTTCCACACTGGTGGAAGATGATGATGATGATAAGATGATTTTTTGGGACCGTTGAGCCCTAAGCTTCCTGACATTTGTCTTACAGATGAGGAAAAACCCTGATAAAAAACCACCCAGGAGCCTCTCCTGACCGGGAATTGAACTCGGGCCCGCTGTGTGACAAGGCAGTATGCTACCTCGAGACCATAGCAGTGGACGATTTTTACTCATTTAGGTAAAATTTTATCACCTCACCTCATATTCTCCTTCTTCTTAGACTAGTTTCAAATCCTTCTTCGGTTCCATCATCAGTATTTTCACGACCATTGTTGTGAAGACTAACAACAGAGAGAGCAAGAGGCGTCTCTTCTGGACGGCACAACAACGGTTGTGAAAATACTGATGATGGAACCGAAGAAGGATCTGAAACTAGTCTAAGAAGAAGGAGAATATGAGGTGAGGTGTTAAAATTGTACTTAAATAAATAATACCTTATAGTAGATTTGAAGGGAAAAATATGTGCTCAGACTGGGGTTTGATCCAGGATCTTCGGCTTTCTATCCCAGTGCTCTACCAACTGAGCTACCTGAGCACTCCAATCTAAATGCAAATTTTTATCTTATACATTGTTAATTCTCGAGCGCCAAATGCTACGGACTGTTGCTCGATCATGCAATTGACTTCTTTTTTTAAAGACTTTTATTTGAAATTTAAACATTTCTTTATAAAGCTAGTAGGGTTTCTTTCAATATTTTTATTATTGATTTAATACTTTTCACTGAAGGACAAATTATATTTGAAGAGAAAAATATGTGCTCAGACAGGGTTTGAACCCAGGACGTTTGGCTTTCTTTACCAATGCTCTACCGACTGAGCTACCTGAGCACTCCAATCTAAATGCGAAATACCTCGTATTGATTCCTAAAAAAAGTTAATTGTGATAATCACATTTCATATTAAGTCATCATCATCCATGCAAGCATTGGGCCGTGTGTCCTGTTACGGTCTCAAAGAGGAATTTTCCATCCAGCGCTTTTTTGGACGTTCCAGCGATCTTTTGCCTTGGGGGCAGTAACGAAGCATGGCTTTTGGAATTCTATGAGATGGCATTCATTGAAGATGGGCTTTCCAGTTGTTCTGGTAGTTTTGTATTATGGTGAAGAATGGGTTCTACATTCAACTCTTCCATAATTTCCTCATTTCTTTTATGGTCCCACTTTGTATAGCCTGCTGTATGGCGCTTAAATTGCATCTCATTTGCTGTTATTCGGCTTTCATCTCTTCTTCTTATTGTCCATGCTTCACTACCATATCTTAATACTGGTCTTGCGAGAACCTTATAAAGCCTTAATCTTGTGTTCTTCTGTACTAAAGATGGTTTCATTATACTGTTAATTATCCCCTTTGTTTTTGTAAAAATTTGTGATTTTCTTTGATATATCAGCTTCATCTTGAAATGTTAAATTATAACCCAAATAATTAAATTCATCTACTCATCATATTGAATTAAATTAATAAAATTATAACTCTAACTTTACAGATGTTCAAATTAAATCAAAGTGGCAGGAGCAAACTTCCAGAACTATTTCTGCTTTCATTGTATCTAGATTTGTATACAGGACATTGCCAGTCTATCTCTTGATGTTTGTGATTTAAACACATTACAGGTTAATATCTTCTCTGAATGAAGTTTGGAGAAGGAAATGTCACGAATTGGGAATTGGAAGACTGAAGGATCCAGATGTGAATTGGAAGACTTTATGTGTAACAACTTTAAGACAACTTGAAGGACTGCGAACTGGCTTATCTTTTCAACACCAGGACATCCGGGCTACATGTCTGACTTTAGAACAAATTACGGGAGTTGATTACTGCAATGGTTATCTTATTGCAAGTAAGAAGTATTTATTATCATCGTAGAAATTAAGTAAAATATTTGGAGGCGTAAATTGAATATGTATACATATATTTTTATTATATCAAAATTTCCTCATTAGAGGATTGCCACAAGGACAAAGTGATACAAACAATTTTCGAAATTGATGAAATACATTTTGTAAATACATTAAAAAATGATGAATTATATATATATATATATATATATATATATAAACTTGGGCGCATCCATTACTGATGAGCTAAGGTCAAAAGAAGTGGCGGCTGTCACTGGCTATCAACTGACAGTGTATGTAATGCCAAGAGAGTGAATGTCATTGCGAACTTGGGTTATTGTAGCTACGTACGGAAGTTAGAA
Organism: Diploptera punctata; assembly: GCA_030220185.1. Taxonomy (NCBI): domain Eukaryota; kingdom Metazoa; phylum Arthropoda; class Insecta; order Blattodea; family Blaberidae; genus Diploptera; species Diploptera punctata. The sequence continues at coordinate 1,453,953 of JASPKZ010000045.1, read as the reverse complement.
TAATCCACATATTACAAACTATTGTGATTCTTTTTAATTATCTTCAATTACATCTCACACTGTCAACCTAATGTCATAATGTCGGCTGAAGATAAGAGGGACTCCTCTTGAAAACTGCAGTTCCCATGTTAAAAAAAAAACATAAAATATGAGGTAAGATAAGAAGTGACTCATTCTTTCATTGAATTAAGAACCTCGTAATGTTTTTCCCCCATATTTAACTAGGAATATGTATTAAAATTTGTCATTTTTAATACTAATAAAATTCATATCAAATTCCGTTGAAGTGAATAGTCATAAGATAAAAACTTAAAATATGTACCTTTTAGCAGGTGCCGTCATCCTCAACTGTGTTAAAATATTTTGTTTAAAATGTTATCGATCTGTTTAAACAAAATATTTTAACACAGTTGAGGACAGTATCCTGCTAGAGTTCGGAATTCCTAAAAAGTTACTTAGACTTATACGAATGTGTCTAAATGGCACAAAGAGTAGGGTGCATGTAGGCAAACAGTTTTCGGACACTTTTGAAATCCAGAATGGGTTGAAGCAAGGAGATGCACTATCTCCTCTACTATTTAATTTTGTACTAGAGCATGCCATTAAATCTTTAGAGAATGAGGAAGGCTTACAACTCAATGGTATTAATAAGCTGTTAGTTTATGCTGATGATGTACTATTGGCCGATAGCGAGGAGATACTAAAGGACAACACGCACACACTAATGAGTAACACTAAAAAATCAGGACTGGAAGTAAATATCAATAAAACTAAATATATGGTCACACGTAGAAATACATTATATAATGGAAATGGACAGCTAATGACAAATGAGGGAAATTTTGAGGAAGTGGCTGAATTCAAATACCTAGGAACAATAATCACAAATAGGAATGAGATGCACAAAGAAATTAAACATAGGCTCAATTCTGGAAATGCATGCTATTATGCATTGCAGAGACTCTTGATGTCCCAACTCCTTTCAAAAAACGTTAAACTGAAAATATATAAAACTATTAGTTGAATGCAGGCTTTCACGGCCGGTAATCATAATGTTGTGTGATTCCGGGTTCTGTGGCCGTGGTCCATAGTTGGTGTTGATACCAGACGTTTCGCCCTCAACTGCGGAGGGCATCTTCAGTGGCGAGTGCTTCTAGGCGTGTTTCCTGGTCGGAAGATCTACTTAGAGTGAGCTCTGCTGACGTTGTGGACGTTGTATTGATACTAGTGGTGGGAGCAGGGTGAGTGAGCGTGGCTCTTGCTGATTGGCTAATGGTCGTCTCCTTGTTGTCCCTAGTGTTGATGCATTTATTTTCTAGTGTATGGTACCAGGCCTTAGGCAATTTGATACCTTCCTCTTTTCTGTTAATATTTTCTTTATGCTTGTATATTTCTATAGCCTCTCGGTATAATCTAGGGAAATAGTAGGAAGTTGTGGCTAAAACTTGTGTATCATCGAATAGAATCTGGTGTCCATTCATAATGGCATGTTCTGCTACAGCCGATTTATCCATTTCTCCTTGTCTGCAGTTTCTTTTATGTTCAGATAAACGGGTGGCTATACTTCTTTTCGTGGTCCCTATGTATGGTTTACCACACGAACAAGGAAGTCGATATACGCCGCAAGTGGAGAGAGGTGGCCGAGGATCCTTAGCTGAGCGAAGGCAGTCTTCTATTTTTCTTGTAGGTCTGTAAACTGTTTTTATGTTGTATTTTCGTAGGAGTTTTCCGATACGATCTATGACTCTTTGTACATATGGTAAGTAGGCTATGCTGGTTGAGGGCGTGTTATCCATTCTGACGTGCTGTCTTCGTGGATGTATGGTTTGTCTTATTTCCTTGGATGTGTAGCCATTTTTCTGGAAACAATTGAACAGATGGTGTTGTTCTTGTTTAAGGTGTTGTGGTTGGCATAACCTTAAACAAGAACAACACCATCTGTTCAATTGTTTCCAGAAAAATGGCTACACATCCAAGGAAATAAGACAAACCATACATCCACGAAGACAGCACGTCAGAATGGATAACACGCCCTCAACCAGCATAGCCTACTTACCATATGTACAAAGAGTCACAGATCGTATCGGAAAACTCCTACGAAAATACAACATAAAAACAGTTTACAGACCTACAAGAAAAATAGAAGACTGCCTTCGCTCAGCTAAGGATCCTCGGCCACCTCTCTCCACTTGCGGCGTATATCGACTTCCTTGTTCGTGTGGTAAACCATACATAGGGACCACGAAAAGAAGTATAGCCACCCGTTTATCTGAACATAAAAGAAACTGCAGACAAGGAGAAATGGATAAATCGGCTGTAGCAGAACATGCCATTATGAATGGACACCAGATTCTATTCGATGATACACAAGTTTTAGCCACAACTTCCTACTATTTCCCTAGATTATACCGAGAGGCTATAGAAATATACAAGCATAAAGAAAATATTAACAGAAAAGAGGAAGGTATCAAATTGCCTAAGGCCTGGTACCATACACTAGAAAATAAATGCATCAACACTAGGGACAACAAGGAGACGACCATTAGCCAATCAGCAAGAGCCACGCTCACTCACCCTGCTCCCACCACTAGTATCAATACAACGTCCACAACGTCAGCAGAGCTCACTCTAAGTAGATCTTCCGACCAGGAAACACGCCTAGAAGCACTCGCCACTGAAGATGCCCTCCGCAGTTGAGGGCGAAACGTCTGGTATCAACACCAACTATGGACCACGGCCACAGAACCCGGAATCACACAACATTATATAAAACTATTATTCTACCAGTTATATTATATGGGTGCGAAACATGGACTCTTACTTTAAGGGAGGAAAGGAGATTATAGGTATTTGAGAATAAAGTACTTAGGAACATTTTTGGACCAAAGAGAGATGAACAGACAACGTTAAACTGAAAATATATAAAACTATTAATCTACCAGTTATATTATATGGGTGCGAAACATGGGCTCTTACTTTAAGGGAGGAAAGGAGATTACAAGTATTTGAGAATAAAGTTGTTAGGAAAATTTTTGGACTAAAGAGATGAACAGACAGGTGAATGGAGTAGACTACATAACATTGAACTACATGGTCTTTATAGGAAGCCAGATATAATAAGAACAGTTAAGTCTCGTAGACTGCGATGGACAGAACATGTTGCACGTATGGGGAATGATAGATTTAATAAATTAATGAGTCATTTTAACATCTTACCTCATATTTCATGTTTTTCAAACACGGTAACTATAAAGATGTTTTTATTATTAATTTAACATTTCTCAATGAAAGATAAATTAAATTTGAAGAGAAAAATTTTCGCCTAGACCGGGACTCGAACCCGGGACCCTTGGCTTTCCGGGCCAAGTGCTCTACCAACTGAGCTACCGAGGCGAGTTACGATCTAGACGCAAATTTTTCTCTTATATACGTTGTAATTCCCTATCGCCAAATGCTTTTGAAACCATTGTTTCTATCTTTGCAAATGGCGGCTTCTTAGTTAAGAAGACATTTTATTGGAAATTTAACATTACTTTAAAAGCCAGTAAGGCCTCTAATGATGTTTTTATTATTAATTTAACATTTCTCAATGAAAGATAAATTAAATTTGAAGAGAAAAATTTTCGCCTAGACCGGGACTCGAACCCGGGACCCTTGGCTTTCCGGGTCAAGTGCTCTACCAACTGAGCTACCGAGGCGAGTTACGATCTAGACGCAAATTTTTCTCTTATATATTGTCATTCATTTGAAAACTATAGTTACCGTGTTTGAAAAACATGAAATATGAGGTAAGATTTAAATTAATATTAAGAAGCTAAAGCTGTTACTATGATTGAAATAAGTATATTAAAGTACACTACTAAATTATTGTAATCAAATGGTAATAGCTTCTTAATATTAATTTAATAAATAATGCTATAGCTATGTGGAGTCCCTTCATGTCTTCTTCAGGTAGAAGCCATTCATTGTGTATTTGTGAATGATGATTCATTGCATTTGAATGTGGGACCAAGACAGTAAGGTAAAGGAAGGATTTATGCTTGGATGGGAGGGAAGCCTGGATTAGCTCAATGGTTAGAGCATCAGCACGGAAAGCTGAAGGTTCGGGGTTCGATTCCCGGTTCAGGCATAAATTTTTCTCTTTACCATTTGATTACAATAATTTAGTAGTGTACTTTAATATACTTATTTCAATCATAGTAACAGCTTTAGTTTCTTAATATTAATTTAATAAATAATGCTATAGCTATGTGGAGTCCCTTCATGTCTTCTTCAGGTAGAAGCCATTCATTGTGTATTTGTGAATGATGATTCATTGCATTTGAATGTGGGACCAAGACAGTAAGGTAAAGGAAGGATTTATGCTTGGATGGGAGGGAAGCCTGGATTAGCTCAATGGTTAGAGCATCAGCACGGAAAGCTGAAGGTTTGGGGTTCGATTCCCGGTTCAGGCATAAATTTTTGTCTTTACCATTTGATTACAATAATTTATGAGGTAAGATGTTAAAATGACTCATTAATTTATTAATTAAGAACCTCATAATGTGTTTCCCAATTTTAACTTTGAATGATAGATTTGCTTGGAAGTTTCTTGTAGGAAAGCCAGAGGGAAAACGCCCAGTTGGTAGACCAAGAATGAGATGGGAGAATAACATTAACTATGATTTGAAGGAAGTAGATTATACAGGGAATGATTGGACAGGATAGGGATGTATGGAGAGCTTATGTCCGCGAGGCCATGAACCTACGGGTTCGATAGTGCCGGTAGTAAGTTAGTAAGTTGAGGACGACGGCATCTGCCAAAAGGGTACATATTTTAAGTTTTTATGTTATTTGTCTTTTGATATTTGCAGGTGCTGATGATCAGGTTGGCATCTGGCTGACTGACGATTATGAACTAATTGGTTTAATTGCTGTAAACAAAAGAATTTCCTGTCTAAAAGTTGAAGACCTTAAAACCATAGTTTGTGGTCACAGCACTGGACATATTTCAATATGGTGTTTAAAGGTTTCTGAATACTGCTGTGAAGCAATCTGTTTAAATGAATTTTACGCTCATACTGGTGTTATAATGTCTGTATGTTTGTGTACAGACATTGATCTTATTCTCAGCGGTGGCACAGACTTCACAGCGAAAATATGGTGCCTAAGCACTGGCAATCTAGTCAAATGTTTATCTAATCACACTCATTGGGTAATTCAAGTTGCACTCTTACCCACAATGACCGAGTACAATGATACTACATTATTCAAAGGTAAACATTCACTGATGACAAAAACTAGGGACCATGTCCGAGTGTTTTCTTGGCCGACAAGCTCACAAGATGGTAGTGTTTACGGAGACATGAGTGAAATTGAGAATTGTGTTGTTGAAATTGCACTGAATCCAATTCAGAATTTTTACACGCCTGGCTGTCATGTTCACAATGGAAATATCGCATATATAAAACAATCAATGGTGAAGGATCATGAGGATGGTAATGCGGAGATCGTTCTGGATAATATTGCGACAGGGTCTCGAGTTTGTGAGGTACATCTCAAGAGGAAAGTGAGAAAACTCTTGGCTATTGGCGAAAGGTTTGCTTTGGTTCTTTTGCCACATAGTCTTTCTGATAAACACAATCTGTTGGTTGTCGAAGTTACGAGTGGACTTATTGTAGGAGGCTGCCATCTTCCACATTCCAGGTGAGTTAAAGTCTGTATATTTTATTATGTAAATACAATAGGAGACTTCTCAGGGGTCCCCATCTAGGGGATATGTGGATGGCGACCACAAGGTGCCCAAGCTGAGCAAAACATTGCTTCCACTTACTTGTGTTTTGCTCCTTACTTTTATCTTTATCCGATCTGGTATTTCTTCCTTACCTAGTACCAGATCCCTCTTTTTACTTTCCTATCCAGTCTCCCTTGCCTGACCTCTTGTTTTTTCTGACCCTGATGCTATAGAGTATTCGAAGCTGAAGGATTCATTTCTGTCTTTCCTATATCTTTGTTTTAACCTTGTGTACAGTCACCTTGAATGCCCACATAAGCTGCATGCTCAAATGCAACCCTATTGCAACTTATAGCATTTAGTATACAATGCACTCGTGTCATCAGCTACGGCTAGATACACGTAATGAAGAATGAATGAATACAATAGGAGGTAACATTATGAGGTTCTACTTAATAAATAAGTTTAGTCTATATTTCATCTTACCTCATATTGAATGAGTTCAAATCGAATCCCCAAAGCTGTTTATAATTATATACCAAGAGGACAAAGATCTCTGGGCCGTCCTATGAAACGCTGGAGGGAAAATTTTCTATAGGATCGTAACAGGCCTTGGCTTAATACTTGGAAGGAAGAAGAAAACCTCATATTAGTAGTTTCAAAGCATCATCTTTGTTCCATTATCGATTTGTACAGAGCCTGAAGAAGCCGATGATGGAGCCAAGATGATTCTTTGAAATATGTCCTACAAGAAACTACCAATATGAGGTAAGATGAAATTTAGACGCAACTTATTTATTCTAACTGGGTTCAACTCCCGGTTTGAACATAATTTTTCTTTCTAAAATAAAACTATATCCAATTCTGGAACATGTTAATTAAAAATATAACATCAAAATAGTAGGTTTAATCACTTAGAAATTAATGTGTAAATTCTCAATAAAAAATACTTCGAGAAGAAGTCGTCAGATGGCGTTGGCTATTGACCTTCGGACAAAAGGAGAATTAATTGTATAAGTAGAAAGAAATTTGACATTCCTATCGGAAGTTCAAATGGCATAACAGTTACCGCACTGACGTACAGAGTCAGAGGTCCAGGGTTTGAACATAATTTTTCTTATTCAAAGTTAAAATTGGGAAACACATTATGAGGTTCTTAATTAATAATTTTTCTTTCTAAAATAAAAGAAATTAATTGAAACATTTTGTCTGTTCATTCTTAGAGTTGTTTTTGTCGAACATATGTTTCAGAGCTTCTTAGCAATTACAGTCTGTAATCCCTGATGATGGGGCTAAGAAGCTCTAAAACATATGTTCGACAAAAACAACTCTAAGAGGTAAGAATGAATAGACAAGATGTTTTAATTTTTAAACAAACCTCTTAATTATATTATTTTTGGTCTGGACATCTTACCTCAATATTAATGTTGATTTGTTCTTGGACATGTTTCAAAACAATTCTGTTTTATCGTCAGCTTTCCCAGACTGGTTTTATTTATGTTGCACCACCTGGATGTCGATGTCAGCTCCATCCTGTGGTTGGCCAAAGAACCTCCAAACAAGGTCACCCTCCATTGGAATATCAAAATTCATAACTCTGTTTCTGTTCTTCTGAATATAAATTTTTTCCCAAATAGTCAGCTCTTTTGTATTTTCTAACTGTTTTAATAATTTAGTGTCTGAATTTATATTATGTTTTTCAGACCAAACATGAGCAGCAACTGCAGATTTTTCAATTTCTCCATTTTTAATATTTCTTATGTGTTCTTTGGTTCTAATTTTTAGGTTCTTTTGTTTTTGTTTTCCCTATATATATCTTTTCACAACCCATGCATTCAATTTGATATATTCCTGGCTTTTTATTTTTATCAGTTTTTTTTCATTTTTGTTGGTTTTTATTAGTTTATTTAAACTGTAGTTATTTTTTGGTGCTAATTTAATATTAAACTTCTCAAATATATTTTGAAATTTATTATGTACCCAGGGGTGATATGTGAATTTCCTATATTTTTTCATAGGTGGTTCCAGGAAATTCACATATCACCCCTGGGTACATAATAAATTTCAAAATATATTTGAGAAGTTTAATATTAAATTAGCACCAAAAAATAACTACAGTTTAAATAAACTAATAAAAACCAACAAAAATGAAAAAAAACTGATAAAAATAAAAAGCCAGGAATATATCAAATTGAATGCATGGGTTGTGAAAAGATATATATAGGGAAAACAAAAAGAAACCTAAAAATTAGAACCAAAGAACACATAAGAAATATTAAAAATGGAGAAATTGAAAAATCTGCAGTTGCTGCTCATGTTTGGTCTGAAAAACATAATATAAATTCAGACACTAAATTATTAAAACAGTTAGAAAATACAAAAGAGCTGACTATTTGGGAAAAAATTTATATTCAGAAGAACAGAAACAGAGTTATGAATTTTGATATTCCGATGGAGGGTGACCTTGTTTGGAGGTTCTTTGGCCAACCACAGAATGGAGCTGACATCGACATCCAGTTGGTGCAACATAAATAAAACCAGTCTGGGAAAGCTGACGATAAAACAGAATTGTTTTGAAACATGTCCAAGAACAAATCAACATTAATATTGAGGTAAGATGTCCAGACCAAAAATAATATAATTAAAATAACCTCAAAATATAACTTCCTAAAATTAAATATTAAACCTCTTAATGTTACTTCCTATTGTATTTTAAAATAAAATAAATTGTTTATTGTGTTTCAGTTCGACTACACCAGATTTGGCTCAGGTGGCTGTGGGTGAGACAGGCTGGCTAAATGGTCTAGAGAAGCTAAAGCCACGCGATGTTGTGGTGGCACTGGGAATGCTCAATGGTCAGATCAGGGTCGTCACGTGGCGGGACATAATGGACAAACTCACAGGCTGATTATTATGTAAGGAAGAGTGTGGTGAGAGCTTTTTGACAACTGTGACTTTATTTCATATGAATTGAAACTAAAATCTCACAAATCTTGTCCAAGAACAAATCAACATTAATATTGAGGTAAGATGTCCAGACCAAAAATAATATAATTAAAATCTCACAGATTGTGACATGTGCATGGCATGTGATACACTTAGAAGGCCCTTGGGTAACAAGCCAGCTACTGGCTTCACATCCACATAGAGGTGGATGATTACTCAACCATTATATGGGTGACAAGTTGTCAATATGTTGGGTCCAACTGCTATGGCTGGTCGATATGGAGCACTTCTCATTTTTGTGTATTCCAATGCTACCCGCTATACTTTCATGTTTGGAGTTCCACATTATGCAGACAATTGGCATTAAAGTGACTATTTTCAATTGACATGCCACTTTGAGAGATTATTTTATATAGGTCAGGTTATTTTCTATATAGTGAAGAGTGTAGGATGAATGTATGTTTAAGTTGATATTATTCGTTTTTAAACATCTTAATGATGGACAAAGTATATTTGAAAAGAAAAATATACGCCTAGACTGGGGTTTGAACCTATGTATAAGAGAAAAATACGCATTTAGATTGGAGGCCTAGTTAGCTCACTTGGATAGAGCATTGACATAGAGATTCAAAGGTCCTGGGTTCAAACCCCAAATATAGTTACGTTTAAGTGTTTGTATGCAGTATATGTGTTGTATGAGGAATTATGAAGAGAAGTGAGAAAGTGAATAAATTAATATATAGAGTTAGAAATTTTCACGACTCACCTCATATCTGTAGATCTCTTGAAGACTAGTTTCGATACATTACGTATCATTATCAATTCTTTCTAACTGTTGAATAAAAAAGTGAATAAATGTTAGAAAAATTTTATCACCTCACCTCATACACTGCCTTCTTTTTAGACCTGTTTCAGAATATTTCCTATTCCATCTTCAGCATTCTCACAATTGTTTTGAAAAATACTGAAAATAAAGTAGGAAATGTTCTGAAACTGGTTTAAAAAGATGGCAGAGTATGAGGCAAAGTTTATATATTAAAATTGGGAATTTTTAACATTATGAGATTCAAATTCATAAGAATTAAATTAATTATGATTATTTCATACTTCATCAGATGGCAGTTTGGATAATTAACAACAAAAGTAAAAATTGACAATCGTGAAAACAGCTGATGATGGTGATAAGAAATTGCCGATACTGCAGTACTGTATTTAAAGAAATATAGAATTATGAGGTATGAAATAATCATGATTAAATTTTTCTCTTCAAATATAATTTATCCTTCTATGAGAAGTGTTAAATTAATAATAAAATCGTCAATAGAAGCCCTACTGGCTATAAAGTAGTGTTAAATTCCCAATAAATGTCTTCTTAACTAAGAAGCCGCCATTTGCAAAGATAGAAGCTATGGTTTCAAGCATTTGGCGCGAGGGAATTACAACGTACATAAGAGAACAATTTGCGTCTAGATCGTAACTCGCCTTGGTAGCTCAGTTGGTAGAGCACTTGGCCCGGAAAGCCAAGGGTCCCGGGTTCGAGTCCCGGTCTAGGCGAAAATTTTTCTCTTCAAATATAATTTATCCTTTTATGAGAAGTGTTAAATTAATAATAAAATCGTCAATCATGATTAATTTAATTCTTATAAGGCAAAGTGATAAAATTTTTAAATATTTAATTATAAACCTCATAATGTTGAACTTATATAGGAAAAAATCACTATGAGGTTTAATTTAAGAATTAAATAAAAGTGTTTAATATCTCACCTCATATCCAGTTTTCTAATTAAACTAGTTTCGAAGCTTGGGCAGCTTCATCTTCAGTAATTCCTTATCAACTGATATTATGTCAATCAGGAGAGCTGCTTCTTCCTCCCTCTGTTGGTGGACCGATGAACCTCCGGATGAAATCAGAATCAGCGAGAATTTTTTTTAATGGAAAGAACATAGTTGTTATGCAAAGTTAAAATTGGGAAACACATTATGAGGTTCTTAATTTATAAATTAATGAGTCATTTTAACATCTTACCTCATATTTCCTGTTTTATCAAACACGGTAACTATAGTTTTCAAATGATCTTGTCATTCATTTTCAACCGCCATTATGACTACCGGATATTCGTTGGAATCTCCCTCTATAACGTTGCCATCTGGTGTTGATTTGAAAAACTTTGAGATATTGTTGCCATCTGGTATTGATTTGATGAACTTCGAAATGAGGTCACGTTCATCCGGAATGTCGAAATTCATAGATTTAAATTTGTTCTTCTGTATAAATATTTTCTCCCAAACTGTCAAGTCCAAAGGTTTTTCCAAATGTTTTAGAAGTTTAGCTTCTTTTTCAATTCTATGACCTTCCAACAAACTATGTGCTGCAATAGCTGATTTTTCAATTTCACCATTTTTAATATTTCTAAAGTGTTCCTTTGTGCGAGTGTCTAAATTTCTTTTTGTTTTTCCTATGTATACTTTATTGCAATCTCGACAATCAATTTGATAAATTCAAGAAATTCAATATTACATTGGCACCGATAAATAAATTTAGCCTTGGTAACTTATTAATAACCAATAAGAAAATGAACACCCCAGATAGTAAAAAATCTGGAATTTATCAAATTGATTGTCGAGATTGCAATAAAGTATACATAGGAAAAACAAAAAGAAATTTGGACACTCGCACAAAGGAACACTTTAGAAATATTAAAAATGGTGAAATTGAAAAATCAGCTATTGCAGCACATAGTTTGTTGGAAGGTCATTGAATTGAAAAAGAAGCTAAACTTCTAAAACATTTGGAAAAACCTTTGGATTTGACAGTTTGGGAGAAAATATTTATACAGAAGAACAAATTTAAATCTATGAATTTCGACATTCCGGATGAACGTGACCTCATCTCGAAGTTCATCAAATCAATACCAGATGGCAACAATATCTCGAAGTTTTTCAAATCAACACCAGATGGCAACGTTATAGAGGGAGATTCCAACGAATATCCGGTAGTCATAATGGCGGTTGAAAATGAATGACAAGATCATCTGAAAACTATAGTTACCGTGTTTGATAAAACAGGAAATATGAGGTAAGATGTTAAAATGACTCATTAATTTATAAAATAGTTATGTTCTTTCCATAGCTCATAACATAGCATCAGGCTTACAGAAACTGGCAACTAAGAGTGTTATGTGTAATATCAAGTGGATTTTTTTTTTTCCCCATTTTTTGTAATATAATAAATTTGGGAATTTTTAACATTATGAGGTTTTATTGATAAGAATCAAATGAATCGTGAATTCTTCTTACCTCATACTTCTATGTTTTTTTAAACACAGCACCGCAGTATTGGCGACCATGGTCACCATCATCAGCTGTTTTCATGACTGTCAATTTTTTCTTTTGCCAGTAATTATCCAAACTGCCATCTGGTGTTCTTTTGAAGAACTTTGTAATCAAGCTTGGTTCGTCTGGAATCTCGAAGTTCATGGTTCTAGTATGGTCTTTTTGAATATATATCTTTTCCCAAACTGTTAAATCCAAAGGTTTGGATAGATGTTTCAAAAGTTTTACTTCTTTTTCAATTCTATGATTCTCTAATAAACTATGTGCTGCTATAGCTGATTTTTAAATTTCTCCATTGTTTATGTTTCTAAAGTGTTCTTTTGTACGAGCTTCCAAGTTCCTTTTTGTTTTTCCTATGTATATCCTATTGCAATCTTTGCAATCAATTTGATAAATTCCAGATTTTTTGTTGTCTGGGGTGTTAACTTTATTATTAGTTAACAGTTGATTACCCAGGCTGAATTTGTTAATTCAAGCCAATGTTTATTACAGAATCATAGAATTGAAAAAGAAGCAAAACTTTTGAAACATCTATCCAAACCTTTGGATTTAACAGTTTGGGAAAAGATATATATTCAAAAAAACCATACTAGAACCATGAACTTCGAGATTCCAGACGAACCAAGCTTGCTTAAAAAGTTCTTCAAAAATACAATAGATGGCAGTTTAGAAAATGATTCCTGATTCCTTCAAAAGAACACCAGATGGCAGTTTGGATAATTACTGGCAAAAGAAAAAATTGACAGTCGTGAAAACAGCTGATGATGGTGATGATGGTCGCCGATACTGCAGTGCTGTGTTTAAAAAAACATAGAAGTATGATGTAAGAAGAATTCACGATTCATTTGATTGTTATAAAAGTGGAATAATTTATACCTGAACTTTGGACAAAAAAAAAGTGTTTGAAAGATGACTTTACTTTCTTGAACAACAAAATAAAGACATGAAAAAGTACCCTGAAATAAATAATAGAACAGTCTATTTGCTCAGTTGTTCTTCAACTAATAAAATTTGAGTTGTAATACATAATGTAAACAGACGAGAATTATGCATGATGTCACTACATATACAGAATATCTGAACAAATAATATGTCACATGAATCTAAGCCAAAGCACCATGGATTCAAATCCATGAGATACGTTTTTATAAATAAGCATTTTAACACCTGTTAGCAAAATTGTCAAACAACTGGGGATATATTACTTAATAAAAATAGAAATGTCTTAATTTTATGCTCTGCAAATATTTAATATACTTTCTTTCAAGTTTTTCATTTTACAAAGAGAATGTATTATAGTTGATAGCGAATTCAATTATGCACTCTGTTGAACCTTAGTATGTAGAGGTCTGCATTGGCAGTTTGGAAAATCTGGTACTTTACATTTGCAACAGATTCATTCCTTTTCTAATTAAGTGGACATCAATGCAGAGTGTAATTTATTCTGTGTATGCGTAACTCTGTCTGTAAAAGGCAATAGTATTAAAGACAGTGTCGTTCTACGTAGTTTGTATTATCTCCGGTAGTTTTGTAATTATTAATGAATGAAATAAGTCTGACAAAGAAACCGTCAACCATTGCATGCCGAAACTTACCTTGAAATTTCTTCCATAGAAGCATTGTGATGTTCCGAGGTTGTGTCCAAAAAATGATCCATCCTTTTTAACTGTTAAGGCACTAAAATCCAGCACCATATATCTCATTTAAACCATAGGGAAGTAATACAACTTTTGAATTGTCACTAACTGCTATCCATGCTGTGTCTGCCTCATTCCACTCTGTTCTTACTCAAGCAAGGAGTCCATCTGCTCCATACAGTGGGTTGCCATTACTAGTTTATGGCTTCAATTTCTTTGCCTTGCAATTAAAAATGGCAGATAATTTTTTGTCCCTCAGGGGTCCTCATCTAGGGGATATGTGGATGGCAACCACAAGGTGCCCAAGCTGAGCAAAACATTTCTTCCACTTACTTGTGTTTTGCACTCTTTTAACTTTACTATCTAACCTCTCTTGGTTAACTCTTGTTTTTTTTTACCCCAACGCTATTAGGGCATCCCAGGGCTAGGGAGTCTTTCCTTTCTTCCATTTCTTCTTTCCTTTATTTTCTTTTCTTCTCCAGAAAAGCCTGACCAGAGGCTATAAGATGCCAGCCCCATCACTGGTCTTGCCTTCCTTTGGCCAGCAACCAATCGAAGGGACTGTTATTATGCTTTCAAGTCTTATACAAGAATTTCCCGGAAGGTACAACATGAAAGCAGAATAACGGCTTGCAAAATGAGATTCATGCGCAGAACAGCGGGTTACACCAGATGGGATCGGAATAGGAACACCGATATCTTAAAAGAATTGAAGACTACACCAATTTTCGAATATATTAAACAGTACCAACTAAATTGGAAACACCATCTTGAAATGACGAGTTCAAATCGGATACCCAAAGCTGTTTATAATTATATACCATGAGGACGAAGATCACTGGGCCATCCTATGAAATGCTGGAGGGAAAATTTTCTATAGGATCGTAACAGGCCTTGGTCTAATATTTGGAAGGAAGAAGAAGATAATTTTTTGGACACAACCTTGGTACGCTTCTCTGGGAGAAATTTCAAGATAGGTTTCGGCATGCAATGGTTGACAGTTCTCTTGTGGGACTTTTATGTATATATATATATATATCCACAATATATAACTTAGAACTATTGGCTTCAAAATCTATTTAAAGGGGGTCTGGAATGCTCTAGTTTGGTAATGACTGCTTATAAAGAACATATTTTTCTCAGAATGTATTCATAATAAAAAATTAAATACTTGTATGAACTTATTGGATAAACATAATCTTTTTGTACAAACTTCTTTGCCAAATTTTGAAAATCATTTTACATCCATTCCATTCCATAGTAATTCTGCCCGAGAGTAGGTCTTTTACTGCAATCATAGCATTTTCATGCTATGCTTTGCAGCTTTACTAGGGAATTATAGGTGTGGTCCCATTGCTTCCCACACCGGTGAAGGAGAATGATGATGATGGCCAGATGATTATTGGGGACCGTTGGGCTCTAAGCTTCCTGACATTTGTCTTACAGATGAGGAAAAAACCTCACCCAGGAATCGAACCTGGGCCTGTTGTGTGACAAGGCAGCACGCTACCTCGAGACCATAGCGGTGAACATTCATTTTACATCTAGAAACTAATTTACTGATACTATTAAAGCTGGAAGTTCATGGCCGCATAGATGTAAATTCCCTGTCCTTGTCCTACGTTAATATTTTTCAGTCATTCCTTCAAATCGGTTAATGTTATTCTTCCAATAAATTTTGCTAGTACTACCAATACTATCAAAAGATCACCCATGCCAAATGCTTTAAAGGCAATGAGGTTGAAAAAGTGATAATTTTTTACTGTAAAAATACAACTGCCAAGAAAGATGGGCATGGGTTCCATTGGAGTAAAATTTTCCAGAGATATTATAGTCCCCCATTTGGATCTTTGGGTGGGTATCAATGTAAAAGATGAAAATTTACATTGAGATCCAGTAATAATAACTTTTAGAGGAATTGTCACAAGTATATTTAAATATCTGTTGAAAATTTAGGCAAATTCATTCAATAGATAATAAAAAATTATGCACTTCATTTAGCATTATGCATTGAGGCTATTACTGAGCCCCTCATATTGTTTTTTTATATATATTTATTTTGAAGTGATTCCAAAATAGGATGCATATGTATGCACAATAATATTTTAGTTTGACCGCACATTTAGACACATTCATCTTAGCTTAAAAAAAAAAAGCAAAAATAGCTTCACTGGCTATATATGTAGTGTTAATTCCCAACAAAGCCTTGTTAAAAGAAGTTGCAGATTGTGTGTAGAATGTAAAGTTCGTAGCCTCTTAGCACGGAAATCATATAAAGGAGAGAATTAATATATGTTTGAATCAGGAGCCTGGTAGCTCAGTGGTCAGCACACTGGTGTACAGAACCAGGGATATTGGGTTCAAATACTGATTCAGGCATAATTTTTCCTTTTTTTAATTTTGTTGAGTTGTTTCTTGACTCACCTCATACTTCTTAACTCCCTAGCAGATCCGGATTTCTTCACTGTATTTGTGACATTCTCAACGCTGTATCACATTCATAACTACGTGATACAGCATTGAAAATATCACAAATACAGTGAAGAAATCCGGATCTGCTAGGGAGTTAAGTATGAGGTGAGTCAAGAAACAACTCAACAAAATTAAAATAAACCTCATAGTGTTATTTCCTACCTACATAACTTAATAATTTTCCTTCTTAAAAAAACTTCTAACTTCGTATTTGCCCTTTTTTTGTCTAGAGTATATTATTAGTTACGTCACATTTTGGTTATGTTTTGCCCTCTTCCCCCATTTTGGAATTCAGGCATTTTTTTAAAAGTAGGAAGAAATAAAAATTTCCATAAATAGTAATTTTGAAGAACCATTCTTCCTAAGTGGGAGGGGAGGAAAAAATTAAGATATCCTAAAAAAAATAATAAAAGTTCATGGATTACTTCTTGCTGAAGCACAAGTGGTTACACACTTGCCCTCTACCTCAGGTCCCAAATTTGTCTCTTGGTCATTCCATATGGAGTTTGTGGGTGGATACATCAGAGAGAGGTATGGTTTTCCTTTTCATACTCATATTGTTTATCTTCCATTTAATTTCATCTTCTCTTCTGATGGTCTGACAGGCCTGGTCAGCTGGCATCCTTCTATATCATGAACCGTCAATAACAAGGGCTTCATCTCCTATCATCCCTTAACCTAGCATTATGCTGGTCACCATAGAGGATTTACGTTTTCCTTAAAAAAAACTTGGCATAATGGGGCTACTAAAATTAATGTAAGCAGATTGTTATCCTGCGCACCACTGGTTTTTTTCTATAGAGGCTTTCAGTGGCATTAATGAATTTTTGGGCTTCTAACAGATCAGCATTTGAGAATTATGAGTATTTCGTTGCCATAACAAGGCATTCAACCTTGACAACAGCCGTCATTGTGTGATCACTCCTTACTCTCCTGTCCATGAACCCAAACTTTCCTGCAAAACTTTTTGCATATAGCAAGGAAAATTTTTGGACCAAAGAGAGATGAACAGACAGGTGAATGGAGAAGACTACATAACAATGAACTACATGGTCTTTATAGGAAGCCAGATATAATAAGAACAGTTAAGTCCCGTAGACTGCGATGGGCAGGACATGTTGCGCGTATGGGGAATGAAAGACGTGCATGGAAACTTCTTGTAGGAAAGCCAGAAGGAAAACGCCCAGTTGGTAGACCAAGAATGAGGTGGGAGAACAACATTAACTATGATTTGAGGGAAGTAGATTATACAGGGAATGATTGGAAAGCATTAGCTCAGGATAGGGATGTATGGAGAGCTTATGTCCGTGCGGCCATGAACTTACGGGTTCGATAGTGCCAGTGAGTAAGTAAGTAAGTAAACAAGTTCTCCAAAACACATCATCATGGTTTTAGTTTAGATTTTATCTATTTGGTTTTAATTTTAATTTGTATTCATTTAATTAGTGAGTATCACTCTTATAATATTGTTAATGAATTTGCATATTTCTATTTGTGGTGAGATGTTACCATGTCTCAATTACAAACTCAGCTGAGTTTGTGCTCTCTCAACCATTACCTTGGTCGCTCCATGTATGAATGACAATATTGTATTCTGTCTGTAACTTTTAGAAGCCTACAGATCTATTGGCTATTATTTACAACCTGTGATGAGACTTTTTTAATTTGTTCATAAACTTCTGTCAAATTTTATTCTTAGGGTTTCATTTTCAAATTATTTCCCACCATTTATAATGATTTTTACATTATTTCTAACGATTATTTCAATATTTTTTTCTACGATATTCAATTACATGAAGACTTGGCAGCCATATTAACTTAAATATTCTATGCAACAACAAAGACTGTTCCAGTGTAGCCAACATAGAGTATGTATTAATTAACTGTACACATATACTTCAGAATTTCAGATTTTGGGCATTGCATTCTTTCAGAGGTTAGAGTACTTAAATTGCATTAGGCTAGCTTTTAGGTTTGTTAAATATCATGTATATGTTGGCTGTATCCCGTGATTCCATAGTGTAAACTGCTTTGTGTTTGTTGGCACATGATGTATGATTAGAACTTAGAAAAATTGTTCGTGCCACATGTGAAGAATCCCGGATCTATTAATATCACCTTACTAATGTGTTAATAAATTACACACCCTATAAATCTATCTATCTTCGGGTTTTTACAGCTGCTGCTGTCTTCCAGTGCCAAACCTCCAAAGCCTATGATCTTGAGCATCTTCAATGCTTAGCCCTCTTGCTTGCATTACTATCTTCATGCTTTCCTTCCATGTTAACTTTGGTCTCCTTTTCTTTCTGCTCGGTTGCCTTGATATAGTAGTTTTATCCATTCTTAAAATATGTCCTAACCATTTTAATTCCTTCTCCTCAACTCTTTCAATAATGCTTTCTTCTGCTTCCATTATTTTTCTAATTTCCTTATTTGTGACATGTTCTAATTTTGTCTTTCTGGCACTTCTGTGTAAATAATCCATCTCTAGAGCTATTAGTCTATTCTTGTAGTACTCCGTACCTTATTTCCATACACTGCAACAGATTCCACCAATGTTTCACCAATGTATTTTTTGCGTCTTTCCAAACATGCTTATCCCACCATATGGAATTTAATGATGGTATTATTTTGCTACTCAATTCAATTCTATCTAGAGGGCTAAGCATCGAAGATGCCCAAGACCGTAGGCTTTGGAGGTTTGGCACGGGAAGACGGCAGCAGCTGTAAAAACCCGAAGATAGATAGAGAATTCAATTCTATGCTTTATATTATAATTACAAAGAAATAAACGTTATCTCAGTCAAAACATAAATTTATTGTGTCGACATTTCAATCTCCATATGTGAGATCATTTTCAAGACATGGTTGTTTTTTAAAAATGATCTCACATATGGAGATTGAAACGTCGACACAGTAAATTTATGTTTTGACTGAGATAACGTTTATTTCTTTGTAATTATAATATTAATTACTCTCAGTGAAAAATAAAGTGTCTATGCTTTAGTTCTCTTTGCCTATACCCTCAATGTTATCCATAATTATCACCCCTCACTTTAAATAAGAATTTAAATTATGTTATAAAAATAATTAATTCATATTTGGAGGTAACATTATGAGGTTCTTCTTAATAAATGACTCCAGATTCAATTTATTTATTAGTAAAATTTATTTAATGTAGTGCTCATAAGTATTTCCAAAGTTATTTATTAAAATATTACAGTGCTTAACATGCATCACCATTCTGTCTACAGTGTCATCTTATCTGGGAATAGAAAGAAAATATTTTTGCAATTTTATAGAATTGTAATATACAAAAATATATTTTAAACAACTCTTTGTCCTATTTTTTAAGATTAAAGTTTATGTTATTAAATTTTAACTCTTTTGTTCCCATAATATTCAGATTTAAATTAGCACCAACATTTTTTGTTAAAAAGTATGCCAAATTATATACTTGGTTAGTTCTCTTCCTTAACTCATACTTAAAAATGTATGATCCATAGGATTTACATAATTTTTTATTGGTCATCTAGATATAAGCATTAAAAAATCATGACAAAGCTATTTAAGTAACTTGTGACACATTCCCTCCTTGAGGGAATATGGATAGACAATTTTCTATTCAGGAATGAGACCAAAATGCATATATATCAACTGTTTTCCTGCTAGGATGTGTCCTAGTTCTATGTATTAAGTACTGTTTCCACACAAAATTGTCATGTTTCATATAAAGACATTATTGAAACTGCTCACCATTAGTTTCAACACAAAGGTGGCATCTGATATATTAAACAATTCAGGAGTTTGCAAGATGTTCATCAAAGCTGTTGCAAAATAGGTAATCAATTCTTTACAATGTTGATCATCTTTGCACAGAACCCGTAGGTTCATGGCCACGCAGACATAAGCTCTCCATACATCCCTATCTTGAGCTAATGCTTTCCAATCATTCCCTGTATAATCTACTTCCTTCAAATCATAGTTAATGTTATTCTCCCACCTCATTCTTGGTCTACCAACTGGGCGTTTTCCCTCTGGCTTTCCTACAAGAAACTTCCATGCAAATTTATCATTCCCCATACGTGCAACATGTCCTGCCCATCGCAGTCTACGAGACTTAACTGTTCTTAATGTGTCAACAATGACTGGCTTAAATCATAAGTCAATTCTTGTGGACACTTGCCATTGGTATCAATAGACTTTTCCGGGTGTAAAAATTCTGAATTGGCTTCCCTTGAAAGAAAAGTAAAGCCAGGGTTCCATGTTGATAGATTTAAGGCACATAAAGGAATAAGCCTGAAATAAGAGGCTCTGGGAAAAATTTGTCAGCCCTTTCATGCACAGATTTGAATTGTGGTAGTAATGATGTGAAATGTTATAGAATGTTATTAAATAATAAATACTACCTAAATCATATTGTCACAGATTTTTTGTGGTATTTCACCCCTAACTGATTACCTTATTTCTGCCTCTAGCAGCAAGATGTTGATGTACGTTTATTATTATAAACTTCAAGGACTGGTTCCTTTTAAATCCATTCTGACTCTAAAATTATTGTTTTACTTGTTGCCTAACTTTTTATTGGAAATCCTAAGTTTCTATAGCCAAGTTGTATGTTAGTGTAGAGCTGTTTTTGATATCCTGTTGTTTATAAGTAAGATATCGCTTAAAAAAAACAATACCATGTAACTAACAAAATACAAATTTTGCAGGAGGAGCAAAAACTGTTTGTTTTTCTTCTTAGTACTCGTAGATTGAAAGCACACTTATTCAGCGATGCCAACAGTATAAAAATGTCAATTTCACCAAAAGTGTCAGTTATTCATAATTGTTTAAGCGACAATATGTTGTGTCCATTGTATTCTGTACTAGTCAGTTTTTACTGTAGTTTCTCTATTTTTAATTCTCTTGCCTTTGTTGGTTATTTTAAATCTAATAATCTGTAGCCTGTTACTACACTTAAGAATTTAATTTACTTGTGAGGTTTCTTCGTAGTCCAAACCTTTGGTCCATATAATAGATGTTAGGTGGTAATATTTTATTTTTATGGTACTTTTTAATAGCTTAGTTCAGTTGCATTTACAGTTCTAAGATAATTGAAAGGGCCAACAAAGTTTAAAAATTGGGCTCTTATTTTCAGGCTCAATTTTTTTACATTCCATAAATCTATGACAGGCCATTAACTCTCCTATATAAAAAAAGGTAGTTAAATTAAAATCACCACATATCGAATAATAAAATAAACGAAGTGAATAACATACAGTTAAACCTGTAGAAAAATAAAAAAGAAAAAAACCAAAAATATTTAAGTATCTTAATGACACTGTTTCCAAAATTAAATCTTTAGAATAAAACCATGTAATAGAGATGGGACTGTCATAATTTTATATAACTTGAGTGTCGTCTTCTTCTTCATTGGATGTCCTTTATGAGCTCATTAAGAATAATTTTAAAAAATTATAACTTTTTGTTTGACATATCTAGCTTCCTATATATGAAAAGATTCATAGATGTTCATGGATTCTACATGTTGTGTATTCGTCTGGGTTATAAATATTAATTCTATATATATATATATGGACAGCAAAAAACTTGAGTACCATTTCTTGTTTATTACTATACATACATTTGGTAGATAAAAAAATTGTACTTCTAGGACACATTTTTCCCCTGTAAATGTGAAAGACATTTTACACCACCCTGTATAATAACCACAGTTTTGAATCATATTGCTCTTGAATCTAAAGCAAAATATTACCATGTATTGCTTTCAAGTGATAATTTAAGTGTTCTTTTCTAATGAAACTTTTACTGCAATGCGAACAAGGAAATGGTCTCTCTCCTGTATGCTGAGACATATGTTCTTTAAGACGAGAATTATTAGCGAAACTTTTACCACATTCGACACAGATAAAAGGTTTTTTTTCCTCATGTACTGTTAAGTGATCTTTAAGATACTCGTTTCTTAAGAAAGATTTACCACAAGTTTTACAAGAAAACGGTTTTATACCGGAATGCAATTCTTCATGTTTTTTCAATGTATCTTTTCTTCCAAATTCTTTAGCACAAACACTGCAAGAAAATTTCTTCTCTCCAGTATGTCTTACTATGTGGCATTTTAAATAATAATTTTTAGAAAATTTTTTCCCACAATAAACACATTCATAACGTTTAATTACTCCTGTATGAGACATCATGTGGACACGAAGAGAGCTACGTTGGGTAAAACATGCTCCACAATCTTCACAACAATAAGGTTTCTCGCCGGTGTGAATACGTAAATGAATTTTCATACAAGTTCTCAAGGCAAACGTTTTCCCACAAATATCGCATTCGAAAGGTCTTTCACCAGTATGTGTAATGTAATGATCTTTTAAATGTTGTTTTGCTTTAAATGCTTTTCCACAGGCGTCACAAATAAAATCTCTGGCATTTTTATCTTTCATAACTTTTACTTTCCTGTTGCACTTTTTTTCTCCTGTATGACTACGTATGTGATCGTCAAGATAGGATTTCAAAGCAAAGTTTTTACCACATATATCACAGTGGTAAGGTATTACAGCAGAATGGGAAACATAATGTTCTATCAAGTGGTGTTTTTCTTTAAAAACTTTTCCACAGATATTACAAATGGAATTTATGGGATTATCTTTTGTTAATCCACCTTGTTTATTGCTGCTTTCCGCAATGTTTACATTCTGATTACTTTCTATAACCGTCTGGTATACAGCAGTATTTGTTCCATCTTCTTGCAACCTGCAAAAATGTACTGCAAATTAAACATTGGAAGATATTACCCAAACTACACTAAATCAATCCTAGATAATTATCTTGACACACTATGTTAAAATATTACTTAAAAATAAGTTTTCTTACAATCCACTAAATTCATTGTTTTGTTTGTTCTAACACGCACTATAAACTTAATATATTCTTCTTATTATTTAGTTTTTTCTGTTTTTTATAGATAAGTTACTTAAACGTCTAAGTACATATAATATGTGTTTTTATTTTATTGAAGACTAAGAAATGGTGTTATGATGAAATAGGATATGGTAACATAATTTCAACCCATAATTTGCCTTGACAACTGAGAAAAACCAGGGAAAAAAACCTCAGTTAGGTTGGTCAACACTGGGATTTGAACCTGGAACCTCCTGAATGTAAGTCTCAAACATTACTGCGTAAGCAAACTTGCTTGGTTGTTTGTCTTTGTCAAGAGTGCTGCATAGGTATCTTATTTGATGGTTGTGGTTCTTTTGTGTGGCATAAATTTACAATACAGGACTTTAAGCTTTACTTTCTCTCCAAAGGAAGCCAAACTCAGAATTTTTATCCCCTTGAAAATCCACTGATCATATTTGAACCCATCAACCTTGAAACCAGATGCGAGCATGGGAACTACTAATGTCCAGAATTGAGAATTAGAAGCATTCCATCTCTAAATACAAAGTCATTATACATACCCATTTTCATTCCCAAAGTCAATTTCAAAACCTGACTCCTCAACTGAGATCTCCAGTTTTGATATTTCATTTTTCACTTCAAAAACATAACTGTCATCATTATTGTCTACTTTCTTCTGTAACACAAATAGTGAAACATTACAATTTGTTAGAAAAATCAAATACTGAATATCTAATTAAAGACTTATATCAAATGGGTGTACAAGTAATTATAATGTAAGCATTAAAGAAAAGAGCAATAGACAAGGTAGACTAATAAAAGATAATTGATCGTCACACCATTGCACATTCCTTTTCTTCCAGTTTTAAAGCCTATGTAATATTGATTCTCAATGTGTTCTAGAAAGAGAGGTAATTTTTTACCTTCATAATTGTGAAGTTGCCATGTTTTTAAATCCATTGTTCCTGAGATATTATAACTTTATTTTCAAAAGATGAGACATCCATCCATAGTAATTCTGCCCAAGGGCAGGTCTTTCACTGCAATCATAGTAATTTCATGCTAAGCTTGCAGCTTTACTAGGGAATTATAGGTGTGGTAGCTTCCCGTTGCTATCCGCACCATTGAAGGATGATGATGATGGCCGGATGATTTTCGGGGACCATTGGGCCCTAAGATTCCAGACATTTGTCTTACAGGTGAGGAGAAACCCAAAAAAAACTTCACCCAGCAGCCTGTCGCAACGGGAATCGAACACGGGCCCGCTGCGTGACAAGGCAGCATGTTACCTTGAGACCACAGCGGTGGACAAGATGAGACAAATGTCTAAAAATGAATTGGTTTATTTTCAAAACTTCACAATTATTTTTGGTACATTATATATTTTTTTGGAGTTAATGATAATGGAAGACTGCATCTATAGTATAATAGCAAATCTGCCTAAGATTCATATTTGATTCCTGGATATACCATAGATTTTTTTTTCTATTTCAGAATCTATCATAGTATCCACTCACCCACATGAAGATAAATTTGTTACCTAACATAGGTAGTAGTAAAATTCAGTTAAGAAAATTGAAATGAATTTTAAGGGGACTGCATCATGCTAACAGTGTGTTACAGATTCATTGATTTGTCCTACACTATGGCTGAACAGTTTAAGCTGTCATTGTTTGGTGCAAAACTTACAGCATGTGCTGGTTCAAGTTCTCGTGGGGGGGGATGTTCTCATGGAATTTCACCCAACATTGTGAGGTATTTAGGTAGCTATGTTAAGCAGCGACTCCAGGTTAAAAAAGCCACCTATAATGGTTGGGAGGACCCAACATACTGATCACATGTCACCTCTTATACTGGCAGGATGATTGTACATTACTGAGATTGACACTTGGATGTGAGTTCAGGAGCCAACTGATAGGTTAAATTTCTAGGCCTGATGCATCAGTGTGAAGTTCTGTTAATTAATTAAGTCCACCATCATGGTCTTGAGGTAACGTGCTTCCTTGTCATGCAGCGGGCCCTGGTTCGATCCCTGGTCAAGACAAGTTTTCTGGGTGAGATTTTTTCAGGGTTTTCCCTCGCCTGTAAGATAAATGTCAGGAAACTTTAAGGCCCATGGTCCCTGAACATTATCTGGCCATTCATTATCATCAATATCATATTTGCCTAATTAGCTTAAAACTTATGACTCAATTCCGAGGAACAAATTATGGGAAGTATTGGAGAAATACAATATTGATAGAAACCTAATAGAAATTATTAAACAAATCAATAAAGATAACTCTGCTTATGTTAAAATTGGAAATATAATGTCTAATCCTATAAAAACCACAAAGGGATTGAAACAAGGATGCAGTCTATCACCAATTTTATTTAATATTTATGTAGAATTTATATTAATGAAATGGAAACAAAGCTGCAAAGGTATGAGGATCCCAATAGGCAACAGATTTTTGCTGACATTACAATTTGCTGATGATCAACTGGTTTTAGCACAAGACAAATTTGATATGGAATTCATGATAAAAAGTTTGAAAAACACATATGAATCATGGGGTCTCACAGTAAATTTACAAAAAACAGAATATCTGGCAATAAATAGCAATGAAAGAGAAAATTTAATATTGGAAGAAGGAATCCGAATAAAGCAAGTGAAACAAACCAAATATAATTGGGAATAATTATGAATAACATTGAAGGTATAGGCAAAGAGAACATAAAACATAGAATTGAATTGAGTAGCAAAATAATATCATCGTTAAATTCTATATGGTGGGATAAGCATATTTGGAAAGACACAAAAAAATATATTGGTAAAACATTGGTGGAATCTGTTGCAATGTATGGAAGTGAGGTATGGACAATCAATAAGTACTACAAGAATAGACTAATAGATCTAGAAATGGATTATTTACGCAGAAGTGCTAGAAAGTCTAAATTAGAACATGTCACAAATAAGGAAATTAGAAACATAATGGAAGCAGAAGAAAGCACAATTGAAAGAATTGAGGAGAAGGAATTAAAGTGGTTAGGACATGTTTTAAGAATGGAAGATGAGCGATGGCCGAAGCAACTATATGAATGGCATCTGAACAGAAAGAAGAAAAGAGGGAGACCAAGGTTAACATGGAAGGAAAACATGAAGACAGTAATGCAAGCTAGAGGCTTTGGAGGTTTGGCACGGGAAGACAGCAGCAGCTGTAAAAACCCGAAGACAGATAGATAAAGCTTAAATTTAGTTTAAGGCCTCTCCTTGCGTATCATTACTACCACCATCAACTCATATCATCGGGCAGTGTAACCCCGCCTTCCAGGCGCCCCAGCCTCAGAAGTGGGTTACAAGTATGCCATGGCAGGAGAGAATACCAGGAATGTCAAAATGAGAACCTGGGGCATTCGAAAAAAATATATATATATTTTTGTTGGTAATAGGTATAAGTGTTGGGGAAGAGGAATACAAGATTGTAGACAACATGAAGAAAAAAATAAGAATAGAGTGAAGAATGGAAAATACGAGATTGAATTGTGCAGAAAACTACAAATGAGTGAAAAAAAAAATTACACAAGTAAGCAAATAGTCTGAATAAGGCATAAAAATCCATACATATTTGAATCTTCATTCTTTTAAATTAAAAGTTAATATAATAAATTGATTAAGGTTTCTATGGCTAATGACATTATTAAAAAATATTAGCAATGTTCAAAACTGTTGATTTTTTATTTATTTGACTTTTCTGAATAATTCATTGTCTTGTTGGAAAAAATACCCATCAGGAATGTAAGGAATAACATAATTTTGATTTGTATCAAGATACACATTTCCAATCTCAACTGTGAACTTTTTTTTTATGGTGAAATTAAATGTGAACTTTTTGTTACACTTGAACACTATCTTGTTGGCAAATTTTGTTAATATAGAAGCTTTGAAAGTCCCTCTATCATCTGCTGTAAATTCCATTGCATTAATTATTAACGAGTTGGTTATTTTAACACTCACCTCACATTTGTTGATTTTTACGCAGACCTGGTTTCATCGCTTTTGTGCGACATTGTCGATGCATTCCATTGTATTATTGAGTTATTAAAATTTCATCACTGGTAGCTTAGGCCTGAACATCTGATATTTATGAAAGAACCAATAACTGAATAATTAACTAACTCAGTGGTACTATTGACCCTTGAGGTTGAAGGCCAAGTAGACAGAAACTATTCTGAGCTAATGTTTTCAATCATTCCCTCTATAATTCAATGTTAATGTTATTCTTCCATCTCATTCTTGGGTTATCTACTGGGCGCTTTCCTACAGAAAGTTTCCATCCCTGTATTTTATTCTCCATATATGCCACATGTCCTACCCATTGCATGCTATGAGACTCAACTGTTCTTATTACATCTGGTTTCCCATAAAGATCATGTAACTCACTGTTATATAAAATTTTCTTTATTAACCTGTCTATTCATCTCTCTTTGGTTCAGAAAAGTAATTGAATAGTTAATTCAAACTTTGTAGGAAGTAACACTATGATGTATTAATAAATTAATATTTGTAAAATCTTATCTCACCTTATATTTTGTCTTCTTTTTGGACCAGTTTTGGAGTGATTAATTCTCCATCCTCAGCTGAGGAAATACTGACAATGCAAAATTAATCACTCCGAAACCGGTCTAAAAAGAAGAAAAAATATGAGGTGATGTGAAATTTTATTAATAGTAAATGAATAATGAATATCTGAAAATTTTCAAATATTTTGAATTTAATGTTTTTTTTATTTCAATGCCCCAAGTTATCATTTCGACATTTCTGGCATTCTCTCCTGGCATTGGCTTAATTGTAACCCACTTCTGAAGTTGGGTCACCTAGAAGGCGGAGTTATGTTACTCCGATGATACGAGTATGATAGGTGATAAATGATAATGAAGCACCAGGAGAGTTCTTAACCTAAATTCCACACCATGGGCAATCACAGGAATGATTACCTTTAAGGAAAAATTCCTATGATTTGACCGGCATCCAACCCAGAACGTCATATGAACAGTAGTCAGAATTTAATGTTTTAAATATTAAATTTTTTAAACGTTAGAAAGTAAGGACAGGGATAAAGCTGGCAAACTTTATTATAATTGCTGAAATTGTTTATATGAAAATCAAATAAAACTATGTTTTATTTTTATTTAATTAATGAAATTGTTTACCTTATCAGCTATACTAGAATTCTGTACTTCTCTCAGTACGATGTCTACATGCTCACACTGCAATTTGAAATTATAACTTGTAACAACTTGCTGAGCACATGCGGAACACACCTGATCAGGCAAACCATCACCCACACACAACTACAAAATAAAATAATTAACACAATATTAGTTAGATTTATTCATATATGTCTCAAGTACACAAAGTGAAGAGTGCAGGTAGAAAAACAGCTTTTTTTATATTCTAGCACAAATGATAGTCTATGAATCTTGGAACAAAAAATAAGTTAATAATCATACTAATACTTCTTGGTTATTTTGCTTAGCTTTTTAAGTTTATGACTAATATGGTATCTTTCTACACAATTGCTCTTATTTCCTGTACTGACTTTAAACCTGTGAGACCTATATTTATAATAATGTAGGGAGGTAAACATTATGAGGTTATATCATTAATAGTGAGCGGAGAACATATTTTTAACAACTCATCTCATAAATTTCAAGTTTTCTTGAGACTAATGGTTTTAGACGACTTCTCCTCCCTCTTCAGTCATGACTCCGACTGTTGAAATTCTTTGGCTGTTAATTACTCATTGGTTGTCAATTCTTGTGCTGCCATCTTTGGTTGGATTTATAAATTTCAAAATTAAATTTTTTTCTACTGGAATATCGAAGTAGATATACATTCAGAAGAATAAATATCAATCGATGAACTTCAATATTCCGGTAGAAAAAATTTAATTAAAAAATTTATAAATCCAACCAAAGATGGCATAACAAGAGTTGACAACCATAGAGTAATTAACAGCCAAAGAATTTCAACAGTCAGAGTCATGACCGAAGAGGGATGAGAAGTCGTCTGAAACCATTGGTCTCAAGAAAACTTGAAATTTATGAGTTGTCAAAAATATGTTCTCCGCTCATTATCTATGAGACCTAGTTTTCTTGGTCCCATAGCTTTGAAATTGGTATAGAAAATAAGGGAAATTGAGTATAGAAATATACTGCTATTAAAATGTTCAATTCAGTGAACTAAAATGTAAAAATTACCGGTAGTTATGTTCTTCTAGTGATATCATTCTTGAGGGATCTTCAAATTTAAAAAAAAACTACCATTCTTAAAAAAGAATAAATCTTAAAAACTATTGACTGAAATTTAATCTAAGTAAATAACATAGGCTAGACAAGGATAAATATAAGGTTAGTGTCTCTTTTTAGTTAACTTTTTTAATTAAATACTGATGAGTATAGCCTACATGTGAAGTGAAACTTAACAACATATATCTATAAGTAATAGGTGAAACTGAAATTCATATAAGTAGCCATAGCCACCCTGAAATTGTTCATTAAAATTAACTAGTTCAAACTGGTATCTTTCCACACAATTATCAATTAAGTTTGGATATGGTGTGTCTTTCTGTTTAATTTTGTAGATCTATTCATGAGCAGAAATTATTGAACCAAGGCTTGCAGTTCAAAAAAATTATGGCACTTTTACAAATACCAAAATTCATTCTCTGAATAATTGGGATCATTTTATAGAAAAATATTTGGCTATTTTTTATTATATAAAACTTTCCTCATTAGAGGATTGCCTCAAGGACAAAGTGATACAGACAATTAATTTTTGTAATTGATGAAATACATTTTGTAAATATATTTAAAAAATTTCAACTTGTAGGCCTAATTGAAGTATACATACTATAAAGTAATTTTGTAAATATGGTTTCTTAAAATTGAAATTGATCCTCTAATGGCAGCGATGGCAATTCTAGAAAGATACACCCTGTCCAAATCTAAGGAATTCCAAAATTTGGCTAAGAATCCTGGTATAGTACCTCTTGCCCCAATCATCAATCCTGTGACAGTTATACTATCTAGTTGGTATTTATCTTTGTAATAGTCAATTGTTGGCTCATATATGGCTTTCTTTTCAGAGTCAACTTCCTCATGTTGGCCATTATGAGTCTCAAAACGAATTGTGGGATCTAATATCATACCAATTTTAGAGGATGGTCTAAATGCAATAATATCTATTCGTCTGTTACTCCCATTAGTGGCCACACCATGTACTTCCTCATAAACTGTGTGTCCAAAATCTCGCAAGGCTTCTGCCATCATATTTCGAATAGTGTGGTGCCGAATGTTTCTCAGTGATATAGCAGGAGTCCACCTATGAATGTTCCAACAGAGAGCAAGTGAATGCTGGTGTCATGTTAGCAATGTGATAATATTATATTATTATATATTTATTCACTTATTACTGAGTCCTTGCACCACATATTATTCTATACTCATTTTATTTTTTTAGGTGAGAAAATGGGCAAGTAAGATTGAGAAAATGGACACGATAGTGTTCACCAGATTAGTTTAGTTATTGGATAAGCTGGCTATTCTGTTTGAACAATGACCAATTTGACAGATATGTCTTGCTATCTGGTGGAAGTTACGTTAAATGTTCATGCATGCGAACTGCGATTCTGTACAGATAAATACCTCTATTTGCTTACTTAGATAAATATTTAATAATTGCAAAATATGTTTTATGAATTATTGCAAAATGTTTAAAGACAATTCAGATAAATTACTTAAATATATAAAAGTAGATATTAATGAAACAACAGAAGCTCCTATATCATTACTCCCTAATATTATTAAAAATGGTAAAAGTATGTAGAGCAACAAATCATAATGTTATATAGAAAAATCATAGAACATCCTATTCTAAAGTTGAGCCCAACTTTCCCATCATAAATATAGCGATTTTAGGTTAATACTACATCAAACTATCATTCACTTATAAGGTATATATCACGTTTTTTTGGAAAAAAAAAACCAACATACATATTTTTCTCTTTTCTGTATGTGGTCTCCTGGGATAGAACCCCCAAAATTTACATTTACCTTAAGAGCTGGTATTAAAGAAGTTATTTTTTCTGTAAAATTGTCTTCGTAATTAAAAAGAGGAAATAATTTTCCATCAGGTTTCATCATACACAAGCGACATATCATGTTAAAATTTGATGTCATTTTCAAAATTTAAATGGGCAATTTTTCAAATTATATTTCCAAATCTCAAAATTAGCACCTGAAACAAGAAAAGATAACCTTAAAATTACAAGACAAAAATTAAATAACAATCCTAACCCTATATAGTCTGCTACTATAACAATACAGTATAATTTGCAAGCATTCAGATTAAATATTTAAAATAATTACACCTGTCTGCATATATTGTATATTAAAGAAATTTAAAAACGTCACATTCACGTCTGAGGAAATACTTATTTTATAAACACTGAACTGAACAGGTCTATAGTCTAGGAATCTATGTAGGAATTGCACTGTCCATTAGATACCGGAACGAAGATATAGGATTATATAGATACTATCATAGAAAACCCAGGGATAATTATTATAAACCACTATACTATTATGAGATTATGAATGTTTTTTATGTCATTCTTAGACGCTCAAACACTTAGGGTCGCATCGTGTCTATGTATTATTTTTAATGTTAGTGTGAGATTATGAATATGATGAAATGGATACTGGTAATGAAATTCCAACCTAGAATTTCAATTCTGTCATAATGACAGGGAAACCAGAAGAAAACATCAGGTTGGTTGAAACTAGTATTTTAAACATGGGATCTCCAGATTATTATTCTTAAACGCTATTGCTTGAACCAATTTACTCGGTAAAAAATATTTAATATAATACTGGTGTTTGTTCGATTCATGCTCATTAAGAAATTAGGCATTAGTACATTTTCCTAGGCAAATATATCACATATGTTTATAAATTTATTCAGAATTACTCATAGGTCATTTTTATTACAGAAACAATTCAATTGTGGTATTTCCAACAATCAGCCTACACATTTTGGCAAATATATATCAACTTTAAGGTATCCCCTTAGAGATACTTTGAAATTATGGGGGATATGGGGTAAATACGGTAATATTCTGAATATTGTTCCGCGGATGTAAATTGCAGGCAATTATTTCAAAGCAGACCCATAGGATTGAAGGTTTTAATGGTGTGTCACATATAACAATGTATTATAATAATTTAGTTTTTCGAATTTCCCGCATTTTCAAAAGTAATTTCACCTGGCCTGTTAGGACTTTTTTTTTAACAAATACTGCCACGTTAAGACATGCTGATAATAAAATTACATATAGTATTGTTACTTCATAAAAAAGCTTTGTGACTTTATAATTAAATTCTTTGGATTGTCGGTGATACGAATTTATTTATATTAATATTTAAGTAAGATATTTTTACAATGTTGGTAGCATAGAGAACCAGGTTGGTAGCCTGTTACAATTTAACAGAGAAGGCGCACGTGTTCATTTTCGTCAATTGTAAAATTATTTGAAACATACGTGTGGGCAAATAGTACTCCACTACTATCTTAATATACATATCGGTAATAGCCGTTTAAATGTTAATGAATTTAATTTGTAAAAATTCATGTGAAATTGACTTCGTTGCATCGGTTTGGTCCGATGTCGATATGATAGTGCATGAATGTTATGACAAAATCAGAAATTGAAGGGAGATGCTTAATCATGAGGCGAAGGTCCCATGACGAGAAATTTAAGATAAGAAAGGTTGGTAATTTGTAGAGTGAGCTCAAGTTTAGAATACCTTTACCTGATTTTCCGTACTACATATTTATTTATCTTTGTACACAAAATATCGCATTTATCTGGAATGTTATCGTTGTGCGCATGCGTAACGCTTAATAAAACTTCCGCTAGATGGCGGAGATTATTGTGAAATCAGAATGACCAACATTCGAAAATATATTTTAAGAAATGGATGTTCACTCATTTTATTTTGTTAGGTTCCAATGGGACAAGTTAGTATGCATCACATTCGTTTAGTAACAATTCCATGGTGTGACAGGCCTAGAAGGCCCTTAGCCTACCAGCTGGCTGCTGGCCTCACATCCACATGTGTCAATCACAGAGGTAGATGATAATCTAGCCAGTGTAGGGGTGACATGTGGTCAGTGTGTCAAGTCCCTCAGCCGTTATAGCTGGTTTTCTCAACCTGGAACTGCTACTTATTGTAGCTATCCAAATGCCTCATGATGCTGAGTGGGCACCGGTACCGTACTGGCCAAAATCCATGAGAAAATTTCTTCTCCCATGGAGACTCGAACCAGCGCATGTTCCGTAGCTCTATGCCAAGTTTCCTGCCTTAACCACTCGGCTATGTTGCTTCACACATTAGTTTACATTTCATTAAATAATATGTGTGTAATTTATTTTATTAGATTAGGAAGGGGGAAGTTGGTGTACGTCTATTTCTACGAATGTTTGGGAATTTATTGCGAAGGTTGGTCATACCAATTTTGCACATATGTCTGTCATCTAGTGGAAGTTTCTTTTGTGCATGCACACTGTGATTCTGTAAAACTTAGAAACATTTTTTTGTAAAGGTTAACTAAACTTTTTTGTAGAGTATGAGCGAATGATTTCATTATCAAGTGCTCGACATTAGATACCAACCAACTTTTTTGTAGAGTGGTTAGATAAGGTAGGATAACTGCAAAACTAAGAAGTGTATATAATAATTGCATATTTGTTTAGTAAATTACTTCGAAAATATAACTGTAGAAACTAGCCCTTCTTTCCAATGTGCAACAGAATATTTATAATGTGCCAAATTTGCTGTGTTTAATTTTAGCGTTTTAAATAAAAGTATGATTTCCAGTAGTTTCTTAAAATGGCATTTGTGCTGTTTTTTTTGTCTAATATACAAATTTACTTATGCCAACTGAGAATTGGGGGATTGTAACACAAATGGCTAATGTATATATATACACATTCTATGTGGTGTGCCCATCTTCATAAATTCAAATAGAACGGATATTCCATTAGATTTGCCCATCTTCATAAATTCAGATAAAATAAATAATAGTTTTAAAAAACTAAAAGAACACGCTTTATTAGAAAACTAAAAAAAATGAAAAATAATTTTAATTTCCAATATGCTTGGGATAAAATAAAGTGGTCAACAAAAAAATCATCTCCAACACATATAGAATAAAATTATAGTTATCAACAAAAAGAAAATAATTTTACCATCAAAAGCGTGGGGTGCTCAATATCAATTAATATATTTGATAATAAACAGATATTGGTAAAAGTAAGCTCTCCAAGAAGAAAATGTAAAAATCATAAAAATCACCCCCACGCTTTTGATGGTAAAATTATTTTCTTTTTGTTGATAACTATAATTTTATTCTATATGTGTTGGAGATGATTTTTTGTTGACCACTTTATTTTATCCCAAGCGTATTGGAAATTAAAATTATTTTTCATTTTTTTTAGTTTTCTAATAAAGCGTGTTCTTTTAGTTTTTTAAAACTATTATTTATTTTTTATTTTTAATATTTTACAAAATAAGATAAAAATGTAAATACGCGTATCTTTAAATTCGATACTATTGTAGTATGAGCTAAAAGTAATACTCTTCTATAAAAAAAACTCTCCCAGCCGGATTTGAACCAGCGATGTATGGATTACTGAAATTATATACCACTAAGAGTTCACTGCTCTACCAACTGAGCTCTTACAACGATTGACTAAAAACTCGACCTATTATACCAGTTTTCATTTTTTTGATTTTCGGATGATTGTGGCCAGGATTTTTGAAACAAAATATGAAATTATTGTATTGTCATGGGTCCTCTACACGTATACAAAGTTTCAAGTCTATCCAATGTTTCTTAGTGGGTGAAAATCGCGTTGAAAGATTCCGTTACATTGATACAAAAACACGTTTTTTGATTTTCTGATTATTATGGCCAGGATTTTAGAAAATAAATATGAAATTACTGTATTTTCACGGGTCCTCTACAAGTATACAAAGTTTCAAGTCGATCCGATAATTTTAAGTGGGTGAAAATCGCGTTGAAAGATTCCGTTACATAGATAGATAGATACAGGTCAAGCTAATATAAAGCGTGTAAAAAATCACAATCATTGCAGCAGTAAGTGAATAATTACCTGAGGAATATATTTATGCATTCTTTTTAAATATCCGAAAAATGCCTGAAAATTGAATGTGAAATATTATTGAGGTAGAAATAACCTAAAATATGCCATATTAAAAATGGAAGATATCTATTAGTCAGTGCTAAAGCAGAATAGGCAATATATGAAAAACATGTACGTTCTTCTTCTTGTAAGCCCATGTTTCCCTTAACAGAGATTTAGGCGCTCTCCCCCTACAGAGAAGAATTTGAACCATACTAATTTAGTTACACTCGTTTTTGTATAGATGTCATTTGAGTGGTCAGTGTTCTGACGTCTAGGAAACCAAGGTAGTACTAGGATGGGAAAATTTGGTAAATTTTGCTTAGAGGCCTTTTCATTCAGGCTTAAGGATCTTTTACGAGCCTGAAAATCTTCAAACTCGGGACCCACAGCTTAAAGTCCCTCCCGGAGGACTTGCTCCTTGGATTTTTCCTAAAAATGTGAAGCTGTGATATAGGATGCTATGTTCATCAATCTTCAAAATGCTGAACAATAAGCTTCTAGTACAGATATGAAGTTTTACCACAAAAAGGAGTATGCATCTTCTTCAGATGTTCCTGATCAACATGATGAAAACAAATTAACTGATTGACAAAAATGTATTTTTTTTTTTGTGTTCAGTACATTGTATTAATGCATAAAAATATTTTACCCACCTAAATTCATGATGTAGGACTTGAAGTGCTAAATTGCTTCTTCATTTGCCAAACTTCGTAGTTTTTTATTACCATACTTAATATTTCTGGCCAATAAATGTTTAAGATTCTAATCTATTGATAATAGTTTGCAATTTTGCATTAATTATTGTCAGCCAAGTTTCTCATCCATAAATGGGGAGAGTTTTAACATTGCTACAGCTGTTTTTGTTGGTATGGTAATTTGCTTATTGTTATTTATAGTTATTTTAGTTACTGAAACTACAGCCATCTGTTGGGGTCTGTGAAGTTCTGCTTCTTTATCACATCTTGTGTCTCTGGGTTGGATATCAAACTCTCACTTGTCAGGTACTGATGCTAATTCAGTAAGATCTATGATCTAATTAAGATGATCTAGCTCTGTGTCTATCTCTCTATCTATCTTCGGGTTTTTACAGCTGCTGCCGTCTTCCCGTGCCAAACCTCCAAAGCCTACGGTCTTGGGCATCTTCGATGCTTAGCCCTCTAGCTTGCATTACTGTCTTCATGTTTTCCTTCCATGTTAACCTTGGTCTTCCTCTTTTCTTCTTTCTGTTAGGATGCCATTCATATAGTTGCTTCGGCCATCGCTCATCTTCCATTCTTAAAACATGTCCTAACACTTTAATTCCTTCTCCTCAATTCTTTCAATTATGCTTTCTTCTGCTTCCATTTTGTTTCTAATTTCCTTATTTGTGACACGTTCTAATTTAGACTTTCTGGCACTTCTTCGTAAATAATCCATTTCTAGAGCTATTAGTCTATTCTTGTAGTACTTATTGATTGTCCATACCTCACTTCCGTACATTGCAACAGATTCCACCAATGTTTTACCAATATATTTTTTTGTGTCTTTCCAAATATGCTTATCCCACCATATGGAATTTAATGATGATATTATTTTGCTACTCAATTCAGTTCTATGTTTTATGTTCTCTTTGCCTATACCTTCGATGTTATCCATAATCATTCCCAAATATTTAGTTTGTTTCACTTGCTTTATTTGGATTCCATCTTCCAATACTAAGTTTTCTCTTTCATTGCTATTTATTGCCAGATATTCTGTTTTTTGTAAATTTACTGTGAGACCCCATGATTCATATGTGCTTTTCAACCTTTTTATCATGAATTCCATATCAAAATTGTCTTGCGCTAAAACCAGTTGATCATCGGCAAATTGTAATGTCAGCAAAAATCTATTGCCTATTGGGATCCCCATACCTTTGCAGCTTTGTTTCCATTTCTTTAATATAAATTCTACATAAATATTAAATAAAATTGGTGATAGACTGCACCCTTGTTTCAATCCCTTTGAGGTGTTTATAGGATTAGACATTATATTTCCCATTTTAACATAAGCGGAGTTATCTTTATAGTAGCTCTGTGTCTAAAGATTTTTTTATTAAGGACAATGATTGATGAGATCAATGATTTTTCAGGGAACTTCTGGTCTGAATTTTCTGGCATTTTCAGCCAGAGAGAGCTCTGAAAACATAAATCCCATAGAGATTCAAGTATAGGTCTGCAGTGTGAGATACAACAATATTTCCTACACTGTAGTAGTGTTTGAGAGAGTAGGTAGACAACCCTTGAGGATGCCAGACACAGTCTCTGGCGAAACGTCGGGGAACTACAAGCCTCACGACCACGGCCTACAGCCCGAAAATCTTCATCAAGATCATCATAGAGTAGGTAGTATTTTTATTTCTTCTTATTCTTTTAACTAGACACATGACATGTTTATCATCATACAGAAGATATACAATAGAATGTATCTTTTTTTTTGTCTGCCCACTTCTCTTTTGCCTTTTGGCAATTTTGAACTTTACTATCTAACCTCTCTTGGTTAACTCTTGTTTTTTTCGACCCCGACGCTATTAGGGCATCCGAGGGCTAGGGAGTCTTTCCTTTCTTCCATTTCTTCTTTCCTTTATTTTCTTTTCTTCTCCAGAAATGCCTGACCAGAGGCTATAAGATGGCAGCCCCATCACTGGTCTTGCCTTCCTTTGGCCAGCAACCAATCGAAGGGACTATTATTATGCTTTCAAGTCTTATACGAGAATTTCCTGGAAGGATCCTGGAGGGAAAATTTTCTATAGGATCGTAACAGGCCTTGGCCTAATACTTGGAAGGAAGAAGAAGAAGAAGAATTGTTTTAATTAACAATTTAATTTTTTATTTAACAATCATTTTTAACAGCTTAGGTATTCAGCATCACAATTCAAATCTGGGCATGAACGGGCTGACAAATTTTGGTTAGATG
The DNA here is from genome assembly GCA_030220185.1 of Diploptera punctata. Classification (NCBI taxonomy): domain Eukaryota; kingdom Metazoa; phylum Arthropoda; class Insecta; order Blattodea; family Blaberidae; genus Diploptera; species Diploptera punctata. Next base: position 1,415,755 of record JASPKZ010000045.1, on the reverse strand, counting down.
CCTTTTTTTCCCTATGCATGACGTTTTTTTTTTTTGCATGCAGTAAATCTAAGTCACAGGAACCATGGTTTTACTTCTGAAAGAAGCCATACTCATAAGTAGAGCGAGGAATTTTATGAAATTTCATGTTTTAAACTATTTGTCAGAGAGCGCTGAGACTAAGTATCTTTACATTTCATGATATGTAGAATAAAATAAGACCAACAAAAAACTTCATATTTCATAATATTTTAGCAAAATGTTCATATTTTAGTGAAAATTTCATACTCCTTCATATTTTTCAACTTTGAAATTCCCGGTATTTTTTTTTTTCAATAAAAGTTCTAGGAATTCATTAAAATATTTTTTGAAATAAATATATTTATGTAATTTTTGACAGTGTAATGTGGTAGACAATTGAAAATTCTTCAGTATCTGTTCTGAACAATATAGATAGCTTTTATAAAAGCAAATAATTGGATGAGGAGTCACAGAGTGAGTGTTAGATGGAGGTTTTTGTCCTAAACTCAATCCCCAGACAAGAACCTGAGCCTAGATCCTAGATCTAGATGAATAAATAGAAAAATAATGTTGATATATTTTATAGTCAGGTATAATAGCTGTCACCTCGTTCTTGCTACCTGAGAGCAGTCCTTACTTTGTGAACAGATTACAGCATTTAAATGTAGGAAAGACTGCTGTTAAACTTGAAGTAAAGTAATCCCACTACAGGCCTCAAGAGGCCCTGGGGTAGTAGGAGGATAAGGCTACCACTTTTTCTGGACAATCGGCACTAGATGTCAGCCCTGAGTGACGGCCGCCTTTACCCCCAGAACAAGCGTCTGGTACTCATTTCCGTTTAAGTGGTTTGTGAAATTATAGTAAAGTTCATGTAGGTAAGGGCATCAAACTATGGAATATAGCATGATACAAGTATGCTGCCATAACATTGTGTGATGTTGAACATAGTTTTTCATCGTGCAAAACAATTCTGACCAACAGGTCTTATAGTTTACTATCAGAAAATATAGAAAAAAACTTCTCTGTATTACAAACAGAATTGATAATGGATTATTCAAAAACACAATTAGACCAAGGTTATGGACACTATGTTAGACCCATTTCATGAAAAAAAAAAAGTTAAAATAATCTTAACTACATTTCACCATGATTGAAGTTCAATATTAAATGTAACTTTAATTGCAAAGAGAGTTCTGAAAGAATCCCTGGAATTAATTATGGACTAATAACTTTTAACATCTTGTTTCTCCAAATATGACATCTGGAATGGTTTACTTGTATTTTAAATCGTCCAATTTAATGCTATTGTTACATTTGCATCTCCAGGAATTTAATATCTTTATGCAATGTAAAATAGCAATAATCCAAACTATACCAGTTCTAAACTTTGTTAGTGCTAGATTTAATGGAAGCCTGTTTGTTTTGGTTACAATGTTTTGTTTCTTGTAAATATTTGGATTTCATAATTAAATATCATTCAGTACATTAATTAATTGTATTATATAGCCTCTCAGTTTTTATTTATGAAGGTAAAGTGATTCCACTACAGTCTTGGGAGGCATTTGGGGTAGAGGTATGTTGAAGCTCCCATCTTTCTAGACAGTAGGCACGAGATGTCCGCTGGGTTGTCGGATATGCTTATGGCCGCATTTGTGCCCAGAACATGCATATAGTACTCACTTCCATTAGGATCTGAGTCGACCCCAGGTCCACAATGCCACCAGAAGGTCTGATCCAGCTAAAAATCTTGACAATATCGATACTCGAACCCACGACTTTCCTGTTTGAACCACATTTCCTTATACAACTACACTATGGCGTGTTTCATTAAAATTGTTTCAGATCATGAATATGATATTTTATATTGCGTCAGAATTAATGAAAAAGCTAATTAAAATCGAAATACAGTGAATATCTTGATTTCTTGAGCTATAAATAAGTTCTGTTTGTCTCATTTATGTGCTGGTATGTACACTTATAAGTTATAGTGGGCCTATGTATATAAATATATGTAAAAAGTTTAGAAAATAGTAGCTTCATAATATTTTTGTGTCATAATTTTCATATTTTTCATATTTTGTCTTTAAGATTTCATATTTTCGTATAATTTTCTTCATATAATTCCTCGCTCTACTCATAAGTTTTACTCTCTTAAAAATCCATTGGCCTTGCCTGGGTTAGAACCCATAAATCTCGGAAGCAGAGGCAAGCTTAGTAACTACTAGTCTATCAGGACCGACAGAGGTCGGTGAACTGATTATTGTTTTACAAGTTGGTTGTAAATTTTAGTCTTTAATAATGACAGATCTTGCTAAACACTTTTTATTTCTTAATAGATTAAGTTAATTTTCTTATATACAAGCATTTTTCTTGTATAAATGTGGCTATATATAATCTGGCCATGTGGAGCATACATCTAGAGTTGGTAGCATTGTGCAAAAAAATTAATTTAAAGCAAGTTTCTTACTTAGTTAATAAATGGTGTAAGACTTTTTACGATTCACCTCATAATTGTAATCTACAATTATGAGATGAGTCATAAAAGTCTAATTCTTCTTATTAATTAAAATAAAGCTCATAGTGTCACTTTCTTTAAATATTAATGAAAAAGTTTGTTACTGTTTCCATTCTATTTTGTCAGATCTGTGCTTCTTTCAGCCAGGTTATAAATTTAAAGTGTTATTTTCAATTGCTTCAAGTATTTTGGTTTTAGGAATTAGGAGCATAATTTAAATGATACTATAAGGATTTTTTGGGGAGGGACATACACCACTTATAGTATCCTCTAACTTATCTGGGAATATAAGCATATTCTATTTCCTCCCTCTCCCCTCCAATATCTTGATTATTTCTAGCTTTTTCCTAGCTCTTCTGATTCATATCTGAATGAACTATACCATGTGATTCTTGGTCTGCCTATTCTTCTGGTTGAGCTTTGGGATTACAATCAAAATTCACTTTAGCTATGTTTTCTTCTTCTCTTCTCATCATGTATCTGATCCATTTTCATTTCCTATATTCTGTTGATTAGTAATTTTCTATGGGTCATTGTAGAGAGATTTGTTTGGATTTCCATAGGGAGAATAGGTGTGCAAAGATACACTTTGTTTTTCTAATTCTGACTTTAAAATCTTCGTCTGATTCTCCCTTCTTTGATATAATACTTTCTACATATAAAAATTCACTAATCTCCCCTCTCCTCATTCTCTCTTAAAAAATCCATACTTTAATAGGTCTAGAAGACCCTTGGCGTACCAACCGGCTGCTGATCTCCCACATATGTTGGCCACAGGAGTAGATTTTCATCCAGCCAGTATAGAGGTGAAATGTGGTTAGCCCAGCCATTATAGCTGGTTTTCTCAACCAGTAGCCATTACTTATTGTAGCTACCCATATTCTTCATGATGCTCAATGGGCACTATTCCTTATTGACCAAAATTTCATGAGAAAACTTTCTCCCCATATTCAAACTAGTGCAAGTCTCATAGAACTGCACCAAGGTATGATGCCTTAAACTGCTTGGAACCTTCATTCTCTAACCTATATTTAATATTTGTTTTACTATGTACTTTCATAACTTTTGTTTTTTACTTATTTAGATGTAATCCTGTTGTGTAGATGCAAATCTATCTAAATCTTGCAATATATCACTTATATCAGAGAATCTATGAGCTATTATCCATACATCTTATAGAGGGTGGACATTTAAAACTGCCTTTTCCCACTGAGGTCATAGTGCTTAAGATGTCATTTGATCAATTGGTGATCCTGGAATAGGCCTACAACCCTCCTTGAAATGTGCACTAGATTGAGTTGTTTACCATCATGGTATTATTTTGTGAAATAGGTTTTACCATGGAAAAAAAAAAAAAAAAAAAACTTTCAAATGATCATTCTATAGCTTATATAGTAACTCCTTCATAATGATAGTCTATTCAACTCTCATTTTCCATCCTGTAGTTTTTTTTTTTTTTACCACACAGTACTATATCAATCTAGACTGGTCTCTATTCCCTCTTCCTTCATATTCACCCATAAAGATCCTTATTGACTTATCCACTTAAGTCTTATAACTTTAATACAGTTGTAATATTGAGTTTCTAATGTAGTTTTTCAGTCATGTAATGTAGTTCTAATATTTGGATTTGGGAACATTGTTAGCATCCTCCCTCTTTAAATTTTTCTATTCAATAAAATCCTACAACCATGGAAATGAATGAAGGGAAAAAAATGCATTATAAGCCCATCAAGACTTGAATGCTTAATGCACCTATTTGAGTTAAAATTTTATATCTCGAACGCAAGCATTCAAATTTTGGTAGTTGCATATAAATTAAAACACAAATTACTCTTATACTGCCTTTATTAAATATTTCAAATATATATATATATATTATGTCCACCGCTTGCCTTGTCACGCAGCGGGCCCGGGTTCGATCCCCGGTCGGGGCAGTTTTTCTGGGTGAGGTTTTTATCGGGGTTTTTCCTCACCTGTAAGACAAATGTCAGGAAAACTTTAAGGCCCAAATGGTCCCCGAAATCATATGGCAATCATTATCATCACATCATCATCCTTCACCGGTGTGGAAAGCAACGGGAAGCTACCACAATTCCCTAGTAAAGCTGCAAGCATAGCATGTAAATGCTATGATTGCAGTGAAGGACCTGCCTTCGGGCAGAATTACTATGGAATGGAATATATATATTCTACAGTATACTGACTTGATGTTTACTGAAATGAAAACAATAATCCAATAGTCAATTGTTAGTTGCAAATATGTTCCAGGTGAGAGAGCAAAATATAAGGCGAAGTGTATAATAACCAATTCAATTTTTTTTATAAAATCCAATAATTGGACAGGTTAAAGTTACAGCGGGTAAGTTACATTTTCATGTTTTCCAGAAATTAACATAAAAGCTGCTGTAATAAATTAAGCAACAAAAATGTTGTGCTATAGAAGTGTCATCTGAATCCAAATTAAACATAGGTAAAAGTAGTGTGATTCCACTACAAGTCTTAGGAGATCCTTGGGGGTAGTAGAAGGTTAAGGCTCCCACTTTTTCTAGACAATTGGCACTAAATTTCAGCTGGGTTGTCAGCCCTGTGTGATTGCTGCCTTTACCCCTAGAACAAAGCCTGATACTCATTTTTGTTAGAGATTGAGTCAACCCCAAGGCTGTGGTGCCACCAGAAGGTTTTGGTCTGTTTAAAAATCCTGACCCCATCGGGATTCGAATCCTCGACCTTCAAGTTTGTAACATATTGCCTTAACCAACTATGCTAAGGCGTGCCCCCCAAATTAAACATAGAGGTTTTAATTTAATTGAATTTGTAGGCCTACAATGGATACAATTTTACTGTTAATGAAAATGACTTAGCCTATACCATTGTAACCTTAAACCCTGTAAGAAAATGCAGTTCAACCAAATTTATAAACCTGAAATCTCATGAAAACAATCATTTCAGAAATAAACACTGTTAAAATTTCACTTCAAACATATCTAGTTGAGAACAGTTCATTGTAACTTAAAGCTTTTATTAACCATATGATAGTACAGGGTCATTAATATATATGGCTGCTATAGCATGGCGTCTGGTTGCGGTAAAATGTTCTGTTCAATATCAGTGAACACAAATGGGTTAAACCTTACCTTAGCTAACCATTTTTTTCTGGTGAATGCTCTAGATTGGGTCCAGTTTTGCTTTCATTAAAACTGTGTTCAGGAGTGTTTTCTGTCAAAACTGTATTTTTGGTTTCAAATTTATTCACATCTTTATATAGTGTTTCTTGAAGGAGCATTGCATTGGGATAAGTTTGAATAAAATCTCTCTTTGAGCAAAATGAACAGAACCGTTTTTAAAGTAACTTTTACAATGAAATATTAGTTCTTGCAAGTCAAATAATGCATAATTTTAAACAGACAACCTAAAAGATAAGATAAACTCACTACAGGCCCTTGGGGTGTCAGGAAGTTAAGGCTCCCACCCTTTCTAGACAAATGGCATGAGATATCAGCTGTGCATGAAGGCTGCCTTTACCTCAGAACATACATCTGGTATTATTTTCATTAGTGGCTCAGACAACCCTAGGCCCATCAGAAAATGAATCTGCAACTTCTTTCAGCTTGTAGCATATTCCCTTAACCAACTACCTGATGGCTCTCGCCCCAAAAGCAAAACCTATTGCTACAATAAAGATTTATTCATTCTTCATTACATGTATCCAGCTGTAGCTGATGACACAAATCTATTGCATACTTATTTCGCTTTAAAAGAATCCACATTGTGTATATGTTGCAATGGGGCTGCGTTGATGTACATGCAGCTTATGTAGGCATTTTTATAGTTCCTTGTTTACCTAATATGTCAATAATAAGGTTAACTCTTCTCACCCATCAAGGTGAGTTCCCTTGAGGTTATAAAAATTCCATCCATCCATCCAATGAAAATAATACCAGATGTATGTTCTGGGGTAAAGGCCGCTGATTGGCTCAAATTCGAGCTTTGGCCTCCCTTAACTTCTGCCTCCAATTTTTTCTATTTTGCACAGCAAGCCTCCAGTTGCGACACTTAAGTAGGTTTGCAGCATCTTCCTTAATACCATTCTCCCATCGTTTTTTCAGTCTTCCAACCCGTCTATTCCCCATAAAACTTGCTGTAAGCACCTTTTTTGGTGCTTGGTCTATTGACCGCCTTTGTACATGGCCAGCCCATTCTAATTTCTTTAACTTAATAAAATTGACAAGGTCAGGTTCATTGTATTTGTCATACCGTTCTTTGTTGTATCGTATTCTCCACTGACCATTAATATTTATTGGTCCAAATATTTTCCTGAGTACTTTTTTTTCAAAATTATTTAGGGCTACCTCTGATCTTTTAGTGAGGCTCCATGTCTCACTACCATAGGTCAAAACTGATCTTATGGCTATAAGAATTAGATAGATCAATTGAGATGAATGAAAGTAGGAAAAGATCTCCTAGGCCTCGAATGCTTTAATACCATCAGAGTTGAAAAAAAAACAAGAATTAGACAAGAGAGGCTATATACAGAAAAGATAAAAGAAGGACCAAACACAGGTAAGTAGTTTTATGGGGAAAAAATTCAATTTAAAACTTTTCTTTAATTTTTAATTATTAATTCATTTTTTAGTTTAGTTTAAAATAGATAGGGCTAAGCTTGTTTATATTTTGGAAGCAATGTTTTGCTCAACTTGGGCACCTCGTGGTCGCCATCCATATATCCCCTAGATGGGGACCCGTGAGGAGACAATAAGGATTTAATAGTCTAATCGGGTATGCTGTAGTTTAGTTGGTTAAAGCAATATGCTACAACCAAGAAAGTCGAGGATTCGAGTCCCTATGAGTCAGGAGTTTTAAACTGGTGGCACCATGGCTTTGTGGTCAATTCAGCCTCTAACAGATATGAGTAACAGGCTATTTTCTGGGGGTAAAGGCAGGCAGTCATGTAGGGCTGTCAACCCGGTTGACATCTGGTGCCTATTGTGTAGAAAGGTGGGAGCCTTAACCTTCTACTACCCCAAGGGCATTGTAAGGCCTGTAATGGCATTACTTTACCTTTGCTGATGGTTTGTAGATCCACACTCAAGAGTTACATGTTCTTGGTCAATTCTATATTACAGATGATTTGAATGTTAAGGGGAGTCCAGTGGTACAAGTACCAAGATTGGCAGATATGCAAATGTTGTAAACGCAGATGCCATATATTTTTATAACTCTATATAAGGCCTTAAATTTCATTCAATATTGCTTTCGTCAGGTAACTCAGGCAGATAGGAGTTTTACTATGAGCTGGACAAGTGGAAGAATTGAAAATTTCTTCTTGTACATACTGGCTCTGGATCTATTTAACCTCTTATAATGTAAGTACCAAATTTTTCCTGGAGGTAAACCTGCTATGGCAAATGTATGTCTAGCTTTACTTCTATCAAGTATGAATGGCTGGGATAAGAAACATTGCGGGCTGTGGAGATTGAAATGTTATAGAAGAATATTAGGGAAAGATTTAGGAATAAATCAAGGAGGGATTAAACCAGATATTGATATAAGAAAAATTATACTGAGAATGGAAACAAAGATAGGAAGGATTAGAGGAAGGGAAAGGCTAAAGAAAGGGTACATGAATGGTATAAAGTAAATTAAACTCCATGGCATGACATGCTTAGAAGGTCCTTGGCTTACCAGCCTGCTGCTAGCCTCACATCCACATGTCAATTAGAGGTGGGTGTTCATCCAGCTAGTATAGGGATGAAATGTCCACAAGCTATTCTAACTTTTTCTTAACCTAGAACAGCTATTTATTTGTAACTATCCAAATTCCTCATGATAATGGGTGGTACTGGTATCATATTGGCTGATATTCCATTAGAAAATTCCCTGTCCCGTGGGGACTCGAATCAGGACATATATTATAGCTTTGTGCCAAGGCATAATGCCTTAGATCACTTGACTTCAATGTGGGATGATATATAGCAAGAATAAATAAGAAAAGGGATTGGAGAAAGCAAAAACAGAGTAAAGTGGAAAAAATGGATTTGGGCAGTTCCAATGCTACAATGACAGAAAGAAAAGCAAATGGCAAAGATGCATTTCATGACAGTATACTATCAGAGGCAGAAGCTGCCCCATTCTTTATGTGAAAATTGCAATGTTAACACTCATGCCCATGAGTTAAATTTACTTTAGAGACCAGCCTCATGGGCTAGTGGTCAAGCATTTCTGACTATGTTCATGAGGTCCCAGGTTCGATTCCCGGTTAAACCATGGGAATTTTTTCTTAAAGGAAATTATTCCTGTGGTTGCCCATGGTCTGGAATTTAGGTTAAGAATTCTACTGGTGCTTCATTATCATTTATCACCCATCGCATCATTGGGGTAACGTAATTCCACCTTTCAGGTACCCCAACCTAAGAAATGGATTACAATTCTGTCAATGCCGGGAAGAAAGCCAGAAATGTCATAAAAGACAACTTGGTGGCATTAAACAAAAAAAATTACTTTAGAATAACATTTTAAAGGGGCTCACCTTAGCATGGTGGTTAAGGCACTGTCGAGGGTTCAAATCCCGGTGGGGTCAGGATTTTTCAACTGACCCAAACCTTCTGGCGGCACTATGACTCTGGAGTCCACTCAGCCTCTAAAAGAAATGAGTACCAGACACTTGTTCTGAGTGTAAAGGCGGCCGTCATGCAGGGCTGATAACCTGGCTGACATAAAGTGCTGATTGTCCAGAAAAAAGTGGGAGCCTTAACCTCCTACTACCCCAAGGGCTCCTAAGGCCTGTAGTGGGATCACTTTACTTTACTTTATAACATTATAAAACCAAAAGCTTTCTAGTTAATTGGATTCCATAACAGCCCTGCATTTTAGCCAAACAATCTAAGGTATTCTGTGTTGGCACCGAACTACACTATGCAAGTTGCTTCCAATTCTTTACAAGTGAGAAGAACCAAGGTTGAGTGAAGTGGTTCTAGTCACTAGTTAGCAGATGATAGTTGTATTTAAGGTTGCTCTTTAACAACTCAGTCATTAGTGTTTAAATTCAAATCTGGGTGTGAAAGAGCCAATAAATTTGCTGAGAGGCCTCTTAATTCATACTTGACGTTCTTTTATGTGCTGTAAATCTAAGACACATGCCATAGCCTAGTAGTTAAGGCAAGATGCCTTGGCACAGAGCTATGGGACTTGCACTAGTTCTAATCTCCATGGGGAAGAAATTTTATCTTGGAATTTCAGCCAGTATGGTTCTTAATACATAAGCTGAGTTATTGTTATCTTACCTCATTTTTGTTGATTTCTTTGAAACGTGACCTAAAGGAATCAATGAATATGAGGTAAGATAATTTAAGATATTTGGTCTGTGTATTCTTACCTCTTATGGTTGTTTTTGTTGAACATATGTTTCGAGGCTTCTGAGCACCATCTTCAGCGATTACAGACTGATTTTTCTCAAGTTGTCGGCCAACAAAAATGAACTCACCATATGAAGAAAAATCTACATACAGAAGAACAAGGAAATAATTATGAATTTTAAAATTCCCGGAGAAAGGAACCTCACTAGCAAAATTCATTGGGTCACAGGCAGAGGGCCAAAAACTCAAGAAAAATCAGTCTGGAAAAGCTGAAGATGGTGCTCAGAAGCCTTGAAACAGAGTAGTAGTAATAGTAGTAAGCCCATGTTTCCCTTAACAGAGATTTAGGCACTCTCCCCCTACAGCGAAGAATTTGAACCGTACTAATTTAGTTACACTTGTTTTCATATAGATGTCATTTGAGTGGTCCGTGGTCAGCAATTTGCCTCATACTGACATCTAGGAAATCAAGGTAGTATTAGGACGGGAAAATTCGGTAAATTTTGCTTAGAGGTCTTTTCATTCAGGCTTAAGGATCTTTCACGAGCCTAAAAATCTTCAGACTTGGGACCCATGGCTTAAAGTCCCTCCCGGAGGACTTGCTCCTTGGATTTTTCCATCCTAAAAAAATCCATCGACCCCGGCCGGGTTTGAACCTGCGACCATCAGACCAGAGGCAAGGAGCATAATAACCACCAGTCCACCGCGGCCGATTCTTTGAAACATATGTTCAACAAAAACAATCATATGAGGTAAGAATAAACAGACTAAATATCTTAAATTATTAAATAAACCTCTTAATGTTACTTCCTATTGTATTTTTAAAATGAGGTAAGATAACAAAGACTCAACTTATTTATCATACTATTTTGTTTATATTTGTTAAAAGATGGTAAAGGGAGCAGAAATTTCTTGCAGGGAAAGCACCTAGTAAGTAGCTAAGAATGAGGTAGAAGAATAACCATTATTTGAGTAAGGTGAATTACATAGGGAATGATTGGAAAATATTAGCTCAAGATAGGAATGTAAGGAGAGCATATTCACGCAGTTTGTTAAATTTTCAGTGAGTTAGATATAAGAAAGCTGACAAAATAAGGAAACCATTTTAGTGTTAACAAGTTAAACAATTTATTTACTTCTCATAAGACGACTAGAGAAGACCACGGAATAATCTTACAGCTAGATGAACCCATAGTGGAACGTTTCTTCTGTCAGGTTCTGATAAAGTTTCACTGCTAAATTGTGTTCCTGAAGCATAGAGTCTTTCTCTTTCTTCTAAAAGTTTGTTTTGTAATCGAGTGTTCTTTGTTACAATCACTATTTGCGTTTCCAGGTCTCTGCTCACAGATCTATTACCTGTAACACACAATATTCATCAAAATGCATTGTCATTTTTTTGTGGATCATCTAGACATAAAATTTATCCCACTGATCTCTGTCTGTCTACGCAAATATGTTCCCTTGTGGGAGTTATTTAACCATGCTAATTTGATTATGCTTATTTCCCTACAGATGTGACAAGTGGTTAGCTCGTCATCTCAAAGAGACACTAGGCAACTAAGGTATTTAAACAATTAGTAAATGAATCAGATTTTACACCTTATCTCATATTTTGTTTCCTCTCCAGGACTAGATATGAGGAACACTCTTTATCTTACATTAATAATATAATAATAAGTAGATAAGTAGCACTTGAAAGAGCATTAAGATTTAGGTTTTGACTTTCTATTTTATGATTTGTCTTTTATCAGTTCATTCAACGATCCTGTCCATCTTCTGCATTGTTTGTAATGGTATCGCCCACATTTTTGTTCACATATCTAACATTTAGGCCCAGTTGAAGATGAGAAGAGTTTCTCATAACTAGTCCAGGAGAAGAAACAGAATATGAAGTGAAATGTAAAATCTGAGGTATTTACTGATTATTGCTACAGTAGCACCATCAATGCTATTATTCTCTATCCAAAACAAGACCCGTCCTTAGCATAAACAAATACGTATGTATTATATTAAATTAATGTTGGGAAGTAAACATTATGAGGTATAATCATTACTTACTCTATAGATGTGCTCACTAATCTGTTATGTTGTACCTTGCTTGTTTCTGAATTTTTCACATTTACTCAACTCTATTGGTATTGATATAATATCAATTAGCGATACCTAAGCATCTCAAAACCTATTCATGAAAGCCAAAGGTCCTGGGTTCAAGCCCCAGTCTGAGCGTATAATTTTTTTCTTCAAATATGATTTATACATCATGATGTATGAGATTAATAATAAACATGCTAATGTTTGTTTAAACATTCTGACTCAAGTAATTTATGAATAGAACATCATATTTATTGAACCATTATAGGAAATACCACTATGAGGTTTAATTTAAAATAAAATTCTTTTTATCTCACCTCATATCCTATTTTCTAATTAGACCGGTTTTGTAACCTTGGTGGTTACTTCTTCAGTATTTATACGACCGATATTATGTTGTCCAGGAACACTGCTTCTTACTCTATCTGTTGGTAGATCAATGAACCTCCCAATCAAATCAACTTCTCCAGGAATTTCAAAATTCATTAATTTTTCTTTCTTGGTTTTTTTGAATGTAGATTTTTTCCCAAACAGTGAGCTCCTTAAGGTTTTACTATTTGTTTTATTAATCTAGCATTTTTTTTAATTTTAAGCTTTTCTGACCAAGCATGAGTGTCTACTACTGATTTTTTCAATTCCCTATTTTTGACAATCCTTCACTCTGGATTTGAAATTTATTTTTGTTTTCTCTATATACATTTTATCACAATCTCTGCATTTAATCTGGTAAACTCCTGGAAAAAATCCACATTAAAAAAAATTAGAAAGAAAAGTTTTGAATTCTGAAATTCCTAGGGAAATTGATTTGATTGGGAAGTTCATGGGTCCACCAACAGATGGAGTAAGTAGCAGTGCTCCTGGTTGACACAAAATAGGTCGTGTAAATACTGAAGATGTAACCATTAAGGTTATGAAACCGGTCTAATTAGAAAACAGAATATGAGATGAGGTAAAAATAATTATATTTTAAATCTCATATTTGTTGTTGAATATTAAGAATTACAGTGTAATTACTGGATCTTTGGACTTTCGACAGCTACAACTGGAGTCTATAGGAAGGGTATAATGTTGCTGTTTATACATGGAGTGACAATAGTGATGGTTAGCCAGAATTTGTAATTTCTATTTTCTGCCCTAGGGCAGGTCTTTCACTGCAATCATAGCATTTTCATGCTATGATTTACAGCTTTACTATGGAATTATAGGTGTGGTAGCTTCCCGTTTTGCTTTCCACACATGTGAAAGATGATAATGATGTTCGGGGACCTTTTGGGCCTTAAAGCTACTTGACATTTGTCTTACAGGAAACCCCCCCCCAAAAAAAAAAACCTCACCCAGGAAGCTTCTCCCAAGCGGGAATTGAACCTGGGCCCACTGTGTGACAAGGTGGCATGCTACCTTGAGACCACAGCAATGGACAATTTGTAATTTAGATGTGGTTATATCTCACCATGAATAGTGAAATAAGACATAATCTTTAACAATTAACCCATTGGCTTACACAGACGGCTCCCAGCTGGCTGATCAAGTGAAGCCCATTCTTACACAGATGGCTGTGAGCCGGTTGAGCAGCTGTAGCTTCTTCTTAGTGTTTCTTTAGTTTTGTCAATAGATGGCATGACATGTTATATACCGTTGCAAAGCTGAGAGAATGATCTATTCAATAGTGTACAACATACTTGATTTCTCTCGATAGATCGCGAGTTATAAACCATTGTTCTTCGGTTATACTAATTTTCTTAAAATTAAATGGTAAATATGGGTGCAACTATGGAGGAAATATTAATAAGGCAATGGGTTAAACAGACACACTCATTAATTAACTGAATACTAATACCAGGCTCATGGTCTTGTGGCAGAGCTATTAAGGTCCTGGATTCGATTCCTGGTCAGGCCACAGGAATTTTTCCTTAAAGGGAATCATTCATGTGGTCAGCCTTGATCTGGAATTTAGGTTAAGTTTAGGTTTAAGGACTCTCCTGGTGCTTCATTATCATTTATCAACATCATATCATAGTGGTAACAGAACTCCCCATTCAGGTGCCCCAACTTTGAAATAGGTTACTATTCTGCCAATACCAGGAGAGAAAGCCAGAAACATCATAAGACAACCTGGTGACATTGGAGAAAAAAATTATATAAATTAAAATTAGACAATTAAAATCATACACAATGAATAAAACTGCATGGTTATATTTTGGAGAACTTGCAACATTTCAAAATATTTTGTAGGAGTGTGTGAGTTTGAGCATAGGCAGGTAAGAGGTGATCATGCAGTGAGGACTGTTGTCAAGTTTGGATATTTTGCTACGGCAACACAGATCCTAAATTCTCAAATGTTGAACTCCCTGAAGTCCAAAGATCTGTTAATTCCATTGTAGTAAATGACTTGAATACTTACCAAAATTTGGAGAACCAACAAATGTTAACATGGGCAAGTGTTGATCTGGCAAGGTGTACCATAATCCCTTTGCATGATATGTCCATCCCTTTTTCTGGAATTCTGCCATGTGCACACGGTGTGCCTGACAAGCTCCCTGAAGCTTTCTCAGGAATGCTGAAGCTAGTAGAGTATAAGCTGCTGGAATACCACCTGCTGGACCTCGAGCACCCATAAAACCATTTGCCTATACATGATCAACAGTATTCAGTGAATTACTATTTTAATTTAATGATCCTACATGTATGGGGTTACAAGGAAAATGTATTATGACCAAAAATGATAAAAATGAGTTTTAATGGTAATAAGTAGAATACAGTATGCTTTCTTTTAATATCAATAAATATCGCCTCACCTCATATTTTGTCTTTTTTTTATAATCAGTTTCAGAGCAATTATTCCATCTTCAGTATTTTCTTGAATGGTTCTGTTATGGTGATGCACATTTCTTCCTCCGATGAACCTCCAAAATAAATCACATTCCCTGGGAATTTCAAAATTCATTAATTTTTATGATTGTGGATTTCTTCCCAAACTATGAGTTCTTTAGGTTTTTCTATTTGTTAATGATTTAGCCTTTCTTTCAATTTGATGTTTTTCTAAAGAACTCAGGTTTGGAGAAAAAAATCCACATTAAAAAAAACAAGAAGGAGAAATGAATGAATTTTGAAATTTCCAGGGAATGTGATTTGATTTGGAGGTTCATCAGTCTACCAAGAGATGGAGGAAAAAACTGTACATCACCACGACAGAACAATCATCATCATATCCTGCCAGAAGAACTGTTACGGCCTGAGAAAGCGGTTTTCGTGCCATCTTTTCATAGGTCGACCAAGTGACCGTTTCCCATTTGGACAGTAGTTCATTATTGCCTTGGGGATCCTGGATCTAGCCATTCTTGAGACATGTTCCTTCCAGTTTAGCTGATATCTGGAGATGTAGTCAAGTATTGGTGACACATTAAGTTCTTGAAGGATTTCTACATTTTTCTTTCGATCCCATTTGGTGTAGCCAGCTGTTCGGCGCATAAATTTCATCTCACACTGTTAGTCTGCTTTCATCTCTCGTCCTTATAGTCCACGCTTCACTCCCATAACATAGGACTGGTCGAGCCATTATTTTATAAAGACGATGATTTTTGCACTAATGAAGGTTTTAAAACTCTATTAATGATTCCCATTGATTTGTTGAATTTCACAATTTTCTCTGGTAAATCCAAATTTTCAACAAAAGAGAGTTTATATCCTAAATAAGTAAACTCATTAACTCTCTCTAAAATTTTGTTATTTAAACAAACTTTGCTTGGTATTGTGGATTTTCCACAAAAGGCATTATTTTAGTTTTATTGGTAGATATTTCCATTGAATATTTCTGGGCTATCAAATTTAAATTATGTACTGACCATTGTAAATCATCTTCAGATGTTGCTAGTAAAACAAGATCATCTGCAAACATTATTATATCTATATTTGAAGAGAAAAATTTTCGCCTAGACCGAGACTCGAACCCGGGCCAAGTGCTCTACCAACTGAGCTACCGAGGTGAGTTACGATCTAGACACAAATTTTTCTCTTATATACGTTGTAATTCCCTATTGCCAAATGCTTTTGAAACCATTGCTTCTATCTTTGCAAATGGCGGCTTCTTAGTTAAGAAGACATTTATTGGGAATTTAACATTACTTTATAAAGCTAGTAAAGCTTCATATGATGTTTTTATTATTGATTTAACATTTCTCATTGAAAGATAAATTATATTTGAAGAGAAAAATTTTCGCCTAGACCGAGACTCGAACCCGGGACCCTTGGCTTTCCGGGGCAAGTGCTCTATCAACTGAGCTTTTTTCTCTTCAAATATAATTTATCTTTCAATGAGAAATGTTAAATCAATAATAAAAACATCATATGAAGCTTTACTAGCTTTATAAAGTAATGTTAAATTCCCAATAAATGTCTTCTTAACTAAGAAACCGCCATTTGCAA
Organism: Diploptera punctata; assembly: GCA_030220185.1. Taxonomy (NCBI): domain Eukaryota; kingdom Metazoa; phylum Arthropoda; class Insecta; order Blattodea; family Blaberidae; genus Diploptera; species Diploptera punctata. The sequence goes on along the minus strand of JASPKZ010000045.1, from coordinate 1,399,372 downwards.
AGATAGAAGCAATGGTTTCAAAAGCATTTGGGGATAGGGAATTACAACGTATATAAGAGAAAAATTTGCGTCTAGACCGTAACTCACCTCGGTAGCTCAGTTGGTAGAGCACTTGGCCCGGAAAGCCAAGGGTCCCGGGTTCGAGTCTCGGTCTAGGTGAAAATTTTTCTCTTCAAATATAATTTATCTTTCAATGAGAAATGTTAAATCAATAATAAAAACATCATTATTATATCTAATTTTAAATTTCTATTGATAGTGAATGAATGAGAAAATACTGAAGATGGAGTAATTGTTCCAAAGTGGTCGAAAAAAGAAGACAAAATTATATCATATTATTAATATTAAATTATTAATATCTCAATGTCACTTTCTACTATGTATATATATTTTTTTTTAAATAGCAATATAAGTTATATTATTTTTAGTCTGGACATCTTACCTCAATATTAATGTTGATTTGTTCTTGAACATGTTTCAAAACATGGGAAAGCTGATGATAAAACAGAATTGTTTTGAAACATGTTCAAGAACAAATCAACATTAATATTGAGGTAAGATGTCCAGACTAAACATAATATAATTAAAATAACCTCAAAATATAACTTACTAAAATTAAATATTAATAGCAATATAAGTACCTTTTTATACCTGTCTTCCTCAATCAAAATGGATCCCTGTCCAAAAACTTAAGTTGATTATTAAAAATCATGGAGGCCTTTCAAAACATGCTGAAGATGACACATATTTTGAAAGGCTTTCATGATTTTGAAAAATTAATGAAGGCTTTTGGATAGGGATTCATTTTGATTGACGAAGACGGGTATTAAAATTGTACTTGTATTGATATTTTTAAAAAAATAATACATAACTCAATTATGATTACAATGAATTTTAAAAATATTGATAAATAGTACAGGGAAAGTAATTAAGTTCTAACTAATTGATGTCAGATGCCAGTTGACAATGAAGAAAAATTCCAGGAAAGGCATAAAATATGAGGTCAGATGTAAAATCTGATTAACTTAATGATTCTTAAGTTCTATACTTAATTGTTCTTTACGATGAAACATTTACAAATTCTTAACACTGATTTTTTCACAAACATGTAAGGTTTACTGCTTTTTTTACTATAAAATCTTGTAACCCGTAGTCCACTGGGTCTGACATCAATGTTAGGCTGAGGAGTCGATCTGAGTTTGATAACCAACACTGGTGCTTGTTTAAAAATTTCAGTTGCTAGATTGTATGCCAGATACCTGAATAAAATTTGGATACCCCTCCACATCACGTAAGTTGACAAGGTATGTCATATTCACTGTACCATCTCAGGTGGTAGCTTGTCTGATTCCAACTAGCAGATCTGGGTTTGATATGTAGCAGGGTTGGAAATTTTAAATGTAAAATTTTAAATTTCAGTGCTAGGAGGGGTGGTAAAGTGAAGTGATCCCACTACAGGCCTTATGGAGGCCCTTGGGGTAATGTTGAGTGGTAGACAAGGCCTTAAGGCCTTAACTCTGCCAGGTAAAATAAAGCTATTATTATTATTATTATTATTATTCTTCTAGACAATTGGCACGTGATGTTAGCATGACGGCTGCCTTTACCCCCAGAACAAGTGTCTGATACTCGTTTCCATTAGAGGCTGAGTCGACCCCAGGGCCATAGTGCTGCCAGAAGGTTTGGGTCAGTTTAAAAATCCTGCTCCCACCAGGACTCGAACCCTCGACCTTCCGGCTTGCAGTGCAATGCCCTAGGAGGGGTGGTAATGTACAATTTTTAATTGCTAGATTTTATACCATATGCCTGAAATAAATATAAAACTAACGCACGCACACAATCACATAGAATGCATCTGATTAATGTGGTCATTAATGTCGCCTGTCTGCTTGTTGTGCTCCCACAAAGCGAACTTGTATGTTCTTGGTAAGATAATTGTTAAAACTTGGATATCAGGCAGAGATTTTTCTCTTTAGTTCTATTGCATGCATAAAACTTGCCTGAGTACATTAATTTCAATAATATTTCTAATTAGCTGATATGACACGGAATAAATCACATTATTATGTCTTCTTAGTGAAAGCAGCCCTGTTGTAATGTGAAGTTTTCTACCAGGGGTCATGGAGATTTCAAATAGAGAAAGGTCTGTGTCTGCTCCTAGATTGCCTGATTATCACAATTGGTTAATGCATCATGGCATAAAACTGGAGATCTTGGTTTCAAATCCCAGATCAGGCAAACATTTTTCTCTTTAGTTGTATACATTACATTGTATACATTTTGGTGCTTACCCTGCTCACAGAAGATGCTCTATGTGCTGTTAATTTTCTCTTATGTATACATTGCACCTTCTCAGAAAATTTTCATTCATGTGCACTTACTTACTTACTCACTGGCACTATCGAACCCGTAGGTTCATGGCCGCGCGGACATAAGCTCTCCATACATCCTTATCCAGAGCTAATGCTTTCCAATCATTCCCTGTATAATCTACTTCCCTCAAATCATAGTTAATGTTATTCTCCCATCTCATTCTTGGTCTACCAACTGGGCGTTTTCCCTCTGGCTTCCCTACAAGAAGCTTCCATGCAAGTCTTTCATTCCCCATACGTGCAACATGTCCTGCCCATCACAGTCTACGAGACTTAACTGTTCTTATTATATCTGGCTTCCTATAAAGACCTTGTAGTTCATTGTTATGTAGTCTTCTCCATTCACCTGTCTGTTCATCTCTCTTTGGTCCAAAAATTGTCCTAAGTACTTTATTCTCAAATACTTGTAATCTCCTTTCCTCTCTTAAAGTAAGAGTCCATGTTTCGCACCCATATAATATAACTGGTAGAATAATAGTTTTATATATTTTCAGTTTAACGTTTTTTGAAAGGAGTTGGGACATCAAGAGTCTCTGCAATGCATAATAGGATGCATTTCCAGAATTGAGCCTATGTTTAATTTCTTTGTGCATCTCATTCCTACTTGTGATTATTGTTCCTAGGTATTTGAATTCAGCCACCTCCTCAAAATTTCCCTCATTTGTCATTAGCTGTCCATTTCCATTATATAATGAATTTCTACGTGTGACCATATATTCAGTTTTATTGATATTTACTTCCAGTCCTAATTTATTAGTGTTACTCAATAATGTGTGCGTGTTGTTCCTTTAGTATCTCCTCGCTATCGGCCAATAGTACTACATCATCAGCATAAACTAACAGCTTATTAATACCATTGAGTTGTAAGCCTTCCTCATTCTCTAAAGATTTAATGGCATGCTCTAGTACAAAATTAAATAGAAGAGGAGATAGTGCATCTCCTTGCTTCAACCCATTCTGGATTTCAAAAGTGTCCGAAAACTGTTTGCCTACCCGCACCCTACTATTTGTGCCATTTAGACACATTCGTATAAGTCTAACTAACTTTTTAGGAATTCCGAACTCCAGCAGGATACTATATAACTTCTCCCTCTTAACTGAATCATATGCTTTTTTGAAGTCTACATACAGTTGATTTACAGTACCATTATATTCCCATTTCTTTTCTAAAATCTGTCTTATACTAAAAATCCGATCTGTTGTAGACCTGTTTCTTCTAAATGTACATTGATGATCTCCTAGAATGTCATCAATATAGGGAGTAAGTCTGCTTACTAATATATTAGTTAGAATTTTGTACGAAGTTGAAAGTAATGAGATGCCCCTGTAGTTGTTGCAATCAGTTTTATCTCCTTTCTTATAAATTGGTATGATAATTGATTCCTTCCATTCATCTGGAAGAGCTTCTTTTTCCCAAATCATACTAAGCAACCAGCGTACCTTGTCCATCAATTTTTCTCCCCCTGATTTTATCAGTTCTGCTGGGATCTCATCTGAACCTGATGCTTTATACATCTTCAATTTTTCAATCGCCATTTCAACCTCTAATGCACTTGGCTCTGTGACTAGCATTTCTGCCGTCTGTAAATTATCCTCCTCAATGTCCTGTTCTGTATGTACATTTAATAGCTGATTAAGTAACCTTTCCATCTATTTAATACACTCCTGAAATCTGCAATCATATCCCCATTTTCATTCCGAATTATGATTGTTCTAGCCTGAAACCCTTTCCTCTCTATACTAATTCCCTGATATAATTCTCTAATGTTCCTATTTTTTGCATTCATTTCAAGATCATTAATCTTCTCTCTCAAATATTCCCTCTTTTTACTCTTTAGTAACTTGGTGGTTTCCCATCTAATACTACCCAATTGCTCTAAATTTACCTCATTTGGCTCGTGTAACCATTTCATTTTTGCTAGCTTTCTTTTCTTTACAATGTCGGCACATTCCTCATCAAACCATTTCTTGTTTTGCCTCTTTTTTAAACAACCAATGCTTTCTGATGCTGACAATTTAATAGTACATGATCTATCTGGTTCCGAGTTTCTCCATCTGGGGACGTCCAGGTGTATTTATGAATATCCTTATGCTGAAATGTTGTGCTCTTAACAATGAGATTCTTTGATGTGGCAAATGTGACTAATCTAATCCCGTTGTCGTTACTATCTTCATGAAGACTGAATTTGCCTATTGTTGGTTTGAATATATCTTCCCACCCCACTTTTGCATTAAAATCTCCTAAGATAATTTTCATATGATATGGTGAAAGGCTATCAAATAAGCATTCTAATTCTTCATAGAACTCATCCTTGATCTTGTCATCTTTATCTTCTGTGGGGGCATGTACATTTACAATTATAAAATCATGTCGTTTACCCTTTAGAATTATGTATGATACCCTATCACTAACAAACGCACTATTTCCTCTATTGTTATGACCCTAATTTTATTCTTTGTATATTTTCTTTTAATTCATTTAGTGTATGGAGATTAATTCTATATACTTTATTTTTTTTAGCTTATCCATACATTAAAAAAATCACAAGGTGTGAAATCAGCAGATCTGGCAGGCCATAAAATCCTGCTTATAATTCTGTCCACAAATATCCAATGTATTTCAATCGTGGATTCATTAAGCAGTGTGGGCTGACACATTATCTTGTAGAAAATACACATAGAGAAGCTCTGCATATGTCAACTTATAACACAGAGGTCCCAAAATGTGACTGATTTACCTGACACTATTTATTATTTCTCAATATAAAATTGGTCTAATAATTCTACAGCCACTGATGGTATACCACATCCCTATTTTTGCAACAAGAAAATATGACAGCTGATATGACTGTACTTGAATCCATCACCAAAGTATACTCGATATTTGAGGACAGAATTATAAGTAGGAATTTATGATCCAGATCTCATACCATGTGTTTTGTATTTATGGGAACTGCTAAAGAAACAAGGTTTGTAAATTAAATTAATATTAAGAAGCTAAAGCAATTACTATGATTGAAAGAAGTTAATTAATGTATACAACTAAACTATTGTAATCAATGGTAAAGAGAAAAATTTCTGCCTGTACCAGGAATTGAACCTCAAACCTTCAGCTTTATGACCACTGAGCTAATTCAGGCTAAATTCCCATCCAAGCACAAATCCTCCCTTTACCTTACCCTCTTGGTCCCAAATTGAATGTAATGAATCATCATTCACAAGGTACATATTGAATGGCTTCTACCTGAAGAAGACATGAAGGGACTCCACACAGCTATAGCATCATTTATTAAATTAATATTAAGAAGCCACAACTATGATTGAAATAAGTAAATTAATGTACACAACTAAACTATTGTAATCAATGGTAAAGAGAAAAATACATTTTTCTCTTATTTTTCTCTTTACATTGATTTTTTTCCTTGGTACAACAGGCCTATAAGGCCCTTGTCCTACCAGCCTGCTGCTGGCTTCACATCCATATGTGTTAATAATGAGGTAGATGATCATCCAGCCTCAGCCGTTATAGCTGGTTTTCTTAATCTGGAGCTGCTACTTATTCTAGCTACCCAAATGCCTCACAATGCTGAAAGGGCACCAGTCCTATAATGCCCGATTTTCCATAAAATTTCTTCCTCCAAGGAGAGTCGAACCAGTGCAAGTCCTGTAGCTCTGCACCAAGGCATCTTGCCTTAACCATTCGGCTATGTTACAGAAGTTTATAAAACTAATTCCATATGCACAATGAACTAAAAGAAAATACACATTACAGTAGAAGAACAGCACATGTGAATGAAAATTTCATGAGGTGCGAAATATGTATACGATAAAAATGGACTTCATATACAGTATCATCTGGTGGAGCAGGGTATATACCAAAAAGTCTTATAATGTAATGTATACCTAAGTTTTAACAATTGACTTGCAAGTGCATGCAAACTCACTTAATGGAAGATGCATGGGTGACCTTTGTGACCACATGAATCAGACTTACTGTGTGTGCATATAATATATAATTTACATATCACATCTTGGAAAGAAGAGGGCTACAAGTATAGAAAGTTTAGTTCCGAGTTATTTACAATTAAAATTTTAAAAAAGATATAGTAAATTAAATTTTTGATATGGGCACAATTTTATCCTGCCTCCATTTTCTTGCACATGACTTGTGGCCATAAAGAAATAAATTTATAACCATTTGCTAACAGATAATGGTCTTAATGCAATTTATGATATTTTACACTTGTGGCTCTCTTCTTCCCAAGGTGGATATGTTCATTGTAGAATTTAAATTTTTTGTAAAAAATTAATAAATTACTTGAGTAAATATGAGTACTTACTGTTGGATGAGCCATGAGAATGTTGTATGTCGCAGAAGAATGGTGAATCATGGTATTAATGTATTCCTGGGTTAAATTGAAGTAACCTGTGGCCAGATGTATCACAGAACCTGGTAATGCCGACTCAAATAATCGTTTGTAACATGACTGTCCTGATGTAAACCCAACTGCCCCATTTCTACCAGAGGGAAAATCCATGTGTCTCCTTTGCCTGAAACATATATTTAAATTCCATATGATACTCTATTACATTTATTTAAGATAAAGTGCCTACCTACACCTATGTGCAGCTTATATGATAAAGACATCATGATGAAAAAAAGCTATCTACAGGGATGACAAGCAACAATCTAACAGGGACAGGAAGCTAGTGGGAAAATGATGCATATCGAATAATCTCCTTTGCCATTGGTCAACAATAACTCTATTGGAGATTAACAAAATAGTACATCAAAGTTTTGGGATGAAAGTACAGTTCCTTCAGATTATTTTTTGGATTGTAGAGTGGGAAGTTACATATCGACAGAGATTTTTTCATTAATTTGTGTCAAAACTGGTTCTGGAACCATGCTATCACCTATTATATGGGTATCAAGATTTTCTGTGAGGATAAGTCACATAGATATAGCTGCTCTCCCATTGGCTAAGAATTTTTGCATTTATAATCCCCATAGCCATATACGAGGGTCATACTGAAAGTCGTGAGCAACCCATTGTTAAAATTCAAATTTCAACAATGTAACAAAAACAACTGCAGGATCGTAATCTACAGACTTTATACCACAACATTGCCATTTTGTGGCATCATAGATTCTATCATGTGACCACACGCAGTGTTTCCAAAATGGCAGACATCAATGTTTCGTTTCGACAGTGCGCTGTCATTGAATTCCTTGTTAAAGAGGAACAATCTGCTGTTGATATTCACCAAAGACTTCAATGTGCTTTCGGAGATGCCTGCATGGGTGCCAGCAGTGAAACATTTTAAAGATGGGAACACAAGTATCAAAGATGAGCCTCGTAGCGGTCGCCCACGCTCTGCCTCCACGGATTGCAACAAGGAAAGAGTTGATGCGCTCATTAGAGATGACAGGCGTATCACAGTGAATGAAATTGCTACAAAACTTGCAGTAGGACACAGTGCAGTGCAAGAAATGATTCACAGCTTAGGTTACCGAAAAGTTAGTGCCCGTTGGGTTCCACGTTTATTGAGTGAAGACCACAAACTTCAGAGAAGAACCATCACCCATAACCTTCTTCAGAGATTTCGAAATGAAGGTGATGATTTTTTGACGAGTATTGTGACAGGTGACGAAAGCTGGTTTCATCGCTACGAGCCTGAAACAAAATGCCAGAGTATGGAATGGCACCACTTGAATTCGTCATCAAAGAAAAAAGCGAAGACAGTGATATCTGTTGGGAAAGTTATGGGCAGCGTCTTCTGGGATGCGCAAGGTTGCATTCTGGTTGAATTTCTTGAACCTGGACAAACCATAAATGCTGCCCGCTTTATCCAGACACTTGTGAAGATCCGTCGTGCATTGCACGACAAACGCACTGGAAAGAAGATCATTCTGCAACACGATAACGCGCGTCCTCACACTGCTCGTGCCACTGTGGAGAAGATCAGGACATTTGGGTGGGAAACTCTTCCACATCCTCCCTATAGTCCCGATTTGGCACCCTCCAACTATCATCTTTTTGGTTCTGTGAAGGAGCAGATGAGAGGGCAACGCTATGAGACGCTGGAGGATATTCGGAAAGCAGTGCGTGAGTGTCTTCGAGCAGCTGGAACGGACTTCTAGCATAAGGGAATTTTCAAGCTTGTAGAACGCTGGACAAAATGTGTGCAAAGAAATGGAGACTATGTTGAAAAGTAGCACAAAGGTCTGAAGATTAACATGGTGTACTTGTTTTGTCTAAAATAAATATTATGATTGTTTAAAAAAATGTTACTCATGACTTTCAGTATGACCCTCGTATATATATATATATATATATATAAAAATATGAGCACTTCTATAGTATCATAGGATGTTTAACACCATGTGTTGTGTTTGGGATCAATTCCAGGCTTACCATAGAAATTGTTCTTTGAATAGGAATTGGGTCCACTTAGTCTCTTGAGGACATCTGAGTATGTACTTGATAAGAGCAGCAAAATCTGGTTCAGAAAACTGAAACTGAGGTTAAGGTATAGTGTTGTGCTAACCACACATCTCCCTGCACTATCTTCTGCTAGCTATTGACAGCAGTCACTTCCACTGGCCTTGGCTCTTTTTAACAGTTGGATCACAAATTTTAGTTTATTTTATCATCATCCTTCTCTCTTTCAGTAGGTTGATTCCAAATATACCTCCATTCATCTCTATCCTCTCATGTTTTTCTTCCTTTTACATTTGTATCCACTTTCTTGTAAATATTTCTTTACTTGTACTTGGAAATATGTTTTCTTTGACTATTTAACTCATGCCCCAAATGGGAGTAAATGACCAATCACGTTTCAATGATTTCTGTTTTACAACCAATCAGAGTCGTGTTTCACCAAATATTTATCAGTGTTATAATTACCATATTAAAGAAAGCTCCTCCTTACAATATTGTGTTCCTTTGGCAATAAATAGTATGATCTGGTTGCAGTGATAAACAAATGAAGCAGTAGAAGCGTAGCTATCGTTTCTCATTTGTTTTCAAACATCGCCGTTTACATTAAATATATAAATATTTTAAAATAACTATAGTTAAATAATGATTTGTGAGTAAACAGCTTAATTTTATTCGTTAAATAGTCCTAACAAATGCCACTCTTGATTTCCAAATTCTCTAGATAAATTCACTCCTCACTTCGTGAGTCGTGAATTTATCGATAATTTGGAAATCACTCGTGGCATTACTTATGATAGTTTTGTCTTTTTAATTATTTTCAAATGTCCAAACATTGAAATTAATGGCATAACTAATCATTATATACCATCCAACAAGAAAATAAAGCAAGGACCACCCACAGAAAAGACTCCTAGATGATACTTAGGAGATTAGAACAGGCCACTAGGCCTAAAACCCTGTTTGAATTATGTTTATAATGATTTTAAAACAGCACTGGCATATTTAACACCAAATACTTAAATTTTAATATGAATTTTGTATAAAAAATAAAATAATTTTCAATCCACCATTGTGATACAGGAGTAACATCATTTCCTCAGATGTAGCAGGCCTATGTTCAATTCCCAGTTAGGACAAGTTTTCTGGGTGAGATTTTTTTTTTTTGAAGTTTTCCTTCACCTGTGAGACAAATGTCAGGAAACTCTAAGGCCCAAAAAATCATCTGGCCATCATAATCAATTATATAATTCACATTGCTCCTGCTGGACTAGTGGTTATCATGTTTTTCTCTGGCTTGGGTTGATGGATTTTTTAGGGTGTAAAAGATCCTGATATGGATTCCTTCAGAAGGGAACTAAAGCTGTAGGTTCTGTGATGTAGATTTACAGCAAGTAAAAGAACCTTAAACACGGAAAAAAAAAGAGGCTTCTGAGCAAAATTTATCAGTTAGTCTCGGTGTCTAGTGTTTATGTTCCTTGCCTCTAGCCCCTGAAGATTTTCGGGCTCATGAAAGAACCACAAGCCAAAATTAGTGCCTCTGAGCATTTAACCAGCCATCCTTATCCAAATAATACCTTAGTTGCATATCAGATGTCTCATTGAGGTGATGTACTGGCCACATGTTATTCACTGACATATGTAGGGAAATGAGCATAACTAAATTATGAAAGTAAAGTGATCCCACTACAAGCCATAGGAGATCCTTGGGACATTAGGAGGTTAGAGCTCCCACTTTTTCTAGACAATCGGCACTTGATGTCAGCCCTGCATGAGGCCCCCTTTACCCCCAGAACAAGTGTTTGGTACTCATTTCCATTAAAGGCTGAGTCAACCCCAGGGTCATAGTGCCACCAGAAGGTTTGGGTCAGTTTAAAAATCCTGACCCCACCGGGACTTGAACCCTCAACCTTCTGGTTTGTAGCACAGTGCCTTAACCACTACGCTATGGCTAAATTATTCATAAATTAATTACGGGAAATAACATGATGAGGTTTTCGATTAATAAAAATTAATTAAATGAGTCGTATCTCACCTCATATTTCATGTTCTTCAAGCACAGAAACCACAGTTTTGAAGAGAAATTCCTTCCAACTTCAGTCATTATCGTTTCCCTACTTGAAGAACATGAAATATGAGGTGAGATATTCATTTAATTATTATTTTAACAACTAAATTAATTTGGTGAAGAAACTCCATGAAGGATGTATGGGGGTTTAACACTCAAATTTATATTGCGATGCTTATGACCTTCCTGTTAGAGAGCAAAATAACAATAACATATATAAGCCTTCTAATTTAAAATTAATTTTAGGAAGTAAACATTATGAAGTAATGAGAAGTATGAAATCAATAATAAAAACATCAAAAGAAGCCCTGCTGGCTTTATAAGTAGTGTTTAAATTCCTAATAAATGTCTTTTTAAAAGAAGAAGTCACCATTTGCATGATAGAGCAAAGGCTTGTAGCATACAGCAATCAGGAATTAACAATGTATAAGAGGAAAATTTGAATTTAGATTGGAGTGCCCAAATAGCTCAGTGATAAAGCATTGGCCTAAAAAGCCAAAGGTCCTGGGTTCAATCCCCGGTCTGAGCGTATAATTTTTCTCTTCAAATATTATGAGGTAATAATCATTTAACATATGGTCAGAGTAATATTTAAAATCTCGCCTCATAAATATAGTATTTTTCACAATATCAGGTTTTAAACAAAATCCCGTCCATCTTCAGTTCGACATCAGTCAGAAATTTGACTGAAGATGGATGGGATTCTGTTTGAAACCTAGTATTGTGAAAAACACTAGATTTGTGAGGTGAGATTTTAAATATTACTCTAACTATATGTTAAATATATAAGCCTTGAAATTCATCGGAGAACATTTTTTGACAACTCACCTCATAGATTCATGTTTTTATGATACTGCAGTTTCAAACGTAATCACATTCATCTTCAGCTAAGTCAGAGATGTGGCTGAAGATGAACGTGATTATGTTTGAAATCGCAATATTGTGAAAAACATGAAATCTATGAGGTGAGTTGTCAAAAAATGTTCTCCGATGAATTTCAATGATTAGACCTCTTAACTTTGATGTTATATTTTAAATTAACATATTCCAGAATTGGATATAGTTTTCTTTCTAAAATAATACCTCATAATGTTTAATTCCCAACATTAATTTAATTATAGGCCTTGTTTGAAAATACATTGCAAATATACAATAAAAACACACAGACTTAACAGTTACAACTAAATATCCCAAGATGTGATATAATCTTGATGTAAAGCATCTATAAATAAGATGAAATTTAAAAAAATAATTTTTTTTGGAAGTTTGTATACATAGAGATTTAAAGTTAATCTCGATAGACTAATGGTTACCATTCTCGGCTCTGGTTTCAAGGTTTGCAGGTTCAAACCCAGCTGGATTCATAGGTTTTTCAAGGCATAAAAATCCTGAGCATGGATTCCTTCAGAAGGGAACTAAAGCCATGCGTCCCATGCCATAGATTTATGTGTAAAGAAAAACTGAAGCAAGCAAATTTTGTTGGCCTCTCATACCCAAATCTGAATTGCAATGCTACTGATATTAGCTGTTAGAATATTATATTTGAAGAGAAAAATTATATGCTCAGGCTGGGGCTTGAACTCAGGATCTTTTGCACTCTAGGCAAATGCTCTACCGAGTGAGCCATCTGAAGGTCCTGCGTTCAAGTCCCAGTCTGAGTGTATAATTTTTCTCTTCAAATATAATTTATCCATCATTCAGATGTATGAAATGGATAAAGAAACATTGTTAGAATCCATCCATCCATAGTAATTCTGCCCAAGGGCAGGTCTTTCACTGCAATCATAAGGATGATGGTGATGGCCGGATGATTTTCGTGGACCATTGGGCCCTAGGTTTTCTGACATTTGTCTTACAGGCGAGGAAGAACCCCAAAAAAAAAACCTCACCCAGGAGCCTGTCCTGACCGGGAATCGAATCCAGGCCCGCTGAATGACAAAGTAGTGTGCTATCTCGAGACCACAATGGTGGACATTGTTAGTATATCGTTCAATAAAAATATCATAACATAAAGATAAAAAGTGGTTATTTACCTATTTTTTTCTGTTGTGACATTGCTGAACTGTAATATCTACAGATCTTATCTCTGGCAGCTGACTCAAAGCCATACTTTTCACCTTTATAAGGATGCCACTGCCAGTCTGTGTGGAGCTTAGTTTCATTATCTTTCAAGAGCTGAAGCGAGAATTCACTGACTTGAGACACCAATCCATCATAGAAGTCTGCTAGAGGACCACAATCTTCTATCAATATATAGCGATCCTGACGATTTGTAAAATAATCAATACTTAGATTTGCCCTGAAATAAAATAATCATACATTATTAATATATGTAGGAAATAACACTATGAGATTTCTTTTAATTATATTTGAGTTGGAAATTTTGACTCGCCTCATATTTCTTGATTTTTATGTAGACCTAGTTGAGTTGGAGGCAACGACAATGTTGCACAGAAGCGACGAAACCTAGTCTGCATAAAAATCAAGAAATACAAGGTGAGTCAAAATTTCCAACTCAAGTATAATCATTCATTATATTTAATATTTGTAGATCTGCTGAAATGAGATACCTTCAGAGGACTGCAGGATACACACTTACTAGATCACAAAAAAATGAAGACATCTTAGAAGATTAAGGTAAAATTTTTATCACTCACCTCATATAGTTCCCTACTGAAGAACTTTTCTTCTAAATTTTCCCAACAAAATTCGCTAATGTATTTTGAAATTTTCAAATGTAAAAAGTATAATTGAGTGTCAAAATTGCTTATTTTTTTGTAATGTTTGTTCTTCTCCATTTTCAAAACGGTTTGTTGTAGGCTACCATTGTCTTTGATTATTCCTCTTACAAAACTTGGTACAATATTTAATTTAAGGCATTCATTAATGAATTTGATATCCACCATACATTTCTATCTGTTTTCCCTTAATTTATAGAATCTTTTAATATCTTTCTTGAGGCCAAATAAATGTTCGTTATATTTCGAATCTAAGGTTATGTCCACCATATATAAAAATTCTACCTTAATGAATATACCTCATGGTGAGAATTCCTAAAATAAGTAATCTTAGAAGAATTACACATGGAACCTTTAGAAAACAAAATTTCTGATTATAAGTCAAGATGAATGCAACATGTTCATCGAATGGAAGATCACAGGATACCCAAACAAATGTTAAGATATCAACCTGCAGAAAGAAGAAGACCAGGACATCCACTCAAAAGACTTCTGGATGGTGTTTCTCTTGAGGCCAAAACAGGTCAACAAATGGCCTAAATTCGTGAATGTACTATGATGATGAGGAAATAACACTATGAGATTTCTTTTAATTATTATGAGTTAGTTATTTTGACTTGCCTAATGCATTGACAATGTCACATAGATGCGACAAAACTATAGTCTGCAGAATATAAAAAAAAATATGAAGTGAGTCAAAATAACTAACTCATAATACATTATATTGTTATTACATATCCCAGGGTAAAAAAATTACACCAAGTCTATGAGATCATGTTTCTTTTTAGTTTTTTAATAACAGACTGAATCCATGTTGTAGGCTACCATTGTCTTTGATTCTATAAATTAAGGGAAAACAGATAGAAATGTATGGTGGATATCAAATTCATTAATGAATGCCTTAAATTAAATATTGTACCAAATTTTGTAAGAGGAATAATCAAAGACAATGGTAGCCTACTAATTGTATTTATTATTGTTAAGGATGAGGCAATGGTTTGTAACCACTTGGTGCATAAATTGTACGGAGCGGAAGTAATATAACTGCACAGTTTTTAATTATGAATTCCATTTTTTATATATTTTGTGTCACAAATCTATAGTATTCTCAGAAAAAAATTATAGTTAATATTTCTTTGGGAAGTAACATTATAAGGTTTATTTTAATAAATTTAATTGAGTCAGCAACATCTTCCATCATATTTTGATAGAATTCTTGAGAACATGTTTCAGTATGCCTGCATATTATCATCAGCTTGTTCTGAATGTTCTCAAGAATTCTACCAAAATATGAGGTAAGATGTAACTGACTCAAATTTATTTAAAATGTTTATTGGTGCATTACTTTATAATAGTGACAAGTACTGGTCTGATTTCACATAGTACATAGTAGATTAAGATTTTTAAAATACATTACGAAACTGTGTTAGAAGTTTTAATAATTGTAAAACAATACCTGATATCTCAGTCATCCTCAATAATTTGCAAATTATTGAGGATGACTGAGATATCAGGTACTGTTCACAATTATTAAAACTTTAACATAGTAGATGTAAAAATAGAACAAATCTTCTCTCTGTTTTTTATCACGAGTGTTTTAGCACAAATTAAATTAATGAAATAAATATTATTATTAATATTAGGCAAAGAAAAATTGGCAACATTGTAATTGGCATATTATATATTTTTTTGAAAAATATTAAATAAATCATTGGCACTATTGAACCTGTAGGTTCACGCCGCACTGATATAAACTCTCCATACATCTCTATTCTGAGCATTAGTTTTTCAATCATCCCCTCAAATCACAGTTAATGTTATTCTCTCACTTCATTCTTGGCCTACCTATTGGGCACTTTCCCTCTGGTTTTCCTACAAGGAGTTTCGATCCCTACTTCCATTTCCAATTCATGCCACATGTCCTGCTCATTACAGTCTAAGAGACTTAACTGTGCTTATTACATCTGTTATGTAAATCTTCTCTATTTACCTGTGTCTGTCTCTCTTTAGTGCAAACATTTTCCTAAGAACTTTATTCTCAAAACTCATAATCTTTTCTTCTCCCTTGTAATAAGAGTCCATATTTTGCATCCATATAATATAACTGGAAGAATAACAAAGCTCATGCTCTAGAAGTGTGTCATTGAAAAATATGAATTTCACATCCCCTATGTACTGTGCGAAAATCAAATCAATAATGGGTATCATGATAAAGTAATGTAAATACTCCATACATCTCTTATGGAGGCATGAGTGCTCCCCTAGTGCGAGTTTCTTGACCAAGCTAATTTAGTTACACTCATTTCCATATAGATGTCAGTGAGTGGCATATGGTCACCACAGTGCCTCAATGAGACATCTAGTAGGCAAACTAAGGTATTATTTGGATGGGGAAGGCTGGTAAAATTGTGCTCGGAGGCACTAATTTATGCTTGAGGTTCTTTTATGAGCCTGAAAATCTTCAGACATAGCATTTGGTGAGTGGGAATTACAACGTATATAGAGAAAGATTTGCATTTAGATCGGTACTTGCTCCAGTAACTCAGTTGGTAGAGCACTTAGTCAGAGAACCAAGGGTCCTGGGTTCAAGTCCCGGTCTGAGTGTATAATTTTTCTCTTCAAATATCAGGACCCATAGCTTAAAATCCCTCCCTGGGGACTTGTCCCTTGAATTTTTCCATTCTAAAAATCCATCGACCCAGCATGATATAAACCTGCAACCCTTGGGAGTAGAGAGGCAAGGAACATAACCACTAGACAACCATGACAACATTATAAAGTAATAGTCTAATACATTTCTGTCTAAAAAAATTCTTTCTGACAAAACCATATATATATGCCTTAAAGACAAGACTTTTTACTATATTTAGCTCAAGGAATTCATAATTCAAATCTTATAATACTTCCATTTTATATCTTCTTCTTCTTCCTTCCAAGTATTAGGCCAAGGCCTGTTACGATCCTATAGAAAATTTTCCCTCCAGCTTCTTCCGGAAAATTCTCGTATAAGACTTGAAAGCATAATAATAGTCCCTTCGATTGGTTGCTGGCCAAAGGAAGGCAAGACCAGTGATGGGCCTGCCATCTTATAGCCTCTGGTCAGGCTTTTCTGGAGAAGAAAAGAAAATGAAGAAAAGAAGAAATGGAAGACTCCCTAGCCCTCGGATGCCCTAATAGCGACGGGGTCGAAAAAACAAGAGTTAACCAAGAGAGGTTAGATAGTAAAGTTAAAAGAGTGCAAAACACAAGTAAGTGGAAGAAATGTTTTGCTCGGCTTGGGCACCTTGTGGTCGCCATCCACATATCCCCTAGATGAGGACCCCTGAGGGGTCCATTTTATATATACTAACTAAATAGGATTGAATATATACTAACTAAATAGGATTGAATAACTACTGTCTGTCCAGCCTAAGAAATACACTTGACGTTTAACTTCCAAATGTATTACTCCGCACAGTTGTTTGTTACAAACCGACAATTTAATCCACAATAATTGTTTTAATTTTTAATGTTGCTGGTTGTATTAACACACACAATGGTATGTCAAAAACGAATTAAATTATAATTGTTGGACATTTTGATATTACCAGTTTCTTTTAATTCCCTGCGAATATGTATAACACTACTCTCCGATACACCAGTATATCCTGCAGTTAATTTAACTATATCGTTCACTACAGTGCCAGTATTATGCTCCATAAACTCACTTCTTCTTAAACATAATTTTTAGGATTTTCATCCTGTTTATTTCCAAAATCACTCCTCGGAGGAAGACGTATTGGATGTGCATGCACTGTCTATCCATCTCTTGGCTGGTCTTCCTCTTGTTCTTCTCCCATCCATTGGTCTATCTTCTTTAGCTCTTTTTGCAAGTCGGTTTTCTTCCATTCTTTCTATATGGTGAATGGGGTTTGTTAGTCCTGCAAGACAACCCATCTAGGAGAGACAACTCAGAAATAAAATGGGGCAGGCTGAGCTCTGGAGCTGGGTGAAGGCAATCGGCCTAGGGTGGAAACACCGAATAATAAACCCGCCATGAAAACGGGCTAGCAACCCACTTCAAGGTGTATCTTATACATTGCTCGCAGTCCCATAAACTCACTTAATACATAAGAATTAAATGAATCGTGATTATTTCTTACCTCATACTTCTATGTTTTTTAAACACAGCACTACAGTATCGGCGACTCCTTGTCACCATCGTCAGCTGTTTTCACGACTGTCAATTTTTTCTTTTGTCGATAATTATCCAAACTGCCATCTGGTGTTCTTTTGAAGGAATTATTTTCTAAAATAAAATTAACACTCTTTAACAATTTCCCTTTAGGGTGCTTTATATAATTTTGATCACACATTTTATCACCGAGTTAAGTTACCATAAACTATACTATAGTCACCGTATTTGTAACTGACATTCAACTTCCCCTCAGTTTCAAACAAATGCAAATTTTAGTTACTTTCCAATCTTCGAAGAAACGTGTATACTGTATTCTGATCAACTATAGTTAACATAAATAGCTTCAAATACGTAATTATATTAATCGATTACATGATCTATTTTTCACTTCTGCTGAACTGTGCTTTGGCTATGGATGAATCACAGTAACTGCAGTAGTCGCATGCTTCGCGGATTTCCCGTACATTTGTTTTTCTCAAGTGTGTTCCTTAGGCTGGACATACTATAATAAATATTCTTATAGGATTATCTGCCCGCTGCACTAACTCAGATAGTAGCATGTGTGTCCTGAGTAGATCTGGGTTCAATTCCAGTGGGGATGGAAATTATAATTACAAAAATGCCAACTTTCTACAACCACTAGACCTACTGATGGTATGTATGCTATTATCTGAACTAGCATGGAAGATTATTTATTAAGGAACTTTCAGTATAAAAAAAGGCAATATGGAGTGCAGTGACTTCATGCAAAATGTCAAAATATTTGAGCAACAAAATGTCCCTTTATAAATTCCACCAATTTAGGCAAATTTTTAATGCTAAAACTCTTGTTAGAATTCCCTAACACTGGTGTTTTTATCTTACCCACTGATGAGTAGCGAATCATCAAATAGATAGACTTTCATGTGTTGTAGTCCTATCACTTCATTGTAACGTTGCGGCATGATTGTGCGTAAAGGACCTCGCAGGGCTGGAGTGTGGTACAGAGCAACCTGGTGGCAGAAAATAACAATCAATTTGCAGTTAGATTCATTAAAATATCTTCATAATTACATTAATTATTTATAAAAATTAAAAGGAGTGACATATGAGACAATCATCAATAAATTCAGAATATTAATGGGAAACTTTATGCCTCATCTCATAAAAACATTAGAAGTATGGAACATTTCAGGAATATTAAATATGGGGAAATAAAAAATCTGCAGTAGCGGCTTATTATTTGATACAAGATAACAAGACTGAAGAATAATTAAATTAATGTTTTTATTACCTCACCTCATATCTTTTTTCTTCTATACTGCAGTTTCGGAGCTTATCTCCATCGTCAGTAGCCTCTGGTCGACCGGTGTTATGTCGTTTCTTGGCGGTTTCCTTCTTACTTCTGTCGGTGGACCGATGAACCTCTGGATTAGGTCAAAATTTGCGGGAGTTTCAAAATTCATGAGTTTTTCTTTTTTGTTTTTTTGGATGTGGATTTTTTCCCAGACTGTGAGTTCCTTTAGTTTATCTGTTTGTTTGATTAGGCTAGCTTCTGTATCTATTAAATGTTTTTCAGACCAAGCATGGGCTGCTACTGCTGACTTGTCCACTTCCCCCTTTTTTACATTTCTAAGGTGTTCCTTCAATCTAGTTTTTAAATTTCTTTTTGTTTTTTCCTATATAGATTTTGTCGCAATCTTGACATTTGATCTGATATATTCCTGATTTATATTCTTGTCCAATTTTTTCATTTTTGTTGGTTTTAATTATCTTGTTTAGGCTGTATTCATTCTTTGGGGCCAATCGAATGTTAAACTTATTGAAAATTTTCTGGAACTTGTGGTGTTTTACAGGATGGTAAGTGAATTTTTTGAATCTTATGTTCTCTTCTGTTTGTTTTTTAAGTGTGCTTTCATTAATTAGTTTTTGCCTTTTGAACTTATTTATTTTCTTGTGTACCATGTTCTCTTCATAACCATGGTTAACCATGGTTATGAAGAGAACATGGTACACAAGAAAATAAATAAGTTCAAAAGGCAAAAACTAATTAATGAAAGCACACTTAAAAAACAAACAGAAGAGAACATAAGATTCAAAAAATTCACTTACCATCCTGTAAAACACCACAAGTTCCAGAAAATTTTCAATAAGTTTAACATTCGATTGGCCCCAAAGAATGAATACAGCCTAAACAAGATAATTAAAACCAACAAAAATGAAAAAATTGGACAAGAATATAAATCAGGAATATATCAGATCAAATGTCAAGATTGCGACAAAATCTATATAGGAAAAACAAAAAGAAATTTAAAAACTAGATTGAAGGAACACCTTAGAAATGTAAAAAAGGGGGAAGTGGACAAGTCAGCAGTAGCAGCCCATGCTTGGTCTGAAAAACATTTAATAGATACAGAAGCTAGCCTAATCAAACAAACAGATAAACTAAAGGAACTCACAGTCTGGGAAAAAATCCACATCCAAAAAAACAAAAAAGAAAAACTCATGAATTTTGAAACTCCCGCAAATTTTGACCTAATCCAGAGGTTCATCGGTCCACCGACAGAAGTAAGAAGGAAACCGCCAAGAAACGACATAACACCGGTCGACCAGAGGCTACTGACGATGGAGATAAGCTCCGAAACTGCAGTATAGAAGAAAAAAGATATGAGGTGAGGTAATAAAAACATTAATTTAATTATTAAATTAAACCTCATAGTGTTCTTTCCCTGTGAAAGTTAAATATATAAAAGACTGAAGAAGTTAAATATTAAACATTTTGAAAGACCAATAGAACTCACAATATGGGAAAAAATTCATGTTCAGAACAAAATTAAATTGTGAACAGGCAGTGCATTTTCATTCCAAAAAAAATTAGGGAAATTATTGATTAGTATAGTTTCATGGTTCAAACTGTGTCCCTGAATTATATTTTAAAAGAAAAATTATATACTCAGACTGGGGTTTGAACCCAGGACCTTTCACACTCTAGGCGAATGCTCTACTAATTGAGCCATCTGAGAAACTCCAATCTAAACACAAATTCTTCTCTTATATACACTGTTATGTTTATGTCAAGATGCTGTGTAAGGTATAATTCAATACTTAATACTGTTACTACTACAACTACTACTACTACTACTACTACTACTACTACTAATAATAATAATAATAATAACAACAACAACAAAATTAATAATGGAGTGTGCCCAAAGAAGACAGGATTTTGTCAGCTTGTACTGGGAGGTCATAGGGAAAATGACATTGCCATTTGATAAATAAATAATAATGGAGTGTGTGACATTTTCAATTTACAACAAAAAAAATCTACATTTTATACAGTATAGGTTACAAATAAATTCATTTAACAAATCCTTTCCTCATAGTTAAATATGGGAAATAACATTATGAGGTTCTTAATTCATAAATTAATGAGTCATTTTTTACATCTTACCTCATACTTCATCTTTTCTTTAAACATGACTCATAATGTCAGTTGAAAATGAGAGAAGTTTCTCTTGAAAAGTAGTTCCCGTGTTTAAAGAAATATGAGATAAGATGTAAAAAATGACTCATTATTTTTATATATTAAATTTGGGAATTTTTAACATTATGAGGTTCAATTAATAATAATTAAATGAATCGTGATTTTTTCTTACCTCATACATCTATGTTTTTTTAAACACAGCACTGC
Organism: Diploptera punctata; assembly: GCA_030220185.1. NCBI lineage: Eukaryota > Metazoa > Arthropoda > Insecta > Blattodea > Blaberidae > Diploptera > Diploptera punctata. The sequence goes on along the minus strand of JASPKZ010000045.1, from coordinate 1,377,901 downwards.
AGTATCGGCGACACTTTGTCATCGTCAGCTGTTTTCACGACTGTCAATTTTTTCTCCTTTTTGCCGGTAATTATCTAGACTGCCATCTGGTGTTCTTTTGAAGGAATTCTTCTTCAAACTGCCATCTGGTGTTATTTTGAATGAATCATTTCCTAAACTGCTATCTGTTGTATTTTTGAAGAACTTTGTAATCAAGCTTGGTTCTTCCGGAATCTCAAAGTTCATAGTTCTAGTATGGTTTTTTTGAATATATATTTTTCCCAAACTGTTAAATCCAAAGGTTTAGATAGATGTTTTAAAAGTTTTGCTTCTTTTTCAATCCTATGATGCTCTAATAAACTATGTGCTGCTATAGCTGATTTTTAAATTTCTCCATTCTTCATGTTTCTGAAGTGCTCTTTTTTACGAGTTTCCAAGTTCCTTTTTGTTTTTCCTATATATATCTTGTTGCAATCTTTGCAATCAATTTGATAAATCCCAGATTTTTTGTTGTCTGGGGTATTACATTTATTATTAGTTAACAGCAGATTACCCAGGCTGAATGTGTTAATTGGAGCTAATGTTATATTAAAATTTCTGAAAATTTTTTGAAACTTATTATGAACTTCAGGATGGTAAGTGAATTTCTTGAATTTTACATCTTTCTTGGGACCATGATGTAAGGTGGTGTATTCCTGTAACCTTTTTTGTTGTTTGAATTTCTTTAATTTATTCTTTATAATGTCTTCATCGAAACCATTTATTTTAGCAACATGAACAATATGATTATATTCCTTGTCAAAATCTTCTACATTAAGTGGAATATTTAACAATCTGTGTAATAGACTATTGAAAATTGCATGTTTGTATGTCAAATGATTAAAACCTGAAGATTTTATGTAGTTGTCAGTATGTGTGTCTTTTCTGTAAATATTAAATTCAATTTTTTGCTGTTCATTTCTTATTAAGTATGAGTCTAAAAAAGGAATCTTGTTATTTTGTTCCATTTCAATAGTGAATTTCACTGACTCATTCTGAAGATTAAGCAATTTCAATGCATCTTGAATGTATTTTTTATCAATTACAGCGATAATATCATCTACATATCTATACCAACACTTGAAAATCAAAGGATAAGCATTGGTGATATGTGATATGTGTGTTTAAAAAAACATAGATGTATGAGGTAAGAAAAAATCACGATTCATTTAATCATTATTAATGACTCATTAACTTACAAAATCCTTTCCTGTTGCAGCAAACTAAAACATACATTCTGAGGTTATGAAATTTGAATCTTTTATGACTTACTAACTCACTGGCACTATCGAACCCGTAGGTTTATGGCCACGCGGACATAAGCTCTCCATATATCCCTAAACTGAGCCAATGTTTTCCCTGTATAATCTACTTCCCTCAAATCATAGTTAATGTTATTCTCCTACCTCATTCTTGGTCTACCAACTGGGCGTTTTCCCTCTGGTTTTCCTACAAGAATCTTCCATGCACGTCTTTCATTCCCCATTCGTGCCACATGTCCTGCCCATCGCAGAATCTTTTATGGCTGTTACATAAAATTTCTTTATACTGAGGGAACATTTTCTTTAAATCACATGACATGTTTAATACATAGCATCAGTTAGTTAATGACATCATTTCATCTTTCTACTGCCTTCACTCACCTACCGACCCAGGCACTTGCATCTGCTCATACTTGCTCACCGACATAGGTATGTGCGACACTGCCCTCACACATCTGCCAATGTGCTGCATATTCTCATAATGTGTAATATACATTTTTAATTTAAAAAAATATTGTTCAAGTTTGGTATCCTTATTAGAATTATATCAGTTTCGAGTGAACAAAACAAGTCAATTTTTTTTTAAATACCATAGGAAGTAACATTAAGAGGTTTATATTAAATTAATGTTGGGAAGTAAACATTATGAGGTTTAATCATTCAAATTCATCGGAGAACATTTTGTTTAAACAACTCACCTCATAGGATTCATGCTTTCATGATACCGCGGTTTCAAACACAGTCGTGTTCCTCCTCAGCCATAACTCCGACTGAAGAATCCTATGAGGTGAGTTGTTTAAACAAAATGTTCTCCGATGAATTTTAATAAAGAGGTTTGTTTAAAAATTAAAACATTTTGTCTGTTCATTCTTACCTCTTATAGTTGTTTTTGTCAAACATATGTTTCAGGGCTTCTTAGCTCCATCGTCAGCGATTACAGACTCAAAAACAACTATAAGAGGTAAGAATGAACAGACAAAATGTTTTAATTATAAAACAAGTCATTCTTAAAATGAGTAGGGTGGATTGCAAACTATAGTCTAAACCATGATCCCAATTTTTTATTGTTTCCATAATAACTATAAAATAACTGAAATCCACAGACACTGTTATGAAACCATGGTCATGGTTCAGATATTTGTTTTTGCAATTAACAGCCATAGATTTTCAGTTTTTTATGGTTGTTATGGAAATATTAAAAAAATTGGAAAACTGAGGTCGTGGTTTAGACCTTGGTTGTGCAATCTACTCACTATGTTTAAGAGGTGTTTTACTTTACCTGACATAAATCTTTGTACTTGTTTACTAAAGGAAGAAGCATGGTACGTGAATTATTCTCTCCTCTAGAACCTCGTGTATAGTCTAATAATACTTTTACTTTAAGCTGACCATTTGATGTTTTCAAGTTCTCTCCAATTGCAGAAATCTGAAATAAAAATATATTTAAATTTGATACATTTAGAAAGTAACATTATGAGGTTTTATTTAATAAACATTAAATGAATCAGATTTTACACCTCACCTCATGTATAAACCCAGAACCGGTTTCAAAGGTCTTTCTTTCATTGTTAGATGTCAGTTGACAATGAAAAGAAGACCTTTCGAAACTGGTTCCAGATTTATACAAAATATATGAGGTGAGGTGTAAAATCTGATTCATTTAATGGTTATATATTTAGATACCAAAAATGTTTACTAGAAACAATTTTTTTTTGTCCAATGTCACAAGATTGCGTTACAACACTTCTGGCATCCTCACCTGGCATTGGCAGAATTGTAACCCATTTCTGATGTTGGGGACACTTGGAAACTAGAGTGTCATTACCCCTAAGATATGATGACAAAGCACCAGACAGTCCTTAAACCTGAATTTATCTTGAAGTTCAGACCAGGGGTGACCACAGGAATAATTCCTTTTAAGAAAAAATTCCTGTGCTGTGACCGAGAATTGAACTTGGAACCTAGAGTAGTCAGCAGCTCTGACCACAAGACTATAATACTGTTACATTTTATAAGAATTAAATATTGATGCAATTTATGGCAAAATAGAAGAATGTACTTTAGCATCAGAAAGTTTTGACTTACCTAAGAAAATGTTTAACTTTAAAATAAAATGAAAGTTTATAACCTAAAAACAATTTTTGTTTCAGATATATTATTGTGCAAGCATTATCTTTTTCAGCACTTCCAATTTTTTTTAATTTATCAAATTTATTTACATGGCTATAGGTTCCTATTTTGTTTTGTAATGCTTTTATTTTTTTTATTTTTTAGGAATTATCCTGTCCTAATTTTTATTATGCCAATTACTGATAAATCAAGACCTTACCAATTGTTCTTCAAGATGTCCAGTTCCTATATATAAAGAAGCTAATGTTATTCTTCGTTTTGCAAGATGACATTTCTCTATCACTGTGCTGTAAAATGTACTAGGCTCATGTATAACTGACACCTAAAATAATAAAAAAAATCATTCATAGCATTGGAAGATCAAATTCATTTCAAAACAACTGATGAATTTAAAAACTGTTGTCATTAACACTGCAATAAAAATGTGGACATAAAATCATAAAAAAATTTGCTTTGGAGGCTTCTTATTTCAGGCTTCAGGTTCTTTTATGTGCTGTAAATCTACAACACAGGACCTGCAGCTTTACTGCCTTTTTGAAGAAAGTTATACTCCTTATGTTATACTACCTTTGCATAAACAATTTAAGTCATTTACACTAATATTTTTAAATTTGATTTTATGCCTGAGAAAATCACTAATCCTGGCCATTTTTAAATCTGTGAAGCTCCATTGGGGTAACTGACGTCTGTATTGATGCCTCTTGTTTTAAGATTTACAGGTTCAAACCTGGCCGGGGTCATTGAATTTTTTAGGGCATAAAAATTCTTTTAAAGGGAACTAAAGCTATGTCCTATATCATAGATTTATTGCACATAAAAGAATCTCAGGCTGAAAAAGAGGTCTCTGAGCAAAATCTGTCAGCTCCTTTACACCCAGATTTGAATTGCAATACTAATGAGTAATGACTTTAGCCGTTAAAGAGTGTCGATACATATAAATAGTAATTACTAGGGCATTCAATAAGTAATGCACATAATTATAGTTCTCAATTGCCTTTCATTGGAAATGAATGAAATTTTACAGAATGTATCTTCAATCCTTCCTTCATAATGTCACAAAGTTTCATTGTTTTCTGACAGATGGCTGTGATGTATTTTAGTTTTAAAATGGCGGCTGCTTGTGAAACATGTACTAAGCAGAGAGCTGTAATTGAATTTATTTTGCAGAGCAGAAGAACATTTCAAATATTCACAGATGCTTGCGAAATGTTTATGGAGATCAAGCAGTGGATAGGACTACTGTCAATCGTTGGCTTATCAGAATGTCAGCAGCAAAATGAGGTAAAGCAAAACGGTCAGATCCCCCTGATCTTCATCACAGTTCTCTGCTTTATACGTGTCTCACGAGCAGCCACCATTTTAAAACTAAAGTACATCACAGCCATCTGTCAGAAAACAATGAAACTTCATGATGTTGTACCGAAATCAAGTTTTCGATACATGGATTACGTCATGCTGTGCGACTATACATCATCGTGTCTCCATTTCTTCTGTGATCTTAGTGAACAGTGCCAAATTCTTTCCTATGTACCCCCCTCCTTTCCTTTATGCACCGTGTGCTATCGCGCATACTCCCCTCTCCTAGTGAACTCTCAAATAAAGCTGTGCTTACTAACATTGGATCATCATCTGTTTGTCAACCGAAGGAATCAAGTCGATATAGCTCGGAGGAGCTTGTTTTGTTTATTAGTCCCTTAGGCCAGGGTGGGGCCACAAGGATTGTGCACCCTAGCCTTTGGCGGGACTAGTGTGAATGTAATAGAGTACGTATGGTTTATTACTATTGTTTGTATAGATGATCGATTAAACTATTGTTTTCTTTTGTCAACTTATTTTCAATGTTAAGCTATCTTTTATTTATTTCAATGTTGTATCTGACTGTTTTTTTTTTTGACTATCATTAAACTTTAGTTATCTGCTTTTAAATAACTTCTGCCTATTGATTTAGTAGCTAGTCAATGTCAGATAGGAATGTAAAGTTCCAAAGCTTTTTTCAAGCGTATATGATTTCCTCTTTCCTAAGAACTTCCACGATTATTATCTGTATAGCTTGCAACATATTACATGTTTAACATTTCATTAGGAAAGTTGAATTAATCTTTGTCTTTTATGGGCCCGGGCAAGGATATGTTAATTTGAGCAATCTATGTTTTCAACTCAAGGTATTTATCAACCACATTGCTGTGATCCAGCACCAATACGGTGCAATGTTATAACGGAAAGATTGAAAATACATTCTTTAAGATTTTGTTCATTTCCAATGAAATGTAATCAGAAACTAAAATTATGTGCATTAGCCTATTTATTGAATGTCCCACCTACTAACCAAAGATGTGGGTGGAGCTTCTATGAGAAAAATCTATATACAGTGGAATTAACAAATCTTGAATTTCTGATAGTTCAACATTCGATAATTGAGGGTCTGTATCGTCATATTAATAGAATACCAGATGAAATATTGAAGAAGATGTATTACAAACGGAAATCATTTGTTCCAAAATAAAATTAAATAGGAGGATAAAGTAATAAAAGATTATAAAAATATGAAAATCAAAAACTGATTTAAATTGTGGACAGTTATTGTTTAGATGACTCAAACATTCACGAATTGAAGTTAAGGAGCGTTTGAAAGAAAGAAGAATTTTGTCTTAGCAATGCATACAACCTCACAATAGTCAAATACTGTGTTACCATCTGTTACTCCCTGCCCACTAATTAAAAAATTCCCTCAAAATATTTTTAAATGTTGCAAGTTCTCCAAAATACACATAATTTTAATTCAGATTTTGTTCATTGTGTTACATTACACATTTTAGTATGCTCTTGTTTCTCCCATCATCACCTCATATAAGCCCTAGAGTATTAACATGGGCCATGTCCATTATGTCACATTCCAAGAAAACTGAAATCTTCTTTATACTGGTTTAAATCATATATATATATATATATATATATAACAAATATTTTACTTATTTTAATACACAGTTCATAACACTGAAAAAATACAATTATAAATATACTCTTGAGGTATCAGTAGATGTACTCATTTGTAAATGCTCCAAAAGTGGACATGACCTAATTTAATACTTGAGTGCTCATGTATGAGTGGCAATTGTAACCCTCTAGACTGCAGTTATAGCTGTCAGAAATCCAAAGATTGTTAATTTCACTATAATTGTATTAAAACTTCATGGTGGGAAAGGACTAGAAGGCCCTTGGCCTACTATCCAACAGCTAGCCTCACATCCACATGTGTTAATCACAGACATTAAAGATAATCCAGCCAGTATAGGAATGACATGCGGTCAGCATGTCGGGTTCCCCAGCAGTTGTAGCTACTTATTGTATATTATTGCTGCTGTTACTTAAATTGTAGCTACTCAAATTCCTCATGATGGTAGGTGAGTACTGGACCCATACTGGCTGAAATTCTATGAGAAAATTTCTTCCCCCTGGAGACTTGAACCAGCGCAAAGTCCCATAGCTCTGCTCCAAGGCATGATGCCTTAAACTGCTTGGCTATTTATTTCTATATAAATTACTTTACTAATAACTAATGCTTAATTGGACGAACTTAACACTCCCAAAATTGTGACAGAATTGAAGCACATAATATTGGTCATTAAAGTTGACTGAGTCCAGAAGAATATCCTCAACACAGAATCAGACGGAAGACGATTAGTGAAGGTTCAAAAAACAGAGAGGGTGGATAATGTAGAGGATTCTGAGTTGATCCGGAAGTTTATCGGTCCACCAACAGAGGGAGTAAGAAGCAGTTCTTCTGGTATAAAACAATTTAATTTAATCGTTAATGTACTGTCCTCCTCCGACGAGTTTAGCGCTCAAAGGAACGTGCTGTGGGGATGGACACTGTATGACACCAGTCAGGAAGGAAGTACAATCATATTGAAAACATTCACCCTATGTACAAAATCATTATGCTTTAGACCTATTCAAAACTGCAAACTGAAAACTGCATATTTGTGAATGAAAAATACTTCCCTTTGACTAGGCTGTAGGAACAAAAGAAACTACCTGCAAGAATAGTAAACCAAATGGCAAGAATACCCTACCTCACAGTGCTAAACTCGTCGGAGGAGGATAGTAGAGGATGTTCTATGAAAGTTGGGTATTCAAAAATGAGGCAGCTTGTGGCATCAAGGAATGAATGGAAGAAACATGTAGTTGACATCCCTTGCTCTCAATAGGCCATAGCAGCAGAAATGTTGCCAACGATGATTATTTACCTTACTGCCATCCAGAGCAAAACAAGGTGAAACTGTGTGCAGCCATGTCAATCCATGTGTCTCAAAGTCCTTAGAAATGCCCTCTGGAACTTTACTGTTGGCATTGGCTATAACAAATTCTTGATTACTATAATCTATACCAGTATCTTGTCTTTGTAAAATAGAACTCAACTTCCTCAATAGATCCATCTTATTTGTCACACTTAATCTCTCTGAATCACTTTCTATAAATCTGAAACAAAATTACAAATTAAATATGTTTATTATTATAAGGCAATTAGAGGTCTTAGGGTAGCAGGAGGTTAAGGCTCCCACTTTTCTAGACAATCGGAACTAGATGTCAGCCCTGCATGACGACTGCCTTTATCCCCAGAACAAGTGTCAGATACTTATTCATTTACAAGCTAGATCGACCCATTAGTTGCCAAAATTTTAGGCAGCATAATGTTTATTATAACAAACACAAAAAATAATACGGTTGCCACCAATCCTGATTTTCTAGTGACTTTTCAAGTTACTTAACTTCACTTATTTTTGTGTTTTGTTGTTTCATTTAAATTTCTCCAAAAATCAATTTCATGGTTAAATCTTTGGAAATTTTACTGGAAGAATTGGAAATTATAATTGTGATATTTTAGCCTAAATCTTAAATCTAGGAGCAGTGGTGACATACAATTATAGAAATCAGTAGAAAAGGTCCAGCTATTTTGTGATTTTGATATGGGAAACAGCCAGTGTCACCTAATAACTCATTAAAAATATACTTTGGTGGCATGTTCCTCTCTTTCACTGGGTCCCTCAATTTCTAATGCCTAGATTGTGTTACCAGATGGCTGAGTTAAATTCCAAACCCCTCCACAGTATATAATCTATTGAGTAGTAAGTATTCCCACTACAGGCCTCAGGAGGCCTTTGGGGTAGTGGGAGGTTAAGGCTCCCACTATTTCTAGACAATCGGCACTTGATGTCAGCTGGGTTGTCAGCCCTGCATGACGGCCGCCTTTACCCCAGAACAAGCGTCTGGTACTCATTTCCGTTAGAGGCTGAGTCAACCCCAGTGCCATAGTGCCGCCAGAAGGTTTGGGTCAGTTTAAAAATCCTGACCCCACCGGGACTTGAACCCTCGACCTTCCGGCTTGTAGCTCAGTGCCTTAACCACTACGCTACGGCGTGCCCCAATCTATTGAGAAGACATGTTAATAATGATTTATCCATTCAATCAATGGGGACATTGGTATAAAAGGGAGAGAGAAAGAGTCAGATATTCAGTTTTCATACTTAAATTTACGCTTAAAGGATCATAAACAAAATATTCTGAAATTTTGAATGAGAGACAATATGCTATTTACTGAAACTCTTAAAAAACTTATATCTCTTACTTTAAGGGAAGAGAAAACATTATATGTATTTGAGAATAAAGTTCTTTAGCAAATTTTTGGACCAAAAAGAGATGAACAAACAGGCGAATGGAGATTCTACATAACAGTGAGCTAATGATCTTTATGGGAAGCCAGATGTAATAAAAACAATTAAGTCTCATAGAATAGAATGTGATGGGTAGGATATGTGGCACAAATGGGAAATGAAAGAGGAGTATAGAAACTTCTTGCAGGAAAACCAGAGGGAAAGTGTCCAACAGATGAAGAATGAGGTGAGAGAATAACATTAACCATGATTTGGGGGAGGTAAATTATACAGCGGTTAATTGGAAAACACTGGCTCAGTGTAAGGATGTATGGAGAGTTTATATTCATGCAGCCATGAACCTATGGGTTCGATAGTGCCAATGAGTGAGTTATTTCTGCTAATAATGCCTTAGGTAAGAGGTAGGTATTGTATATCTGGCTTAACTTGGCAGAGAGAGAGATGGAAATATAAGGATAGATCCTTGACCGCATTTGCTCAATCACAAAAGAAAGAACCCACCCTGTTGTCAGTTTTCCTCTTCCCCCTTCCCTATTAACATCTGGTGAAGAAACACTGGTGCGAGTGAGAGAGTTGAACACAGCTGCCTCTTTCTACAAATTTCCTGCAAAGTTAAGCCAGATGGACAATAGATATATTTTTACAATTTGTTCACCTGCTGTCATATTTTGCTTTTGCACCTGTGCCTATTCTTTACGGTTATCTAAGATCTCCCTTAATCTCTAACCTAGTCCCAATCAAATATAAAAATGATGGCAAGTAGTAGAAGAAATTGTATAAATATAATAGGTGAATAATAAAATATAAAATTAACCCATTTGCTTCAGGTTTAAATGTTCAATGCATTTCTCCAGAAATCAGATTTAAGTTCCCATAAATTATATTGTCTATTTTCAGACATTCAAAACGAACAAAAGATAATGGTACTTGAGATCACAATAAGTGTGAAGGTGAAAACAGATTCCTCTGGAATTCATAAATGTTAACAAAAAGATTACCCTGCCAAGGGATGTACAAAATATTGCAAAATATATAACAGCAGAGTTAAGCGTGTCTGTCTCGTTTTCTGAGACAAATGGGTTAATGGTGATTTTTAACAACTCAGGCCATTAGTGTCACAATTTGAAATTGGGCAAAAATGATCAACCCCTTATTTTAAACCTGTGATTATTTTATAGTCTATTTTTTTAATCATTGCCACCAGGTTGTCTTTACAACATTTCTAGTATTCTCTTCTGCATTGCATACTTGTAATCCACTTCTGAGGTTGGGACACCTAGAAGGCAGGGTTGCACTGCCCCAATTATAGGATAGGTGATGGTAATGATGCGCCAGGAGATGCCTTAAACTGAACTAAATCTAATGAGGTGAATATGAGACCAAATGGAGTCTGGGTACAATCTGGCCTTAAAGTTTCCTGACATTTGTCTTACAAGTGAGGAAAAAACCTCACCCAGGAAACTTGTCCCAACTGAGGATCAAGCTCGGGCCCAGTGTGTGGCAAGGCAGCATGCTACCCTCAAGACCACAGAAGGTGGATTTGTTCTATAAATCTACAACACATATCCAATAACTTTACTTCCCTTCCAAAGAAAAACATATTTTATGGGTACCTGTGTCTCATTAATAGGCCAAGAATACAAGAGCCACAATTTTTAATCAATTACATTTGGAGATGCGCTCCGACCGACTGTATCCACGGGAAAATTTCTTATTTTTATTTTGTAGAAAGCTAGTTTTAAAAGGTAAACTTGAACACAAGTGAATGAAGAAAAATCTCGCTCCATATTCCATGAACGAACCCGGACCCATCCAGCTCGTAAGTAAATTCCTTGCCGCCTCGACAATTTGTCCACGGAAGAACCATAGAGCACTCTTATACACTTACGTTCAGATTTATGAACGTGGTATAAAGCACTAGAATACCGGGAACGACTAGTGATTTACGTGTAGGATAAATGCTTTCTTCAATGGAAAACGTGTGAATTGATGAGAGAAACAATGAAAGTGATCGTATAAAAAAAATTATGGTGTTCTAAACTGTGGTTAATATTCATAAATGAGATGAAGGTTCTCACTGTCATTGCATCAGAAAACAATCCTATCATGTCCATACTAAGGTAAACGTAATTAAATTTATTCGTAACTTCAACATATTTAGCCATTGTGAATTTGTGAATGTAATACTGTAGTTAATTTGTATATTTTATTATATTCATTTGGAAACTTCATAGCGCGTATTTGTTTACGTTAAGATTGGGTTCCTCTAACAGAATGGATAAAACCTAACCTCACTATTTTAATATTACCAACCGGATAGCCATACTAACCTTCTTGCCCACATCCACATGTTCTTTTTCATCTCCGCTCATCCAATATGTTCGTGTGGATTTGTTTCTGTTTTGATTAAATGACATTCCACATTATAAAAACAAGATTCATATTTTAAAAACATTAGGGCGTAAAACGATAACTATCCGCATCAAACTCAGTTCTACTTCTACATAACAAAGCTAAGATTATTTACTGTTAATAATTGAGATAATTGTGTAAAACTCGAACTTTACTGTTTACAATAAATGTATTTAATGTTAACAAACATTTAATTAATATATTGAATTCAGTATTGTCCTCGGTATTGTCTGCATTTTCCAGTATACTAATTAATTCATGGAAGTATCCAAAGATGTCGGGCCCGGCCTGACAGGGTGTTTCCAAATACTCTCAGTGTTATACAGATGTCGCCACAAGTACAAATGGAAATATTTTTTTGTAATGTTAATATTATTCCAATCGTTTTGTCATAATTAGTTTAACTTGACTAACTCACTGGCACTAAGAACCCGTAGGTTCATGACCTGGTAAGCTCTCCATACATCCCTATCCTGAGCTAATGTTTTCCAATCATTCCCTGTATGGGACAATCCATATCAAATCGGACAGCAAAAAAATCTTGCAATTTATTTTTTTTAATTTCATGTACCCCAAATACAGTAAATACATTTATAAACGTATTAATACAGAAATTTAATTTTTATCATTTATAGGTTCGTAGTTATGATCTAAAATTATCGTAAATATGATAAACTAAAACGTTTACTAACTAATATTTCTGAAACAGTAAACAGCAAAAATTTGTTTCAAACATATTTATATAGGTGATATCATGTAGTTTAAGGGTGTTATTTTTATAATTAGGATATTTTTATTTTCGGTGTCAATTTTCTGTTTTATGGCGGTTTACTGCAGTACATATCAACAAATGAAAACGGAAAAAATACAGGATACTATTCACGTAATAAGGGTTAATTTCCAGCAATTGCCCTTTTGGAGAGTTGAATATTTCAGACAATATAAATGTTTTTTATTCTATTTTCGTAAAAAAACTCGCGGGTCCAAGGCGCAGCAGATTCATTTCACGACCAAGATCGCGCGCGTACTTTATTGAAAGAGCTTCATCAGTGACTTTTTCAACTGCCATTAAATCGAATAGATTATTATATGTTCTGCTTAATGGAACAGTACCGTAAATTTATAAAAGTGGCCATATTTAATTCTTACGCAGTAGATATTTATTTATCAAATTTTATTGCTGAAGTGAAAAGTAAAGAGCTCTGTTACTTACGTTTACTGTGAATTATTAAACAAATTATTTATAACTAACTCACTCACTGGCTCTGTGGAACCTGTAGGTTCATGGCAGCGCGGACATAAGTCTCCATACATCCCATCCCGAGCTAACGTTTTCCAGTTATCCCCTATATAATCTATTTCCCTCAAATCATGTATAATGTTATTCTCCCACCTCATTCTTAGTCTTCCAACTGGGCGTTTTCCCTCCGGGTTTCCTACCAGAAATTTCCAAGCACCTCTTTCATCTTCCATACGTGCCACATTTCCTGCCCATCGCAGCCTACGAGACTGTTTTTATTATATCTGGCTTCCTATACATATCATGTAGCTCACTATTATGTACTTTTCTCCATTCACCTGTCTGTTCATCTCTTTTTGATCCAAAAATGTTCCTAAAAACTTTATTCTCAAATACTCGTAATCTTCTGCCCTTTTTTAAAACAAATTATTTATTTTGTTACAAATGTTTTTATTAAAGTTTAAATGTAATATTACATAATAAAAACTCTTTCATCATTAATTGAATAAACTGGTATAAATTTGTATTATGTTATAATTACTAATTTCAGTCTTAAAATAACATTTTATTCAGTGTATTTTATTGTACCCTGAAAACTTTGACGAAATAGTATTGTTTTAAGATATCACTTCTAAATAAAACCGAATGTTTTAATAATCGTACCACTTCCTACCAAACAATAATAATGCAGCATCAGCAAGTCTTCCTTAAACATCTGTTTTACATAAACAATTCTCAAGTTCAGACAGTTGATTTACATCAGTATGTTTAGTGCATCTCGTTATTTTAAGTGTCACAGTCAAATTTAAAATATCTTATTGTTTTTAACTCACAAGTTTGCAGATCTACAAAGACCGAATGGTGTGTTAGAAGTTAAATATAATTTTAATTATGCATATATTAGTATACAATAGTTATTAACAATATTATGTGTTAATATATAATTTTACAATTTCTTGAATGTTTCTGGAATGAGAGTATAATCGTAGAGGTATACATTTTGTGTTATAAAAGGAGAATAATGGGAAGTTTAGACATTAAATTAAACACTATAACAATAATTTAGCTTATAATAAAAGCTAGTATTATCGTGCATTTTAATATCATCTTAGATATGTCATGAGTAGGGGATGCAAGATCAGTAAGTGATACCAAGCCAATAAAATATATTTATACCTCTTAAATATTACTTGTAACAGCATGGAAATTGTTATAAATTATTATCGATAGCTTAACATTGCTTACCATATTCAACATCAGACATTGGCGTAGGGTACAAGTGCAAAATATTACAACACATTACAAAACTACTCTCTAGAAAATATTTTTAACAGGCCTACCAGCTTGAATTCGTAGGTGTTTAGTAATTTAAATTAAACTATACATTAGCCAAAATCAGCACAAAATTAACCGCCTACTGAATATATCAATAAAGATTGTTATATTTAATGACGTTTATTATGTAGCAATTTATTTCAAGCGACACGGGACTCACGGATTTCCTTCCTTCTGGAGAAAGCTACATTCAGAATTGTTACGCCTTTAAAATATCATTGATTCCTATCGAGTTTGAACCCGCGAACCTCGGAATCGGAGGCGTGCAGAGTAACCACTTGTCCACGATGATGATGATGATGTAATAATTGTAATAATGATAATAAAAATAATGTAATGATGATAATAACAATAAAAACTATTTGTAAGTGCGCAAATGATTATTACCAAGTTGCTCCGTCATTGTTTGTACGAGCGAGCGATCTCCACTCACGCGAAAGGTATTGCGGGCAGTCTACACATAGGAGATTTTAGGAAAAATAATTATTTTTGGTAGTTTCCTTTCAAGACTCCACTCTAATACTAATTACAAAAAATTAACTGGTGTTCAGGTAATAATGTGACATTTTTTGATTTTATAAAATTGTTGGTGAGGAAGGTCAATTGCGTATTAATTGCATTTACGCCCTTCAGAAAAACGTAAATATTAACATACTAATTTTCAAGCGATAGAGCATGAAATCATCTATAATGTGACTATCTTTTCAAGTTGAGGGAATAGCCATACTTCGAGAAATGTATTTTATAAAAGAGACTATTTAAAACAGTACGATAATTTGACAGCTCTATTACTCTTTAATTACACCAGGCGAAGACTTGAAATTCGGTACAGATATTCAGTATATCATAAAGTTTCACTGTAAAAAAAATTGTAAACTTTTAAAGATGTGAGTTCAATTTTCACAATTTTTTTGCCGATTTCGTATGGAATGTCTCGTATAATCTATTTCCTTCAAATACTTAATTTATATTCGCACCTCATTCTTGGTCTACCAACTGGGCGTTTTCCCTCTGGCTTTCCTACAAGAAGCTTCCATGCACGTCTTTCATTCCTCATTCGTGCTGCATGTCCTGCCTAACCCAGAGTTTAACTTGACAGCAATATGATTTTTAAGTTGTGGGAATTTTATTTACACTAGCATATTATATTTCTTTTATCTAAAATTTTAGTAACCAGGTCACAAAACTGCTTAAAAAGCATGATTTAAAAATATATTTTTCATTTTTTTAATTCGGGCGTTTACACGGCCATACAATTATTTCAGAACCACAATTAATAATAATAATAATATGTAATGGGCACACAATTAAAAATTGTCATTCTTTATCCGATCTAATCTTGTGCAGAAGGGGTAGATGGGATTCCAAAGCTTTGGTTAGCAACTCATATAGGAGAAGGAAACTTCTATATAAATCCCGATCCACTAGGGAATGTGGTTGTTCGTCTGAGGCGGTAACCCTACCACGTAAAAATATCCAAACTCGTCTCTCTCACAGTAGGCTGGCTATATGTCTTGCTTTTGACTATTTAACTCATGCCACAAATGCTAGTCAGTGACCAATCACGTTTCAGTGAATTTTGTTTTACAACCAATGACAGTCGTGTTTCACCTCGCTCTTTATCGATTTCTCTTTATCAGCTCCTGCTTTTGTGATAAAGAAAGCTCCTCCTTTTTTAATGTTCTGAACAGGTCAAAACATTATTTTTCTCCAACAGATACATTGAATATAGCAAATAATGAAAAGATTCCTTGATTTTACTGAGTTGTTTACTAAAAAAATAAATGAATAATCCGTAATGTTGATTATGATATATAGTTTGATGTGTTTCATTATTTCTCCACTTGGGTGCACTCTTACAATATTGCGATCTTATTTGGCAATAAATAATATGATCAAGTAGCAGTGAATGAACATAACCTCACATTTCTGATTTGTTTTCAAACATCGCCGTTTACATTAAATACGTTATATAAATATTTTAAAAAAACTATAGTTAAACAATGATTTGTGAGTAAACAGCATAAACACTTCGTGAGTCGTGAATTTATCGATAATTTGGAAATCACTCGTGGCATTACTTATGACAATTATATCCTATATACTAATTTTGTTTGCTAGAAAACAAAATATCAGCCTCTAGGGCGTTTAAAATGTTCTAGTATAAAATGAAAGCCTTCAAGTTAACTCTCACTCTAAATGGACTGATTTTGTTGATTAACGAATCCGATATTATTTTTCTTATATGCCGAGTTTCGTTGCGAAAAGTAAAAAAACAATGTCGGTCACTAGAGCCATTTTTAAATTTCTGCTTACATGTATACCCCCACTTCTGATGGCCCGATTTATGTGACTTTTCAGAGAATGCCTTTCTCATTTTATTTCAGTGGCATATTTCGAGCTTCGTTACGAAAAATAAAAAAAATCGGCCGATATAACGATTTTTTAATTTTCTCTTTGGGCCAAACCTACTTCTATTGATTCGATTTTGTTGGTTATCGAAGTTGATCTTCATGTTTTATTTCTTGGTTATATGCCAAGTTTGGTTTCGAAAAAATGCCAAAGCTAGATGTTAACACACACACTGCCATTTTTTATGCTTAGTGGTACCAATGAAGATTTAAAAAAAAAGTAATTTATGTGGGTATAATCTTAATAATTAAATTCCTTTGGAATTCGTTAAATATACTGTGAACGGATAAATAGGCAAGCAAAAAGAGTTAAGCGAATTCATAATAAATCTGCTAGGAGCCAAGACAGATGTTACATGTAATTTAATACGAAGTTCTGCAACGAAATTGCCCTGCGATATGAAACAACTGTGTTAGCGAACAGTTCAATGTTGACATTATAATTCTATGACCATGACATTGTAACTAACATTACGAGTATAGCATAAGAGGTGGTGATATTGCATAAAATGTTGGTAGAATAAAACTTGACAAATTAATTTTGGATTTTATACATGATGTAGTATTATTGGGCGAGAGCGAGGAGATTCTAAGGGCCAACACGCACACTCTATTGAGTAATACTAAGAAATTGGTACTGGAAGTAACATCAATAAAACTGTTCACGCGTAGAAATGCATTATATGATGGAAATGGACAACTGATGACAAATGAGGGAAATTTTGAAGAAGTGGCTGAATTCAAATATCTAGGAACTATAATTACAAATAGGAATGAAATGCATAAATATATTAAACATAGGCTCAATTCTGGAAATGCATGCTATTATGCATTACATGGACTCTTGTCCCAACTCCTTTCAAAAAAGTTTAACTGAAAATATATGAAGCTGTTATTCTCCCAGTTATATTATATGGATGCGAAACATGGAGTGTTATTTTAAGGGAGGAAAAAATATTACGAGTATTTGAGAATAAAGTTCTTAGGAAAATGTTTGGGCCAAAAACAGGTGAACAGACAGGCGAATGGAGGAAACGACATAATGGTGAGCTACATGGTATGTATAGGAAGCCAGGTATAGTAAGAACAGTGAAGTCTACTAGATTGCGATGGACAGGACATGACACGAATGGGGAATGAAAGAGGTGCATGGGAGCTTCTTGTAGGAAAACCAGAGGGAAAACGCCCAGTTGGTAGACCAAGAATGAGGTGGGATAATAACATTATCCATGATTTGAGGGAAATAGATTATACAGAGGATGGTTGGAAAACATAAACACAGGAAGGGATGTATGGAGAGCTTATGTCCGCTCCGGCATGAACCTACGGATTCGATAGAGCCAGTGAGTTAGTTTTTTTAGTTAATTATATATTTTATACATGTTAATTACAAATATATTTTGTAAATATTTGGTTGCTGAACAATAACGCTTTTGTTATCTGATCCAAGAACTTTACGACTGAATGTTGTCATCGTCCCTGTATCATATCTTGTAGTGAGAAACATTTTTGGACATTGAAAGGAAGATATATCAGTGAGATTTATAAATCTCAATCTCATACTTGGGACATTCCATATCAAATCGGACAGCAAAAAATCTTGCAATTTATTTTTTTAATTTTATGTATCCCTAAATATAGTGAATACATTTATAAACGTATTAATACAGAAATTTAATTTTTATCATTTATAGGTTCGTAGTTATAATGATCTAAAATTATCGTAAATATGATAAACTAAAACGTTTACTAACTAATATTTCTGAAACAGTAAACAGCAAAAATTTGTTTCAAACATATTTATATAGGTGATATCATGTAGTTTAAGGGTGTTATTTTTATAATTAGGATATTTTTATTTTCGGTGTCAATTTTCTGTTTTATGGCGGTTTACTGCAGTACATATCAACAAATGAAAACGGAAAAAATACAGGAAACTATTCACGTAATAAGGATTAATTTTCAGCAATTACCCTTTTGGAGAGTTGAATAGTTCAGACAATATAAATGTTTTTTATTCTATTTTCGTAAAAAAAACTCGCGGGTCCACGGCACATCAGATTCATTTCACGACCAAGGTCGCGCGCGTACTTTATTAAAAGAGCTTCATCAGTGACTTTTTCAACTGCCATTAAATCGAATAAATTATTATATGTTGTGCTTAATGGAACAGTACCGTAAATTTATAAAAGTGGCGATATTTTAATTCTTACGCAGTAGATATTTATTTATCAAATTTTATTGCTGAAGTGAGAAGTAAAGAGCTCTGTTACTTACGTTTACTGTGAATTATTAAACAAATTATTTATAACTAACTCACTCACTGGCTCTGTGGAACCTGTAGGTTCATGGCAGCGCGGACATAAGCTCTTCATACATCCCATCCCGAGCTAACGTTTTCCAATTATCCTCTGTATAATCTACTTCCCTCAAATCATGTATAATGTTATTCTCCCACTTCATTCTTAGTCTTCCAACTGAGCGTTTTCCCTCCGGTTTTCCTACCAGAATTTTCCAAGCACCTCTTTCATCCTCCATACGTACCACATGACCTGCCCATCGAAGCCTACGAGACTTAACTGTTCTTATTATATCTGGCTTTCTATACATATCATGTAGCTCACTATTATGTAGTTTCCTCCGTTCACCTGTCTGTTCATCTCTTTTTGATCAAAATATTTGCCTAAGAACTTTATTCTCAAATACTCGTAATCTTCTTTCCTCCCTTAAAACAAATTATTTATTTTGTTACAAATTTTTCATTGCAATTAAATGAAATATAATAAAAACTCTTACACCATTAATTGAATAAACTGGTATAGATTTTTATTATGTTATAATTACTAATTTCAATCTTAAAATAATTTTTATTGAGTGTACTGTATTGTACCCTGGAAACTATGACGAAATAGTGTTGTTACAAGATATCACTTCCAAATAAAACCGAATGTTTTAATACTAGTACCACTTCCTAACAAACGAATGAAATGCTGAATCAGCGCGTCTTCTTAAAACATCTGTTCCTCTATCAACAATTCTCAAGTTCAGATTATTTACTAGACAGTAGATTTAAATCAGTATTACAATCAAATTTAAAATAATCTTTTATTGTTTTTAACTAACAAGTTTGCAGATTGAAGTGTTTTATTTTATTACTGTACATATAATTACACTGTCTATTATGAATAAGCCTAACTGGCGTTATGTGAATGGAAAGTGCTTCAATCCACTCGGACGACGACATAAGAGTAGTTTAAAAAAATTCAGATCTATCCCTCCATGGAACTGTGAGGAACTCTGGGTACCCCAAGAACACTGGCTCTCGGCAAAAATATGTAGTAATTGCAGGCTAATTTTAGAGGGTAAGAGAAATGTTGAGGATGTACAGCCTAACAGATTAACTAATACTGAAAATGAGGAATCCGATGTAACACAACCTAGTAATAATAACGATAGTAGTTCCGACATCGTTAAAGAATCGGCTATACCAACATTAAATGAATCATTTAAATTGATAGGGGAAAGTCCCATTAAGAGAGCAAAAATGTCTCACAATAAATATGTGAAAAATAAATATAAAAGTGTAACTGAGGCAATTAAAAATAAAATTTTCCACCAATTTGACTCTTCAAGTGAAGAAGAGGATAAATATGAAATTGAGGTTTTGGAAAATCTTAAGAAGGCGTTTGCTGCCAGCAGTGATAAAAAAGATAAAATCAAAATTCTAACGTTGCTTCCACTCTCCTGGTCAGTAAGAAGAGTACAACAGCATTTTTATGCACCAAAACATAACATTAAAATAGCAAAATAGCATTCAGAATTGTTACGCCTTTAAAAATTCCATTGATCCCTATCGAGTTTGAACCCGCGAACCTCGGAATCGGAGGCGTGCAGAGTAACCACTAGTCCACGATGATGATGATGATGATAATGTAATAATTGTTATAATGATAATAAAAATAATGTAATGATGATAATAACAATAAAAATATTTGTTAGTGCGCAAAGGACTATTACCAAGTTGCTCCGTCATTGTTTGTACGAGCGAGCGATCTCCACTCACGCGAAAGGTATTGCGGGCAGTCTACACATAGGAGATTTTAGGAAAAATAATTATTTTTGGTAGTTTCCTTTCAAGACTCCACTTTAATACTAATTGCAAAAAAATAACTGGTGTTCAGGTAATAATGTGGCACTTTTTGATTTTATAATTTTTTTGGTGAGGAAGGTCAATTGCATATTAATAGCATTTACGCCCTTTAGAAAAACGTAAATATTAACATACTAATTTTCACGCGATAGAGCATAAAATCATCTATAATGTGACTATCTTTTCAAGTTGAGGGAATAGCCATACTTCGAGAAATGTATTTTGTAAAAGAGACTATTTAAAACAATACGATAAATTGACAGCTCTATTACTATTTAATTACACCAAGCGAAGACTTGAAATTCGGTACAGATATTCAGTATATCATAAAGTTTCACTGTAAAAAAAATGGTAAACTTTTAAAGATGTGAGTTCATTTTTCACAATTTTTTTGCCGATTTCGTATGGAATGTCCCACTTATATCTCACGTACTATAAAGTCGTGGGTA
The DNA here is from genome assembly GCA_030220185.1 of Diploptera punctata. Lineage (NCBI taxonomy): Eukaryota > Metazoa > Arthropoda > Insecta > Blattodea > Blaberidae > Diploptera > Diploptera punctata. The sequence goes on along the minus strand of JASPKZ010000045.1, from coordinate 1,356,822 downwards.
CTGTGTCCGTAGATTTGCGGCACATAAAAGAGCCTCAAGCCTGAATAAAATACCTCTGAGTTAAATCTATTGCCCATTTCACGCCCAGATATGAATTGTGACGCTAATTACTTCAACTGTTAAACAATGTCGTTAAATTGAAATAATAACTTAATAATAAGAATAATAATAAATTTATGCTGAGTGTAGAAACGAGAATATAAGTAGAGGTTATGTTTTGATATAATCTGAGATTTTTTTATCTGCAGAAGAGTAAGACTTAATGTATTTATTTTCTTAATTTATGTTTATGCTTCTACAGATATAAAAGTTTGAAGTTCAATATATCTTAAACATAGTTAACTGTTTATGTTCTCTCTCTCTCTCTCACTCTCACTAACTCTCACTCTCTCTCTCTCTTTTCTCTTTCTCTCTCTCTCTTTCTTTTCTCTTTCTCTCTCTCTTTTTCTCTTTCTCTCTCTCTTTTTCTCTTTCTCTCTCTCTTTTTCTCTTTCTCTCTCTCTCTCTCTCTCTCTCTCTCTTTTTTTTTTTTTTTTTTTTTTTTTACCGCAGCCTCGATTTATAAAATTTTATATCCTCAGATATGATCAGAGCTTCTGACTGCAGTTCATGGGATCCCATATTCGATTCCCGGTCAAAGTTTTTTTTATTAAAGTAAATTATTCCTGTGGTAGCCTATTGTCTAGATTTAGGCCAAGTTTAGGGTTGTGGACTCTCTTCTTGCTTCATTATCATTCATCACCTCGGGGTGACGTAAATCCGGTTTCCCGGCGCCCCAACTTAAGAAGTAGGTTACAATTCCGCCATGCCGAGAGAGAACACCACAAATGTTATAAAGACAACCTGGTGGCATTGGTAGTCCCGCGTCATAGCCGAGTGATTTAAGGCATGATGTCTTGCGCAGAGCTTAAGGGACTTGCGCTGGTTCGAGTCCCCATAGCGGAAGATATTTTTTCATGGAATTTCGGTCAGTATGAGATCGGTGCCCACCTAGCATCGTGAGGAATTTGGGTAGCTAAAATATGTAGCGGCTCCAGGTTGAAAAAACCAATTATAACGGCTAGGGGACCCGACATGCTGACCACATGTTACCACTATACTGGCTGGGTGATTGTCCACCCACTGTGATTAACACATATATGTGTGAGATCAGCAACCGGCTGGTAGGCCAAGGGGTTTATAGACCTCCCTAGCTGTGTAGTGGAGTGGTGACATTGGTAAAAAAATTGTATTTGTAGTCTTTGAAAGTTGGGTTTTGACAAAAAGTGACATGTCCACCGCTGTGGTCTCGAGGTAGCGTGCTGCCGTAACGCAGCTGGCCCGGGTTCGATCCCCAGTCGGGACAAGTTTCCTGGGTGAGGTTTTTTCGGGATTTTTCCTTACCTATAAGATAAATGTCAGGAAAATTTAATGCCCAACCGATCCCCGAACACCATCTGGCCATCAATATCATAATCGCCTAATGAGATTGTTTAATTTAAGGTCTCTCCTGGCGCATCATTACCATTATCATCAACTCTCATATCATCGGGGCGGCATAACCCCACCTTCCAGGCGCCCCAATCTCAGATGTGGGTTACAAATACGCCATGTCAGGAGAGAACACCAGAAATGTCGAAAAAAACTCTTGGATATGAAATAAATGTACCCATTACAGTAGTTTTTTTTAAATTTTAGTACACTTTTAGCTTGTTTTCTTCGCTACCGTACTATTTCATTTTATGCTGTGGATATTACAGGCGAAACCTCCCATGATCTGCAGGTGATCAGACAAATTCTTCACGTATTTTTTTATTACTAACCACTGGCCTTCCAATTGTTATAAGTTATAACCTTCATAGTAATAAAACATCTTAGCGTGTGAAATCTTATTTTTTTCTCTCGATTTTTATACACAAATGCAATTGTTTATTTTAAACGAGGAAGTTATTATCAAGAAGTCCGTGAAAATGTCGATTGCAGAAAAAAATAAGGAAGCCTGTGGACTCCGTAACTATAGGGCTATTACAGTTTTATAAAAAATAAATGGTTTTAAAATAATTTCAAGGTTTTTGCGCATGATTTAAATCAGTGGTTTTCAAAACATCTGGAAAGGAATGGGGAAATTTACAAACTTATAACATTACTACATTACAAAGAAAATCCTCAGTGGCAACATTCAGACTACTAACAGGACACGACTGACTAAATAAACACATACACAGATTTGGCATAGCAAATTCGCCAAAAAGATTATTTTAAGTGCCACGAGTGATTTCCAAATTATCGATAAATTCACGATATCACAAAGTGACGAGTGAATTTATTTAGAGAATTTGGAAATCAAGAGTGGTATTTATTAGGACTATTTAGCGAATAAAATTAAGCTGTTTACTCACAAATCATTATTTAAATATAGTTATTTTAAAATATTTATATATTTAATGTAAACGGCGATGTTTGAAAACAAATGAGAAACGTTTAATATGTTCCGTTTGTTCATCACTGCAACCAGATAATGTTATTTATTGCCAAAGTATCGCAATATTGTAAGAATGCACCCTGGTGGAGAAAAAATGAAACACATCAAACTGTTTATAACCAACATTATAGATTACAGGTATTAATTAATTTCTGATGTCCTATGATGTAAATATGTCAATTATATTTTTCTGGAACGTAAATACATTGGAAATAATACGTTTAAGAAAGTGCAAATAGTGTTTTCTTTTGTGGTACAATCATTTGCTACAAATGTTTTCTATTATATCCCGCAAGTAGTATCTGGTTACATTCGTGCACTATATATATATATATATATATATACAATCTGGAAGCCACTTGCATTCTAGAATTCTTACATCTTAATATATAAATTGTTATATTCAACGTATATATATATATATATATATATATATATATATATATATATATATATAAAGCTTAAACTGGCATTATACAGTTACGTCTGTTGGTGAAACCGACCCTAAGGAAAGAGTGGAGAATGCTGAGTTTGCAGTGAAAGACCTGCTCTTGAGCAGAACACTATGAATGAATGAATGAATGAAGCATCAGTTACGAATTTTAAATGCTGTATTAAGCATTTTTAAATATTAAAATATTAAGCAACCATCCATAAACAATCAGTTTTCAGTAAATTTACTTGTTTTCGAAGTTTCATGATTCTTCAACATTTTTATATATATTAGTGCGTTTGGATATGAAATTTGATTTCTATATTAGATATGATAGGAGAAAGGAATTATTTGCTTTCCATATTTTATGTGAAATAATTTGTTAAAAGTATATTGTGATGCATCTCATGACAATTCACAATATCATGATTGCATAAAACAGAGATGTATTAGAAGATATACAATCATGTTATCCACATGAAGAAGAATGTAGACAATTAAAGCACAATGTGTTTATATGCTAGGAGATTACTTCACGCTTAATCTAAACCTTGAAAGAATTACATAATATGATGATTCTAGCATTATTTTCTCGAAATAAACCAAATTAAAGGCTTGAAATTTGTTGTAATTATTACTATTACAGAGCTTTAAGGACTTTACTACTACTACTACTATTATTATTATTATTATTATTATTATTATTATTATCATCATCATCATCATTATTATCATTATTATTATATTATTATTATTATTATTATTATTATTATTATTATTATTATTATTATTATTATTTCCAAGCTGAGCAAAACATTTCTTCCACTTACTTGTGTTTTGCACTCTTTTAACTTTACTATCCAACCTCTCTTGGTTAACTCTTGTTTTTTCGACTCCGACGCTATTAGGGCATCCGAGGGCTAGGGAGTCTTTCCTTTCTTCCATTTCTTCTTTCCTTTATTTTCTTTTCTTCTCCAGAAAAGCCTGACCAGAGGCTATAAGATAGCAGCCCCATCACTGGTCTTGCCTTCCTTTGACCAGCAACCAATCGAAGGGACTATTATTATGCTTTCAAGTCTTATACGAGAATTTTCCGCAAACGCTGGAGGTAAAATTTTCTATAGGATCGTAACAGGCCTTTGCCTAATACTTGGAAGGAAGAAGAAATATTCCACAATACAGTGATTCTCCTTCAACCCAAAGTGATTTGTCACGAGAGGTTCCTGTCTAAAGCATTTTCTTCCCTCAAATCTCTAGCTTCCATACTTCTCTTCACTCCATCCATCCATCGTTCTCTAGGCCTGCCTCTTCCACTTCTTCCATTAGCTTTCCAATTAAGGATCTTCTTTGGTATTCTCTCTTCTTCCATTCTTATGAGGTGTCCATACCATTTCAAACGTTTTTATTCTCTATACATATATACTTAATATTATTATAATATTAATATTATTATAATTATTACTATTATTATTATTATTATTATTATTATTATTATTATTATATAGTTCGTCTCTATACTTTCAGATTATGGATTTATAAATCGGTAGAATGACCTGTCCTCAATTATGCTTCTGAAACCCGAAAGAAATAAATGTTGGAAACACAAAAAAAAAAAAAAATATTAGGCTCTAGTAAGGTAAACAAGGTATGATAGAATCCGATATAAATATATTCGAGAACAATGCGAAATTGAGCTGATAAATGACTATCAAGAAAGAAGCAAGCATGAAATAATAACGTCTCAAGAATGAGTAATGACAGGTTATCAAAAGTCGTGCGAGATAATATTCAAACTGGCCTGAGATTCCTAGGAAGACAACAAAGACGAAAAAAAAAAAAAAAGAAAAAAACTCCCCAACAAGCTATAAGCCTAGGATTATGAGAAAAATAAAAAGCACCCTTTTTATTATACTCTACTAAGCTCTCTAGTAGTAGTAGTAGTAGTAGTAGTAGTAGTAGTAATAATACTAATAATTTTATTATTATTACTATCATCATCCAAGGAAATGAAATTTCTCATGTATTCAGTATTGTACTGGCACATATACTCAAACCCTCAGAAGTTAAAGAGGACGTACAACTCAAATGTGATAAGTTGTTGGTAGTATAGGCCTACACTGATTTTAATGTTTTAAGAATTACAAAACAGTACCTAATATCTCAGCCGTCCTCAATAATTTGCAATGTTGTTTTATAGGAGGCCTTTCGATAAATTAAGTATCATCTTCTGTTTTCATTTTTGGTACCAAAACAGAAGATGATACTTAATTTATCGAAAGGCCTCCTATAAAACAACAACGCTGCAAATTACTGAGGTCGACTGAGATATCAGGTATTGTTTTATAATTCTTAAAACTTTATCACAGTGACCTCAACGGAGTTTCGTAATGTATCTTAAAAATCTTGAGCCTACACTGATGATGTATTATTAGGCAAAAGCGAGGAAGTACTAAAAGCTAAAGCACAAATCCCATTAAATAATAGTAAACGTTGGGGCTGGAAGTAAATATCAATAAAACTAAATATATGGTCACACTGTGCTGGTTGAGTGGAAGAGAGGGCCTTATGGCCTTAACTCTGCCAGAATAAATAAAGTATTATTATTATTATTATTATTATTATTATTATTTATTATTATTATTATTATTATATAATGGAAGTGGGCAGTTAATAACAAGTGAGGCAAATTTTCAAGAAGTGTCTGGATTCAAATACCTAACCAACTCACCCACAGGCACTATCGAATCCGGAGGTTCATGTCCGCATGGACATAAGCTCTCCATTCATCCCTATCTTGAGCGACAATTCCCTTTAATTTACTTCCCTCAAATCATGGTTATTCTACCACCTAATACTTGGACTACCTACTGAGCGTTTTCCATGCCCCTTTTTCATTTCCCATTAATGTCGCATTCCCTGCTCTTCGTTTCAGTCTATGAAATTTAACTGTTCTTATTACATCTGGTTTCACATAAAGATCATGTAGCTCACAGTTATTTAGTCTTCTCCGATCACCTGGCTCGTCTCTCTTTGGTACAAACATTTTCTTAATAACTTTATTTAAAATACTCGTATTCTTTTGTCCTTAAAGGAAGAGCCTATGTTTCACATCCATACAATATAACGGGAAGAATAACAGTTTTATAGTACTCGTATTTTTTAGAGAAGTTGAGATAGCAATAGGCTCTGTAATACGTAATAGCCTGCGTTTTCAAAATTAAGCAGTGTTTAATTTCTTTCTGGTCACATGTTACTCGCTGTCAGCTATAGAGAAATACACTTTTTTTATTACATTATAATTTCAACCCGTGTTTTACCATGGGCATATCACGGGATATTTACAGTTATTTACATACATTTACATCAATATTAATAAAATTCATTGTTAAAACCGTTGAGGTGGAGAGTCATAAAATAAAATAAGTTAAAATATACCTTCTTAGGTAAAATCCGTCGTCCTCAACTTATAAAATATATAATATTTATGCCTGTAGGCCTTTATGCCTTAGGACCAGCAGCATCAACCATCATACTGGATGCTGTAGCGAAGAGTGAACTGCTGAAGATGGAACGGATGTTCTGAAAGGCCTACAGGCATAAAGATTGCATATTTTATAAATTGAGGACGACGAATTTTACCTAAGAAGGTATATTTTAACTTATTTTATTTTATACATTTACATGTTGTCTTGCTGCAGTTTGATTGTTTAAGAGTTTATTCTTGAAGTGAGCGGAGGATGTTGCTGATGAGGTTTCTGAATTAGCTAGGTCAAGAAACACCCACCAGGAAGCACATGCCCCCACGCGGGAAATACGGGTTAGACTAGTGCTACATTAGATAACAATAACTTAGAAAGAGATGCTACAAAAAGAGAGGAGTGGAGGAAACGTATGAGAGAAGCTAATCCCTGATTTGGTTGTAGGCGACAGAAGGGGACCTATCTCAAGCACTACTGCCTGAGCGAACTCGCTCAATAATAAATTACATTGTGCCCTTGAAAACATTGTGGTATTTGAAGATGGATACTTGCAACACGGAATTCAATTTATCTGAAAGCTTCGTTATTGTTACATGTGTGTAGACACACGTGCTGATCAGGTGAAATGTTTGTTCCCCAGTTATTTCGGATACTTTCTTACAGAAATCGAGGATATAACAACATGATAACTGAATGAGACCAAGTGAGTTGTCTCAGGCAGTATTGTTTGAGCGTGGTCTCGGGTTGAAATCCCGGTGCAGACCAACTGATTTTTTCTTGGTTTTCTTCAGTCATCCAGGGAAATGTTGGGTCGTAATTTCCTTATCAGAATCCATTTCATTATAACCTATAATTAACTAAATGACATTTTGCCTCTAGTTCCGAGGGACGCGGGTTCAAACCCGGACGAGATTGGCGGATTTTTAGGATGGAAAAATCCAAGGGACAAGTACTCCGGGAGGGACTTTAAGCTGTGAGTATCGAGTCTGAAGATTTTCAGGTTCGTAAAGGAACCGAAAGTCCCACGCCGTAGCCGAGTGGTTAAGACAGGAAGCCTTGGCGCAGAGCTACGGGTTTGCGCTGGTTCGAGTCTCCATGGGGAAAGAAATTTTCTCATGGTATTTCGGCCAGTATGGGACCGGTGCCCACCCAGCATCGTGAGGCATTTGGGTAGCTACAATAAGTAGCGGCTCCAGGTTGAGAAAACCAGCTATAACGGCTGGGGGACTCGACATGCTGACCACACGTCACCCCTACACTGGCTGATGATCATCTACCTCTGTGATTGACACATGTAGATGTGAGACCAGCAGCCGGCTGGTAGGCTAAGGGCCTTCTAGGCCTGTCGCGCCAGGAGTTTTTAAAATAACCGAAACCCTAAATAAAGATACCTATTTGCAAAATTTACCGACCGTTGCTCATACAGTTAATACCTGAGTTGCCCATTTGGTGTCTCACTGAGGCGATATGCCGACCCCATATATCACGTAGATACCTATGGATAAAAATTCGTAACTATACTGCAGCCACTGATTCTCCAGCCTTGACGTTTTCACGACAGTGTTGCCATTAATGGATATTCAGTGGGAGTGGCCGCTTTATGTATGCGGTTATCAGACATACAGCTGACAACATCTCAGCAATTTCAAACCTTACTAGCGCGCTATAGCTGCGTCAAGAGCAGTGATTGGTTGTGGCAGACATCTACTCTCACTACAACCATATCCTTATTGGCAGTAGAGGGCGAATTCTCCCTTTACCCCTCGTATAACCTACACTTCAGAGCCGGACATATGGCGACTTGGGTATACATTAGCTAGGTTGAAACACTCCCACTAGGGAGTGCCCTAATCTCCATACAGGGAAAAACCGGGAAAAACGGGGTATATAGAACAACTGGTATTGGGTCTAGTGAACTGGATGTTTATAGACGCTCATACATAAGCTCTCCATGCAATCATATCGTAAGCTAGGAAAATATTCCTCAAATCATGGTTAATCTTATTTTCCTACCTCATTTTTGGTCTACCTACTGGACGCTTTCCCTCTGATATTGCCCCTGTTTATATCCCATTTTGTCACATGCCCTGTTCTTCGCATTCTACGAAACTTAACTCTTATTACATCTGGTTTCTCATGAACCTCATTTAAATGTTTTCTCCATTCACTTTTATGTTTATCTCCTTTTCGTCCAATAATATTTTCGTAAGACTATTATTCTTAAATACTCGTAATATTTTCTCCTCTCTTAAGGAGATCATGTGTATTACATCCATGATTTCATCGTAATCGCAGTTTCATATCACTAAACTTTCACAAGATCATATGACTGTACTCGATAATGCACCGTTTTCCGCTTTTAAGTACCCGGTGTCCACAAAGTCCTGCTACCAAAACAATGTAACTTAGCTCGTAAACTATTTGAGATATTAGTCATTCAAAATATATCTGCAGGCGGAAGAATTAGGAAGCTCTGTTTGTTGCTACACGTGACGTCATATAAGGCAGTGTATACTGTCAGCGTCCCACGTCCCATTCGTTCTCTATGCCTCTGAACTCACAGTGTCACGTGTTCTATTCCTGCATAAACACGACTGCAGTGCCCTCCGTCAACAACTGCGCTTACTCCTTAAACGGGTAATAGTGGCGTGCTGTTTTTCTTTTTTGCAATGTATTCTACATCTCTCAAAGTTTTGTTAACATTTGTTGCAGATTGTGATTTAAACGACAATGACGACACCTCAGGAAATTATGGACGATTTAGATGGAGGATCTCTTCCATGTTACTGGAGGAAATTTCGCAGAATAGTTACTGGTGATTTACGATACTCAGCATACGGCCATAAACATTGGGTATTTCCTGTGGTGTCGTCATTGTTTCTTTTCTTCCATTTTTCGTTTACACTGTTTTTTCCTTCTTCTTTTACATTTTGTTAACTTTATTTTATTCTCACACATAGGCACAAGGACAGAACACATACTCAGACCCAAGGTGGAGATTTAAAATCCCGCCTACCCCGCCGGGAATCGAATCCGGGTCGGCGGAATGGAAGGTAGGGACTCTACCGACTACGCCACGGCGACGGACATTTAAATCACAATCTGTAACAAACGTAAACAAAACTTTGAGAGATGTAGAATACGTTGCAAAAACCGCATGTCTCTATCTCAAATAGTTTACGAGCTAAGTTGCATTGTTTTGGTAGCAGGACTTTGTGGACACCCTGTACAATAAAATAAACAGTTCTTCTACTTCAATCAGGGATTAGGCTCTTAAGTCTGTTCCGACTTCACATATTCTCCAATCAACGTTTCCGTGGTCTTCCCAAATCTCTCCTTCCTTTAAGTTATAATAAAATTCTTCTAGGAATACGACTGTAGCTCATTCTAGGTGTTCAATCCATTGTTGATCTCTATAACGATGAATCCTTTCCTCTAATGATCCATCCATAGTAATTCTGCCCGAAGGCAGGTCCTTCACTGCAATCATAGCATTTTCATGCTATGCTTGCAGCTTTACTAGGGAATTGTAGGTGTGGTATCTTCCCGTTGCTTTCCACACCGGTGAAGGATGATGATGGTGATGATGATAATGATAATGATGATGATGGCCATATGATTTCGGGGATCGTTTGGACCTTGAAGTTTTCCTGACATTTGTCTTACAGGTGAGGATCGATAAAAACCTCACCCAGAAAAACTGCCCCGGCGATCGAACCCGGGCCCGCTGCGTGACAAGGCAGCACGCTACCTCGAGACCACAGCGGTGGACTCCTCTAATGATATTACATTTAATTCTTTTCTTATATCTTAACTGATCTCAAAAACCTCATTTATGAAGCCTGCAATTTTTTAATGTCATTTTGTGTCATAGTCCAAGTTTCTGATCCATATAGTGGAACTGTTATTGATGCCACCGTATAGAATTATAGAAATAGTTATAATTTCAAAACCATACATACAAAAATACTAATGTTGATAGTATTTGAAAGAGGAGATTGGAATATTTTTATCCAATGTTGTTAATTTTAGAAACCTCACTCTTGTACAAACTCTTCGTAAGAACAGTCTTAGCAGTTTCATTGTTTCGGAATTCACTAAAAAAACTGCAAAAAAAACTTTTAGCAAAGAATATTTTAAGATTGTTCGACTAAAGAAAAATTAATAGATACATGAATGGAGAAAACTACATAACAGTGAGCTACATGTTCACATATATTCAATGTGTGATATTAGGCTCACACGTCATACATAAAGATAATCTCCTAAAAATGATCCCTGCAAGATTTAAGCTCAGTTTTAACTCTTAATCCCTTAAGGGGCGAGAATGGGTGAAAAGTAAAATGTCCAAAATAATCGAGAATAGTGTCGAAATCAATGTTTTCGGGATCGCTTATCTGCTTGGTGACAGTCTCGATGACATTTAAGTCCATGATTGATATCTAGCTCCCTTAAGGAGGAGGGGAATAGAAGAAGTGAAGAAATACAATTTCAAAAAGTGGCCGATATTAATGTCAAATCCATAGTTTTCAGAATCGCTATGCTGATTGGTCATAGTCCCAATGAAATTTAAGTCCAATTTAAGCCCTAGCATCCTAAAGGGGTGAGGGGTGGTAAAGGGTTAAACTAGAATGATAACAGTGAATGGGATTAGTCTTAAATCCATATTTTCGAAGTTGTTAAGGTGATTGGTAAATGTGCAGGTGTCATGCAAGCCCAAGTTTAATCCCTGGAACACCTAGGGAATGAGAAGGGTGAAGAATAATATCCAAAATTGAGAAGTTGAAAGGAATATGGGCGTAACTCATGTTTTGCCCTTTTTTCATTCAATGCATTTTTGGACTCGCCATTTTGTACTTGGTCAGCCTGAAAAGTTTCATTTCGATATATCGATTACAGCAGGTTCAGCAGCTGATTGTATCAATTCAAATAAACAACAATGTTATGCATTTAGTTATATATCAATTGCTAATATCTCAAAACGTATATTTTTTAATTGTGCCCATATTCCATTCAACTCCTCAATTAGTGTCTAATCCGTGTTTTTCGGGGTCAGAAAGCTCATTGGTGACAGTGCAGATGTCACGTAAATCCAAGTTTGAACCATAGTATCCTTATGGGTTGAGAATGAACAAATAATAATATATATTAAATATGTAATGCTTATTTGCATATTTACCTTTATACTTTTCGGTCTATTCTTTTTTATTTTATTCTTATTTTCAGATATTATTATTATTATTATTATTATTATTATTATTATTATTATTATTATGTACATTTTCAATAAAAATCCATAAAAATAACTTTCTTTGATTTCATTAACTCTGCAATGGGGTACTCTATAAAATAATGATAATAATATTATTATTATTATTAATATTAATACTTACTTACTTACTTACTCACTGGCACTATCCAACCCGTAGGTTCATGGCCGCGCGGACATAAGCTCTCCATACATCCCTATCCTGAGCTAATGCTTTCCAATCATTCCCTGTATAATCTACTTCCCTCAAATCATAGTTAATGTTATTCTCCCACCTCATTCTTGGTCTACCAACTGGGCGTTTTCCCTCTGGCTTTCCTACAAGAAGTAATGAAGACAGTGTAATCATTATTATTAGTTTATTTATGGTATTAGTATTCTGTCCTTTTAAGTCAAGTATTTTCAGGTATTGTAATTTCAATTTTCAATGCAAGTTTTGACTGCTTGTGAAATATTACAAGAAAGAACTTAAAAATATGTAAGTGTATACATGTACATAATATTAATAATAATATTATTATTAATATCAATAATATTAATAAATCAGTGTTTTATTAATATATAATATGAGTTCGTATTTTTACATTATGGGGGCACGCCGTAGCGTAGTGGTTAAGGCACTGAGCTACAAGCCGGAGGGTCGAGGGTTCAAGTCCCGTTGGGGTCAGGATTTTTAAACTGACCCAAACCCTCTGGCGGCACTATGACCCTGGGGTCTACTCAGCCTCTAACGGAAATGAGTACCAGACGCTTGTTCTGGGGGTAAAGGCGGCCGTCACGCAGGGCTGACAACCCGGCTGACGTAAAGTGCCGATTGTCTATAAAAAGTGGGAGCCTTAACTTCCTACTACCCCAAGGGCCTCCGGGCCTGTTGTGGGATCACTTTACTTTATTTTTACATTATATTATTCATATGATTTTTTAATTTTCTAGTCGACACCGGGACTTGAACTAAGGATCTCTCCAGTGGAAGTTCTTTGAATACTGTGATACCCTTTTGTGAAATTTAACCAAACTGAATATCTGAAATTCTGGGCTTTAATAATACGCGACCGTCAAAGTGAACAAAGGTAGCCGTGACCCATACAATCTAGAGAAAGTTACCTTGGGATCATTCTAGTAAAACTATCACTGGAGTACATAAGCGTTTATCAAAACTGGTCGAAATTGCCGCCACTGTACACTTGTTTTTATATTTTCAAAAAACTGTACACTATATTATTCTGAAAATTTATTTTCAAACTACCGTAAATATTTTGCTAGTTCTAAGCACTGATGGAATTTCGAAAACTTCCCTTTATTTAGCAATACATTCTTTGGTGTGAATATTAGTATATCTAACTACCATTTCCTTATTCGCGAGTGATATGTTCAACAAATATGCCGCTAATATGGAATGGTATTAAAAAAATAATTTGTATGGGTATATAGGGGATATGTTACAAGGTTCCAAAATAAAATAAAAATTATCATAAGTAATGCCACGAGTGATTTCCAAATTATCGATAAATTCACGACTCACGAAGTGAATCAAAATAAAGTCAATTAACGAGAGATTTTGAACATTTTTACACGCTTTATATTAGCTTGACCTGTATCTATCTATCTATCTATCTATCTATCTATCCATCCATCCATCCATCCATCCATCCATCCATCCATCCATCCATCCATCCATCCATCCATCCATCCATCCATCCATCCATCCATCCATCCATCCATCCATCCATCCATCCATCCATCCATCCATCCATCCATCTATCTATCTATGTAACGGAATCTTTCAACGCGATTTTCACCCACTTAAAATCATTGGATCGACTTGAAACTTTGTATACTTGTAGAGGACCCGTGACAATACAATAATTTCATATTTATTTTCTAAAATCCTGGCCATAATCATCAGAAAATCAAAAAAAGTGTTTTTGTATCAATGTAACGGAATCTTTCAACGCGATTTTCACCCACTTAGAAACGTTGGATCGACTTGAAACTTTGTATACTTGTAGAGGACCCGTGACAATACAATAATTTCATATTTATTTCCTAAAATCCTGGCCATAATCACCAGAAAATAAAAAAAAAGTGTTTTTGTATAAATGTAACGGAATCTTTCAACGCGATTTTCACCCACTTAGAAACATTGGATCGACTTGAAACTTTGTATACGTGTAGAGGACCCGTGACAATACAATAATTTCATATTTTGTTTTTAAAATCCTGGCCAGAATCATCCGAAAATCAAAAAAATGAAAACTGGTATAATAGGTTGCGGACTTGTCGAGTTTTTAGTCAATCGTTGTAAGAGCTCAGTTGGTAGAGCAGTGAACTCTTGGTATATAATTTCAGTAATCCATACGTCGCTGGTTCAAATCCGGCAGGGGGGGGGTTTATTTTATAGAAGAGTATTACTTTTAGCTCATACTACAATAGTATCGAATTTAAAGATATTTACATTTTTATCTTATTCTGTAAAATATTAAAACTAAAAAAATAAAAAATAAATAATAGTTTTAAAAAACTAAAAGAACACGCTTTATTAGAAAACTAAAAAATGAAAAATAATTTTAATTTCCAATACGCTTGGGATAAAATTAAAGTGGTCAACAAAAAAAAAATCATCTCCAACACATATATAATAAAATTAGAGTTATCAAGAAAAGAAAATAATTTTACCATCAAAAGCGTGGGTGCTTTTTATGATTTTTACATTTTCTTCTTAGAGAGCTTACTTTTATCAATATCTGTTTATTATCAAATATATTAATTGATATAGAGCACCCCACGCTTTTGACGGCAAAATTATTTTCTTTTTGTTGATACCTCTAATTTTATTGTATGTGTTGGAGATGATTTTTTTGTTGACCGCTTTAATTCTATCCCAAGCGTATTGGAAATTAAAATTATTTTTCATTTTTTAGTTTTCTAATAAAGCGTGTTCTTTTAGTTTTTTAAGACTATTATTTATTTTTTTCTTTTACTCGACATTATATATTGACAACAAAGCAGAAGAGACGGCGTGTTATTCAATCAAAATTATTGCAACGAGTGGCAAGTTGATACAATAAAACACCGATCATGGGATGGCGGCATTTATTACGGACGTAGAGTCACGTGAAATATAGCGGCGGCGGCGGCTTTCAACAAAGAATTTTAGACTTAGTGACAATAAGGTTTGTTTTACTTTGATATTAATCAGTCCATTTGATTTGAATCGTTATTTGTAAAAGCCTGCTTGGCAGGTGCCTAGAGTAAAGAAAAAGTTGCCGATGCGTTAATAAAGGATACTAATCCTTCTTATATACCGACTGGATCCGCGAATAAATACATTTTTAAACCCACGAATAATGAAAACGCGAATAAGGAGTTTTTACTGTACTCTCAGGTATGTGGTTCATTCGATTCTGACAGAAAAAAACTGATAGACTACCTGATTAGACAAGTAGCGAAATCTGGTCAAGAAATTTAGAATTAAAGATTTGAAATTACGGTATGCTAACTGCGTAATTACTTACTTAAATGTTATCTGCTATGATAGCAACCTTTTGAGCCGGGATTCTATCTGAAACAATGATAAAAAAAAGCATGTAAAAGCAGCATAAACTAAATAATTTTCAACAGTTAAAGGATTAATTAGATTAAATTATTATTCTAATGTTTATTTTTAACAACTAAGCTTACTGGCGACGCATTTCAAATCAGAGGTGAACGGGACGAACAAATTTTGGCCAGAGTATCCTTATTTCAGGCTTAGTTCTTTTACATTCCATAAATCTAAGGTATTTCCCTTCTGAAGGAAGGAATATTCAAGCGTTTTACGCTCTTAAAAATCGATCGACCCCGGCCGTTTTTGAATCCCCGAATTTCGGAACCAGATGTGTAGATTGTAACCAGTAGTCTACCATAGCACTGTATATCTTCATCTTTGTATTTTAGCATTTTAAAATCAGAAATTTAGATTGTGATGTGTATATTTAAAATAAAGCCAGGAAAGACTCTATAATAAAATTATACAAGGCAATGGCAGTGCCTATTATTACTTATGGATCCGAAACATGGACAGTGATAATACAACAATCTGCCAGAATACATGCTGCTGAAATGAGATTCCTCAGACCAATAGCAGGATATCAAAGAACAGACAAAAAACATAACATAGAAATAAGACAACAACTAAAAGTAGAGGGATTAAACACAACAATAGAGAAATACAGAACAAACTGGAAAGAACACTTGGCAAGGATGACTGAGAATAAAATGCCAAAAGCAGCATACAGCTATTCACCACAAGGAAGAAGAAGTTTGGGAAGACCGAAGAAAAGATAAAAGGAGCAGCAATTTTCGAGCCGGAACAGGCTAGTAAATAAGCCTAAACCGTGAAGAAGAAGAAGAAGAAGATGATGATGATTTGTATATTTATCTTTTTGTATAGCGTTCATACATATTTTTGAATTTTATAGTATTTTAAAGAAAAACATGCTATTTAATAAGAGTTCATTATAATGACCAAGTGTCTATACTCGTATATCCCTACATAGTACATAGTGTTCTGCGCAAGAGCAGGTCTTTCACTGTAAACTCCTCATTCTCCACTCTTTCCTTAACTCATCCTTGCATTTTATATCTGCATACACGGCATATATTTTAATATTGTGTATCATCTGATGTATTTTTCTGCCTCTAACTTTCTTTCCGTTGACCATTCCTTCTAGGGCATCCATCAGCAGGCAGTTTCTTCTTAGCCAGTGGCGAATCCAATTTATTTTCTTCTTCTTTATATGAGTTCCAGCATTGTTCTTCCTTCACGAACTCTGTCTAGTACATCTTTTATTCTTTATTTTTTTTTATTTTGTCTGTCCATTTTACACGCTCCATCCTTCTCCATATCCACATCTCAAAAGCTTCCAATCGCTTTTCCTCATTCCGTCGTAATGTCCAATTCTCTGCACCATACAATACTACACTCCACACAAAGCACTTCACTAGCCTCTTACGTAATTCTATTGCCAAAGGTCCGCAGAAAATAATTATCTTCTTATTAAAATCTTATTTTGCCATTGCTATCCTCTGCTTTAGTTCTTGACCGCAGTTCATGTCACTATTGATAGTACAACGCAAGTATTTGAAGCTCTCCACTTGTTCAATAGCCTCATCTTCAATCCTCATGTCTATCTTCCTTGGTTTCCTTCTTGTAATCATGACCTTCGTCTTATTTATATTTATCTTCATCCCATAATCCTCGCATCTGTCATTTAGCTCCATCAGCATGTTCCTCAGTGTCATTGCATCTTCTGCTAGCAAGGCCATATCATCAGAAAATCTTATGCACTTAATTCTTCTTCCTCTCTTGTTTACGTCTCCCGTATTCCTGAAGTAATTCCTACATGCTTGTTTTATAACTTTAGGAGCGTATAACATGATGAAAACAAATATTCTTGGGGAATTGCTTTGTGCGGAGAAGCCTTTAGATTTTAAAGGTGAAACATGATGTGAGGCGCGACGTTCACTCAGCCTCCTCACTAAATAAGCAACCCATCATTAATAGTCGGGTGAGGGAAAATAAATGTATAAATAACTAATTGAATAAATCATTGCTTATATTTTAAACAAATCAGAAAAAAACATAGAATATAATTATAAAATTATTTTTTTTAATTGAATAATTCCTTGAAATGAATATGAAATAGGAACGATCAGTTATGACTGATATAGGGAAAGGCTGATTGATGTCTGTAACGCACCCTATTGTATGTTGATGTGCTCGAGACATTCGTTGAACAAGATAAAGATCAAAAGAATTATTTCCAGTACACAGGTTTAGATACATCTTATTCAGCCTGTTAGAACTGACAATGTACACGAGACAGCTAAATTCAATAGAAAAAAAATTGATGAAATTTTGGGAAACCGAGTAAACTGGCATTTTGACGTAAGATGATTCAAACCAATTAAAGGCGAACGAAGCCACCAGAACATTCTAGAAAATACTAGAAGCTTTTTACAAAATTAGTCGGGATTCCCGGGCTACTTGTGTAAACTTATGTCCTAATTTTAGCCAACCTCAAAAGTAGGAGTGTCCTCAAACATTTGGTGACGTCACAACGAACCAAAGGGTCCAGAACCCACCACCCTACGCACTTCTAACTTCTTTTGTCGTGGTGCCGCTGGCACGAGTAAAACTTAACATATTCATCGTGCTAATGCGAGCACATATATTCGTAGTTTATCGACCATCGGAAATATAAAATAGGCGCGGTGTAATTAAGAATTCAACCGTCTACTCAACTTAAAGTGTAGTCATATGATAGCGCCAATCGTACATACCTTGATTTGTTTTATTGTGTGTGCAACGAAAATCAAGTTATTATTGCATCTACAACTTGTCTTTTCTCAACGAGATAGAATCGTGTCCACACAATCCTTGTGTATCCCGGGAACAAGAGCATCTCATCCTACCGCAACCCACTGAGCTACCCGAGGTCCTCGATTAGAAGAGGAATCCTTCTTCATTCCTAGAGCCCACTAAATCCCATCACCCCATTTATTCTGTTCCAGACGAAAAGAAATATTCTTGGACAATTACTTTGTCCAAGGAGATCTGCCTTTAGATGTTAAAGCGTGAAACATGAAAAGAAGTTTTCTTGGACATTTGTTATGTTCAACAACAATGCTGCCTTATGGGAGTTATGCCTACTTAACCAATCTAATTTAGATACGATTATTTCCCGACACATGTCAACGAATGACAGCCCATTGCCTCAAAGAGACATCTAGTAGGTAACAAAAGTATTGGGCCTACTTAGATGGGAAAGGTGGATTAAATTTTGCTCAGAGCTTCTAATTTAATCTTGAGGCTCTTTTACGAGCCCGGGATATCTTCAGACTCATGACTCTCAGCCTAAATTTCTTCTCGTAGAACTTATTCCTTAGTTTTTCCATAAAAAAATCCAATGCAGGATTTCAATCTACAACCCTCGGGTCTAGAGACAAGGAACGAATACCGCTAGGCCACCGGTTCAGTGTAGTAAGTCGATATTTATTCACAATCTGAACAGGAACTACATTTTGTTGTAGATAATACGTATCCTGAAACCAATCACATATAGTTCAGTTCTGGCTTCTGTAGCCGTATTTAAAGGGATATAAATGTTGTATGGTGCAGTAGGAGGGGAGGATGAGTTTCAGGTGCAATCAGTTTTGAAAACACGTTGCATTTTTTTATCTACTAGTTCTGTGTTAGTGAAAATTTGGGTTTTCTCGTATGTTTGGAGTGTTTATTATAGAATAGTGTTGATTTTATAACAATTTATTTTATTATTTTCATTAATAATAACATATTTTTTGCATGGCTACTACTTCCCTCCCTCACTCGGCAGTATTATCTCCTGCCACGCGCCTAGGATCGGATTCATCAAGACGGCTGCAGTTATCAGAACTGGACCATAACAGTAGGGAGACGTACTGGTCTCTATTGTACGATTCAGTACCACCTATTCAGTTTAGTAATCAATACTTATAAAATTCTTTGTTATAGAATAAAATGTTAAGATATTAAAAATATAAGTACCTGATATAACAGTCATCCTCAACTAAATTGAATTTCTGTGTAACAAATTTCTTAAGGGTAGTCATGAGTGAATTTTGAGTGAAAATTAACGAAAACACACATTTTGTGTTTTATCTTTCATAAAATTTTCCTATGCTTCCTGTTCAAGAGAGTATATAACTTATCGCTATTTCGCCATTATTAAAGCCTGGCGGCCTGAACTAGTGGCAAAAATGATACCAATATATCAAAGATTGGCATCAGATGTATTATTGGAGAGAGGCACAAATGGAAAAACCCAAAATGGTAATGAGAGTCTCTACCATACAGTTTGGCACAAATAACCAAAATAAATATTTGTTTCAACACAGAAATTGGAACTGTGTGTTTTAAAGCAGTCAGAAGCATGAAAAAACTTTGTTTCCTTTTTTCTCAAAGTGTATTTTTCAAGCGCATGCCATTTAAAAAAGTTCCTTGCACTGCAATTTTTGCCTTATTCAACTGAAAATTTCAGCACTTATCTGTAAGAATACAAAGAACCAAAATTGCATTGGATTTTAATCATACTCAAAATTATCATGAGTCATGATTTTTTATATTGTCATATTTATTTCGATTTCTGCCAACGTGAAAAATCAGTTTAAAAACTTTTTTTTTCTCAAAAGTATTAACAGCACAGAAAAATCCAATGCAAATTTAGAAACAATGAGCATAACGAATATCCTGACAAAATATTGGAACAAAATATTGAAAATTGTACTGCAAGGAACTTTTATAATTAATTAAAATAAAAAAGAGAAAAATAATGTAACTTACTTATTTACTTACTCACTGGCACTATCGAACGTAGGTTCATGGCCGCGCGGACATAAGCTCTCCATACATCCCTATCCTGAGCTAATGCCTTCCAATCATTCCCTGTATAATCTACTTCCCTCAAATCATAGTTAATGTTGTTCTCCCACCTCATTCTTGGTCTACCAACTGAGCCTTTTTCCCTTTGGCTTTCCTACAAGAAGCTTCCATGCACGTCTTTCATTCCCCATACGCGCAACGTGCCCTGCCCATCGCAGTCTACGAGACTTAACTGTTCTTATTATATCTGGCTTCCTATAAAGACCATGTAGTTCATTGTTATGTAGTCTTCTCCATTCACCTGTCTGTTCATCTCTCTTTGGTCCAAAAATTCTCCTAAGAACTTTATTCTCAAATACTCGTAATCTCCTTTCCTCCCTTAAAGTAAGAGTCCATGTTTCGCACCCATATAATATAACTGGTAGAATAATAGTTTTATATATTTTTCAGTTTTAACGTTTTTTGAAAGGAGTTGGGACATCAAGAGCCTCTGCAATGCATAAAAGCACACATTTCCAGAATTGAGCCTATGTTTAATTTCTTTGTGCATCTCATTCCTATTTGTGATTATTGTTCCTAGGTATTTGAATTCAGCCACTTCCTCAAAATTCCCCTCATTTGTCATTAGCTGTCCATTTCCATTATATAATATATTTCTACGTGTGACCATATATTTAGTTTGATTGATATCTACTTCCAGTCCTAATTCCATAGTGTTACTCAATAGTGTGTGCGTGTTGTCCTTTAGTATCTCCTCGCTATCGGCCTATAGTACTACATCATCAGCATAAACTAACACCTTATTAATACCATTGAGTTGTAAGCCTTCCTCATCCTCTAAAGATTTGATGGCATGCTCCAGTACAAAATTAAATAGTAAAGTAATGTAACTTGCGAACTAATATAACAAATCACTTGAAATTTATCATAAATGTTATTCATACAGGTAGACATCTTCGGCAAAAAAAAAAAAAATTGAAAGAAATATCTCTATTACTCTATTATCACTCATGGCTACCCTTAAAGTAGTTAAAATTATGAAGGCCTTTCAGAATCATGTCCCATTTTCTGCATTCCATTAGGTACTCAAGGCCTTCATGATTTTAACTACTTGCCGAAGTTTCTTAAACAGATATTGAGGACGACTGTTTTATCACTCACTCACTCACTCACTCACTGGCACTATCGAACCCGTACGTTCATGGCAGCGCGGACATAAAGCTCTCCATACATCCCTATCCTGAGCTAATGTTTTCCAATCATTCCCTGTATAATCTACTTCCCTCAAATCATAGTTCATGTTATTCTCCCACCTCATTCATGATCTACCAACTTCCCTCTGGCTTTCCTACAAAAAGCTTCCATGCAAGTCTTTCATTCCCCATACGTGCAACATGTCCTGTCCATCGCAAGTCTACGAGACTTAACTCTTCTTATTATATCTGGCTTCCTATAAAGACCATGTAGTTAAATGTTATATAGTCTTCTCCATTCACCTATTTGTTCATCTCTCTTTGGTCCAAAAATTTTCCTAAGTACTTTATTCTCAAATACTTGTAATCTCCTTTCCTTCCTTAAAGTAAGAGTCCATGTTTCGCATCCATATAACTGGTGAAATAATAGTTTTATATATTTTCAGTTTAACGTTTTTTGAAAGGAGTTGGGACATCAAAAGTCTCTGCAATGCATAAAAGCACGCATTTCCAGAATTGAGCCTATGTTTAATTTCTTTGTGCATCTCATTCCTATTTGTGATTATTGTTCCTAGGTATTTGAATTCAGCCATTTCCTCAAAATTTCCCTCATTTTTCATTATCTGTCCATTTCCATTATATAATGCTTTTCTACGTGTGACCATATATTTAGTTTTATTGATATTTACTTCCAGTCCTAATTCCATAGTGTTACTCAATAGTGTGTGCATGTTGTCCTTTAGTATCTCCTCACTATCGGCCAATAGCACTACATCATCAGCATAAACTAACAGCTTATTAATACCATTGAGGTGTAGGCCTTCCTCATCCTCTAAAGATTTGATGGCATGCTCTAGTACAAACTTAAATAGTAGAGGAGATAGTGCATCTCCTTGCTTGAACCCATTCTGGATTTCAAAAGTGTCCGAAAACTGTTTGCCTACACGCACCCTACTCTTTGTGCCATTTAGACACATTCGTATAAGTCTAACTAACTTTTTAGGAATTCCGAACTCCAACACGATACTATATAACTTCTCCCTCTTAATTGAATCATATGCTTTTTTGAAGTCTACGTATAGTTGATGTACAGTACCCATTATATTCCCATTTCTTTTCTAAAATCAGTCTTATACTAAAAATCTGATCTGTTGTAGACCTGTTTCTTCTAAATGCAAATTCATGATCTCCTAGAATGTCATCAATACACGACTGTTTTATCAGGTACTTATATTTTAATATCAGTATAGTAAGTAGATATTTATTCAGAATCCAAATCATGAGTTAGATTTTGTTTTAGATAATACGTATCCTCAAACCAATCACATAACAGTAGGGAAACGTGCTGGTTTCTCCTGTTTAATTCGGGTGCGATGTTACAATGTAAAGTCAATGTAATGTCGCTGAGCCATTCATTCAAATTATAATTCTAGTGTTTATTCAAGTGTTACTTGACAGAAATTCAGTAACGCATTTGTAATTTCTGCGCGTCATCTTCTGGTGGACGTGTGTGATTACAAGGTTATGTTTGTCTTTAAAAAGAATGTAATGTGTCAGGTTTGCCACTAATTCATTAATCAAACTTTTGACTCAGTAATTCTTATTATTTACTTATTGGAAATAGATCAGAGTGAAATTTAGAATGTTTAACCAAAACATCGACTTCGTATTGTGCTAAGTTATGTGTAAATTTTAAGTACCAATAAAGTCTGCATTTATAGTAATCTATATACATAATAATGAGTGTGAGTCTGTTTTTTTGTCTATCCTTTATGAACTCAAAAACTACTTGACCGATTTGAATGGAGTTTTTTCCATCCTTTAGAGAATTTTTCTGGGACTATTAACGTATATAACATATTACTCTAAGTGCTATAGAGCTAAAAAAAGGGCACCGGTGCATAAAAAAAGTAGCTTTTCGGACGCTTAAATGGCTTACGCTGCATAAACCATAATAATTCACAAAATTAATATACACAGAATTGAATATCTAAAAAATCTACAAAAAAGTTACGGATAACTCACAATAACCATTTTTTGTCTTTTAACTCATTAATGCTAAGAATATCAGGATGAGTAGATTCCCGGGCAAGCATAGCAGCGCACGACAGACATTCTCTTACGGATAACTCACAATAATAATTTTTTACTTTCAATTCATTAATGCTAAGAAGTTCGAGATGGGTAGATTCCCGGGCAAGCGTAGCAGCGCACGGCGGATATTCTCTTACGGATAACTCACAATAAGCATTTTTGTCTTTGAGCTCATTGATGCCAAGAAGATCGGGATAAGTAGATTTCAGGGCAACACCGGGTAATGAGCACAATTATCTAAAATAATGACGATATAAATTTATAATTTTTCTCTTTTCACTTATTCAACTAAATATAAAAAAAACACATTTCACTTATTTAGGCGTAACAACGCCCGCCGGGTATTGACTAGTTTACAATAAATAGGTTAGAAACCATAACTTCTTCTTCACTTCACGGTCTAGGCAAGTGCCTGTTCCGCCTCACAGTTGTTCTGTTCATCTTTTCACTGGCCTTCCTACATTCCTTGAACCTCTTGGCTTGTAGTTAAATGCTGCTTTTGGTAACCTTGTTACATTCATTCTTTCTACATGTCTAAACCATTTATTTATCTCTAATTTCTCTGTATTTCCCAACTCATCTCTCTCACAAACCACAACTGTGATTTTTTTAGCCAACGTCTGCAGTACACTGTATCTCAATGACATTCAGAATTTAGATACAGAATGGAATACTAGAGCTATTAAAAAAATACACTGGCAGACTTAGCACCATTGTAGTCTTTACCACTCATCCAGTAACAATTAAAAGTACAGTATATTAGATTTTAACAAATTCGGCAGGGATTTCGAAACGAATTCTAAAACATTTTTATTTCTTGCAATGTACGCTACATAATTTTATTTAGTATTATTTCGAATTTCATTACTTCATTTAGTAAATAAATATAATACGCATAAACTTGCAGTTATGGATATATGGTATCAATTCGCATTATTACTTACACAGTGAAACAAATTAAAGTTGTTTAAATTAGTACCGCCAATTGACAAAACGAAATGAAAAATATATTGGCCTAATTACCAGTATTAAAAATACATTTCTGCAACATGAAATAATTTATTTTCATTCAGCCTTGCAATAAAGCAACTACTGATGATATTAACTTATTATTTCATGTAATTTATTTTGTCCACTGCTGTGGTCTAGTGGTAACGTCATTGTCTCAGACGCAGTGCCCGGGTTCGATCCCAGGTGGGGACAAGTTTTGTGGGTGAAGTTTGTTTTGGGGTTTTTCCTCACCTATACGACAAATATTAGGAAACTAAGGCCCAAATAGTCCCCGAACACCATCTGGTCATCATAATAATATATCCGCCTTGTTTAGTAGGAATATATGAGTGAATGGCTATCTTGTTTTAAATGTTCGTGTTGTCTCTGACGTGGCCCTGGAAACTCCTTGTAGGAAAAACAGAGTGAAAGCGTTCAGTGGGTAGGTAAAGAATGATGTGTGAGAAAATAACATTTACTATGATTTGAGGGAAGTAGATTATAAAGGAGATTATTGAAAAACATTGGCTTACGATAGGAATATTGGAGAGATTATGACCGCGTGGCCATGAACCTATAGGTCCAATAGTGTCAGTGAACAGTTTGTTGTGTCCCATGCCTCTTGGTCCTTATAGGATACGAATAAATAATATATAATATATACAAGGTTGAATATGACAATAATGAGGACTAGTGGTTATGCTCCTTGCCTCAGGTCCCGAGGGTCGCGGGTTCAAACCCGGCCGGGGTCGATGGATTTTTTTAGGACGGAAAATTCCAAGGAGCAAGTCCTCCGGGAGGGACTTTAAGTCGTGGGTCCCGAGTCTGAAGATTTTCAGGCTCGTAAAAGATCCTTAAGCCTGAATGGAAGGTCTCTAAGCAAAATTTACCGAATTTTCCCGTCCTATTACTACCTTGGTTTCCTAGATGTCAGTATGAGGCGGAACGCTGACCCGGACCACTCAAATGACATCTTTACGAAAACAAGTGTAACTAAATTAGTATGGTTCAAATTCTTCCCTATAGGAGGAGAGCCCCTAAATTTCTGTTAAGGGAAACATGGGCTTACAAGAAGAATAAACTAGAGAGTAACATTTCACAGAAATATTTAAAACGATAACCTCAAAGGACTTAGGAAAATTTTTGGACCAAAGAGAGATGAACAAACAGGTGAATGGAGAAGACTACATAACAATGAACTACATGGTCTTTATAGGAAGCCAGATATAATAAGAACAGTTAAGTCTCGTAGACTGCGATTGGCTGGACAAGTTGCAGGTATGGGGAATGAAAGACTTGCATGAAAGCTTCTTGTAGGAAAGCCAGAGGGAAAACGCCCAGTTGGTAGACCAAGAATGAAGTGGGAGAATAACATTAACTATGATTTGAGGGAAGTAGATTATACAGGGAATGATTGGAAAGCATTAGCTGAGGATAGGGATGTATGGAGAACTTATGTCCGCGCGGCCATGAACCTACGGGTTCGATAGTGCTAGTGAGTAAGTAAGTAACCTCAACGGTGCAAAATGTTTCTGAAAAGTTTTTCACAGAAAGTTATTAACTTGTCATTTCAAGGACGCTAATGTCCGGTAGCTACTAATTTCAACAGGTGGGGAATCCCAAAATCGTGAGTATGATACTGTGCAAGACATGGAATGGATATGCATTTTTACGCAAAAAAATAAGGTGCAAGATTAATAAATCAACTAACTATGGCTTATGGAATCCCAAAGGTTTATACCTGCAACCAATAAAGATCTCAAGATCTCCATTGATTCCTTTTCTCGGTCATTTGAATCCAGTTTATATCTCAGTTATCCAGTTTCTTAAAAATCCATCCTCATCTTGTTCTCTCAGGTCTTTTCACCAGAGTTTTCTCAATAATAATTTTGAAAATGTTTCAACTCATACCAATTCGAACTATATGACTTGCCTTTTACATTCTCAGATTTAATGTACGTATGCAGCTAATGCTCTTGCAGTTACCAAATTATTCTCTTTCTTGCTTCCCAATACTTGGAGTCACATCTTGATAATTTTGAAGAGCTACGCGGTTTGTTAAATGTTCTCTGTACATTTCCACACCTTGAGAACACAATATACATTCAGGAGGCATTAATACACTATTCTATGAAGATGTTTTCCCAAGCATTTATGTCCTGCAGTAAGACTCAGTATAGCAACTGGAGATTTTCGTGGTAGTTCCGGAATTATGGATGGATTTTCTAACAGTATTTTTATATTTCTGTTTCCGACGTTTTCAATTATATTGGAATTGTATTTATCATTAATTTTTTCTTTATAATTATTTTAATCTAATATGTAAAAATTAATATTTGTTTGTTTGTTCGTACTTTATGCCCTACCATACCATTGATCCGATTGTGATGGGTTTTTTTGCAAAATGTTCAGGAGATTCCCGGAATGAACATAGGCTATAAGAGAGTTGACATTCTCAACTCCTATACCCTTAAAACACCCTTTGTAGCGAAAAAGTGAAAAAATCTCTTTTTTTACCCTTAAATGGTTTACGCTGCCTAAACCATAACAAATACACAAAATTAATGTATACAGAATTTAATATCTCAAAAAAAACTCTACAAAAATGTCCGCGACAGCATATGTTTATCTTTTACAGATAACACACAATAGCCATTTTTGTCTTTCATTGATGCCAAGAAGATCGGGATAAGTAGATTCTCGGGCAAGCATAGCAGCGCACAGCGGGTATTCTTTTATGGATAACTCAAAATGACGAACTTTTATGGATAACTCAAAATAACGAATTTTGTCTTTCAGCTCATTTATTCCAAATACATCGGGATGCGTAGATTCCCGGGCATCGCCGGATAATCAGCAGCACGGGGTATCTAAAAATAATAACGATATAAATTTATATTTATTTTTCCTTTTACTTATTCAAGTAAATGCAAAAACACGTTATCATTTATTTAGGTGTAGCAGCACACGCCGGGTATTAGCTAGTTGATTAATAAGAAAATGCATTTGTTACTTTCTGCCTAATTTTATATCTTTTTTTTGCGGGTATATCAGCTCTTTCATTTCCTTGTGTTCCACAATGGGCTGGAATCCATTGTAAGACTATATTCTCAGACTTAATAACTCAAATAATACGAGTTAGAAAACAATGATATAAATTATGCAGTTCCTCATTCCTTATTCTTCATAATAATCCAACATAGGATGAAACATAGTCTTAAGATGATTATTATTATTATTATTATTATTATTATTATCATTATTAGTATTATTATAATTATTATTATTATTATTATTGCTCGGAAGTTGTGGACCTATAAAATGCCTATGAAATACCTTTAAAAATATATCTAAAGATTTCCTACAAAAGAACTAAAAACTGGAAAAAGGACGTAAAAAGTATTTCAGTTGCTAGCGAGTGAATAATGACAATCTCGCTTGCCTTCACCATCTGCTCCAGATAATTTTCACTAAGTGGCAACTTCTTAGAAAATTTGAAGTCTAAATACAATAGTTCACGCGGTCAGTAAGCTGGTAGTGAAAAAACAGGGTATTTTGTGAGGATTCAATAGTTTCTCGCGAAAAAAAAGTGTTTGGGATATAAAAAGTCTAAAAAGTAAAACTAGATCGTATTTTTAAAAGAAGTTGGAAATTGAGACTAGATTTCGCAGATCCTCGAATTATAATGTAGACAACAGGCAACTCTTGCCTAAACCAGGAAGTGAAGAAGACAAAAGAAGGTAAAGTTGCAAAAAAAAAAAGCTAAAAAAGGGACCAATAAACCAGAAAACGTCCAAAAAAGGACAGATAAAACAAATCATTTTCTGACCTACAATGATCCAAAAAAAAATATAGGCCCTATATATTATATGTTGGGCCTCGTCTTCAAACGTAAAATAAAAAAAAAATCCTCAATTTCCGATCCTAATAATAATCTTCTTCTTCTTCTTCCTTCCAAGTATTAGGCCAAGGCCTGTTACGATCCTATAGAAAATTTTCCCTCCAGCGTTTCATAGGACGGCCCAGTGATCTTCGTCCTCTTGGTATATAATTATAAACAGCTTTGGGGATCCGATTTGAACTCATTCTTTCAAGATGGTGTTTCCAATTTAGTTGGTACTGTTTAATATATTCCAAAATTGGCGTAGTCTTCAATTCTTTTAAGATATCGGTGTTCCTTTTCCGATCCCATCTGGTGTAACCCGCTGTTCTGCGCATGAATCTCATTTCACAAGCCGTTATTCTGCTTTCATGTTGTCTTTTAAATAATAATAATAATAATAATAGTAATAATAATAATAATAATTATTATTATTATTATTATATCTTGAAAAGGCATTTGACAAAGTTAACAGAAATAAATTGTGAAATATAATGAAAGAGAAAGGAGTACCTCAGCACCTAATAACTGCAATAAAAAGTCTATATGTAGAAAATAAAATAACAATAGAAACTGGAGGCAAACATAAAAACAATATAACAGCAACAATAAATAGAGGTGTAAGACAGGGATGTCCACTTTCATCCTCCCTTTTTTAATATTTATATTGACGATATCATATATTGACAGATAAATTTGGACTCACATTTCAAAATAAGAAATAAAATGTTAGATACCTTACTTTTTGCAGACGATCAAGTTCTAATATCTAGTTCAGAAGATGGTCTACAGAAATCGCTCTTTCAGTTAAATAATATTATACAGAAATATAATTTCAAAATATCAATAAGTAAAACGAAAATCCTAGCTTTTAAGGGATCAGATACGTAAGAACTAAAATAATTCTGGAGGGGAAACCCATTGAACAAGTGAACCATTTTAAATACCTGGGTTATGAAATCCCCTATTTTAAAAATGAAGATCTATTTAACAAACTTAATAAATTTAAATATATATGTGGAACAATCAAAAGGACATTTAAAAGCACAAGAAAAGAAACAAAACTAAAATTTTATAAAGTAGTGGCAGTCCCCTTACTATTGTATGGTAGTGAATTTTGGGTTTTAACTAAAAAGAAGAGAAGATCATAGAAGCAGCTGAAATGAGATTTCTGAGAAGTGTGGCTGGTTGCAAACTTCTAGATAAGAGAAGAAGTGAATATATTAGAAATGAGCTAAATATCTTTAAACTCTTGGATAGAATAAAACAATCTAGAAAAAAATGGAAAGAACATGTTCAAAGAATAGAAGATGATCGCATTCCCAAAATTATACTTAAATACAAACCAAAAGGACGCAGGAATGTTGGTAGATCGAAGAAGAGATGGATCCAACGTTTGGATGAGAATCTATGAGACCGGAACAGGCCACATGGGCTTAATCCGTGATTGTTGATGATGATTATTATTATTATTATTATTATTATTATTATTATTATTATTATTATTATTATCGAATTGCTATTATATTGAAAATGTTAGTAAAAACTAAGTGATGACCCAGCATGAATGTATATGGACCATGGCCTATCTCTGTATTGGTACTTCTAGGAATTATTGGTAAATATTTAAATAAAATATTGATATCAGTAAGGCTATACTGTTTAAGGTGCGTCTTAACACTTACAAAGAGCTTGTTAATGTATGATCTGTTATTTAACATCACTTTGGGTCTCGTTATCGACTGGTTATCTAGTAATATGAGTTTTTAAACAGCTATCAATGCATGACATTGTAAAAACGTACAACTCTGGACAAGTTCAATATATGTATATTTATCCAAATGATTGGAACGTAGATATATATATATATATTTGACTTTCGTACATGTGTCATCACCAGGCTATAAAATATTCATAAATATATAATAAGAAATGTGAAAATATGAAGTAAAATATAGAACTATCTAACGAGTTGGTTCGCAGTCAGACGGTAATTGGGAGATCTAAGGTTCAAATTATGTTGCAGACGATCTGGCAGATATATTTTTGTTTCTTTTTAGTTGTCAAGCCAAATGTCGGATTGGAATGTCTAATCTATTTAATCAGTAATCATAAGTTCATAATTCAATATGACTCAAATTAAATCAATTAATTATACAGGACACTCTAACTACATAAAACAATAGAATTATTAAATCTATGGATACAATTAAAGATTTTAGACGCGACATGATATTAGATGATAAAGTATCTTTAAATATGAATAAAACAATTTTTACAAACAAGCAGTTTTATTATTATTATCTCGAAACTCGTGAATGCAAGTAATAAGAACTGGGATGAGAACAAGAGGACTGGAGGACATGGAGTGGATGGATAGAGACGAGTGGAGAAGGAAAAGATCCATCCACAGTAATTCTGCCCTAAGGCAGGTCTTTCATAGCATTTTCATGCTATGGTTTGCAGCTTTACTAGGGAATTATAGGTATGGTAGCTTCCCGTTCCTTTCCACACCATGAAGGATGATGATGATAATGATAAGGATGACGATGATGGCCAGATGATTTTCGGGGACCGTTGGGCCCTAAGCTTCCTGACATTTATCTTACAGGTGAGGAAAAACCCCGAAAAATACCTCACCCAGGAGCCAGTCCAGACCGGGAATCGAATCCGGGCCCGCTGCGTGACAAGGCAGCACGCTACCTCGAGACCACAGTGGTGGATGTGTAAACATTAAAAATCATCATCATCATCATAGTACATTCACGAATTTAGGCCATTTGTTGACCTGTTTCGGCCTCAAGAGAAACACCATCCAGAAGTCTTTTGAGTGGACGTCCTGGTTTTCTTCTTCCTGCAGGTTGATATCTTAACATTAGTTTGGGTATTCTGTGATCTTCCATTCGATGAACATGTTGTATCCATCTTGACTTATAATCAGAAATTTTGTTTTCTAAAGATTCCATGTGTAATTCTTCTAAGATGTCTTCATTTTTTTTGTGATCTAGTAGTGTGTATCCTGCAGTCCTCCGAAGATATCTCATTTCAGCAGATCTAAGTCTCTGTATATCCTTCTGTTTCAACGTCCATACTTCGCTACCATACAAAAGAGTTGGAAGAGCCAGTGTTTTATATACTTTCAGTCTTGAATGCTTTTGCACTAACTGTGGCTTGAAGATAGAATTTATTAACCCTAAAATTCTTAAAAATTTAGATATTTTTGCATTTACATCCTTTTCTTCTTCATATGAGATATTGCATCCTAGATATGTAAAATTATTCACCTGCTCCAAAATTTTATTGTCCAGTACAATTTTACTTCTGACAGGATCTACACCTTGAAATGCCATAATTTTTGTTTTTTCTGTAGATATCTTTAATCCATATTCTTCTGTAATTTTGTTAAGTTCATACAGACCTTTCTGTAGATTATCTTCGGAATTTGCTATTATTATTTGGTCATCTGCAAACAATAGGGTGTTTAATTTTCTATTTTCTGATATTAAAAATCTGTATATAAATAAATTATTATTATTATTGTTATTATTATTATCCATGGAGGAAGAAATTTTCTCATGGAATTTTAGCCAGTATCTATAGGAATTTGAGTAGTTACGCCAGATTGAGAAAACCAACTGTAACGGCTGGGGAATCTGATATGCTCATCACATGTTACCCTTATACTGGCTGGATGATCAATTTATGTATATTATACATGTGGACATGAGGCCAGCAGCCACTGGTAGGCCAAGGGTCTTCCAGACCTATCGCGCCATAGAGTTATTATTATTATTATTATTATTATTATTATTATTATTATTATCATCATTATTGTCATTATCGGATAATATTAAATAGTATTATCATGGAAAACTGGAGGAAGATACAGAGAAGGAAGATCGAAAGTTACATAGAACTATAATATTCAACAAGCAATGAACAAATTTGGAGCAATAAATCAAGGTGCAGGATGGAGAAGTTTAAATAAGGGAAAATTGTAAATTGATAATTTTTATTATTCTTCGTAATATCTATATTTGATTAGATAGTAAAGAGTTATTTAAAATTAGTTGCAGTAAAACTCAGTACGTAATGAAAAAAGCTCTATTATTATTATTATTATTATTATTATTATTATTATTATTGTTATTATTATTATTATTGTTGTTGTTCGTTGTTGCTGTTGTTGTTACTGCTGATGTTGTTTTTTGTTTTGTTGTTTTTATTTTTGTTTTGTTTTTGTTGTTGTTCCTGATGAAACTATGATCACAAGAACATATTATATAAATACAGTTACGAATTTACGAAAAGATACACAATGAATTAATAACATTTAGCACTTAAGGGTGAAAGTGTGACATAAGCCCAATTGAAATATTAAATTCAAAATATAACGTTTTTATTAGCTTATGATTTAATTACGCGTTGTATTGTCTAACAAAGAATTTCATGTGCTTTCTGAACTGTATGTTAGTCGAGAATTCCTTGATACAAGAGGGTAGGGAGTTCCATAAGCGGGTATTAGCCTATTTTGATTACTTTAATAACATAACAAAAAGACAGTTTCATACATTAAATAAATTTTTAATTCTAAATTTAAGATTTATGATTACTTAACTTTACACAGTTAATTTAGGGTACCGCGGTAGTTTAATTAAATCGTTGGAATAATCAGTTAATTCAATACATTCATATTTATAATTATTGCAATTAAACTAACAATTATTAATATTATAAATAATTCTAATTAATAATTTAAAAACATGTTTAATGCTTTTGTGATGCGAAGTCACTAAGGCCCTAAACATGTAAATTACGTAGGTACGGCATTTTAGATCCTGTAGAATAAATTAGTGAATGGGTGGAAAAAATAATATTTGAATGGAATCAACATATATCCAGCATGACACCAGATAGAATTGTACGCATAACAAGAGATAAGTTACCAGAGGATGGGAGAAGGACACCTGGAAGAAAGAGATGGAGGGACTCTTAATTCTGGATGAAACAAGTCATGGATCTAAAGAAGAAGAAGAAGAAGAAGAAGAAGAAGAAGAAAATAGAGTACCGATAATAAAAATTAGAATAGCTATTATCGACGATATAATCATTAATAGAAATAAACAGAGCTCGTGGAAAGAATAGATTAAGACAGTTGACCGAGGATTGCTTTTAAATAAAAGCCAATATGGTAAAGAGGAAGAGATAGGCCAAAAAGAAGGTGGAATGAATACTTTAAGACCGGTGCAGGAGAATTTCTGCAAAATCTATACAGACAAGAAAAAGAAAATCCTAGAGGATTAACGTAAAACTAACATACAAAATTTTATCAGTGAGGCTAAATACTTGATTTTTTAATAATATAAGAACGGAGGAGTTGCCAGCCTTTTGCTAAACCCCCAACGTGGAAGACCAGAGTTTTATTTTGGAGTGTCTTTCTCCTCGATGACTTGCCTTCTAGGGCTAAGGAGCTTCATCCAGTCTCAGCTCTTGCCTAAATTGGTTCACTATACTACATTTAAAATTAGCTTTAAAATTATGTTAATATCTTCTTTGTAATGTCTTTACTTATTCATAGTGGAGGAGCTTGCATGCTTATATAACCCCACGAGCTATGCTGGCAGTAATTATTGCTATCAGAAGTGGCGATAAACCAGATTAAAAAAAAAGGTCGAAAAAGTAACAATTTTTTACTGTAAAAATACGACCATCAAGAAACGCGGGAAATTCTTGTAGCAAAATCATAGTGGAAAATATTAGCTCAGGATACAATCTAAGAACGAGGCCATGAACCTCCTGTTTTAATAACGCCAATGAGTAAGTTATGTAAGGGGGGATATAGTTGAATTTATGACGTTATTAAGACTGAATTTTGTTAGAATATATTTAAAGAATGCGTGAAAACAGAATAGCTAAGAAAATCCAACATAGTAATAAGCCTATCATTTAAACATAAAAAGAGCGGAAGATAAAAAAAAAATGGCTACAGGATGTTGAAAAGGAGCCCCGTATAGTAGTCGAATGGTATAAGTGACCATGCCATGGCACAGAGTTATAGGACTTCGATAAATCGAGTTTCCACGTTGGAAAAAAAATTATATAATAGAATTTCGGTCAGTATGGAATCGTGCCCATCCAGCATCGAGAGGAATTTGGTAGCTACAATAAGTAGCGTTTCCAGGTTAAGAAAACCAGCTATAACGGCTGGGGGATTCGACATGCTCAGCACATGTCACCGCTATAATGGGTGCATGATCGTCCACTCTGTGAATTGTAAATGTAGTTGTGAGGTCAGCAACCGGCTGGCAGCCCAAGGGCCTTCTAAGCAAGCGCGCCAAGGAGTAAGTTAAGTTGAAGACATAGAAAATATTTTTTAAGATTTGGAAATAGAACAGTGGAGGAAGTGAAGGGTACCAAGATCCAACGAGTTTGTACAGTAGTGCTGATAAAGAAGAATAAATAAAATAAAAAATATCTTTAATTTTATTTTGAGAGCATTGGAAAAGGAACAGAAAAGGTTCGAACGTAATAATTCGGGGTTCAATGATAAATCATAATATTTATTAATGCATCATTTCGTGTGTTTTTTCGTAATATTGAAGCAATAAACTAAGTAAACTTGGTTTACGTAACATATGTCTGGAACTTCTATCAGAAATGGACTTTGATAAGAGTGAATTCCTTGTCCACTATCATAAATTAATTTTTTAATGAGTCACTCAGTACTATTCATTCTACAATTTCCTATTTGAGAAGATCCCTTTATGTTCAAGAGTATACCTGCAGATTAACAGTTTTTTTTTCTTTTTAATCGTATGTGTGTCAGTCCTGCTAGGCTACATTCATCTCTGGTTCCGAAATCACGAGTTCTAACTCGGCCAGAATCGATGCATATTTAGGGGCATAAAATCCTGAATACGGCTTCCATTACAAGTAATGTAAAGCAATGGGTTTCCGTACGTTAGATTAACAACTCGAAAGGAACCACATGTCTGAAAATAGAGGCAACTGGGCAAAATTTGAATTTAATCGCGAATGACTTTAGCTGTTAAGAGCTTTCATAAATAAAAATGCTAACTGCTACCTTACGCTAGGCCAAACCGAATAATTAATGCAATCAACCGTTCTTTTGTAATTAAACTTTGTAGTAATTTTAAAATCTAGAGACTAAAGTCAAGTTTGGGGGTTAATTCTATGCTATTAAATATAACTAACTAACTAACTCACTGGCTCTATCGAACCCATAGGTTTATGGCCGCGCGGACTTAAGCTATCCATACATCCCTATCCTGAGCTAATGTTTTCCAATCATCCCCTGTATAATCTACGTCCCTCAAATGATGGACAATGCTATTCTCCCACCTCATTCTTGGTCTACCAACTGGACGTTTTCCCTCTGGTTTTCCTACCAGAAACTTCCATGCACCTCTTTCATCCCCCATACGTGCCACAATATCCTGCCCATCGGTCTACGAGACTTAACACGTTTGTAATATATATTGAAGTATATCATAATATATATTGAAGTATATCATAATATATATATATTTTATAATATGAACATTCATTATAATGTATGACTGTCCTAAATTAACGCAATTATTTGACCTAATTGATCTTTTTGTTAAAATATGCTGAAGAATGATTTTAAAGAATTCTGTCATGAATATTTAAATAGGTATTACCTTTGTAGTTATTTGGAAAAGTCATGCAGTATAAGGGATTGTTACACAATAGGTAGTCTTACCTAATGATGACTTAGCTTTTAAAAGGTCATAGGTTAAGCGCATTCAATATGCTTTTCAGAAAGGGAGAATCTGGTTACATGTACAATACAACCAAATTGATTCTCACGTATACATTGTAACTACGTCATTACTCAACTGGTATATATGTATGAAACTTATGATTGTAAGTTAGACAGTTTTTTTTCATCGGTGTTACCGATACCTGTCTCACGTTTTTTTGTATTAAAGTCTGTTTGTTTCTCACTACTGCTCCGCTGTGTCTTCTTATAGTTAGGTTTAATCCTATCTACTAACCACATTTCCGAAGAATTCCTGGGGTTGATTCCTAATCTATAAATTTACAGATATCTACTAGAACTTCAAGACGATCTTCACCTCCTGACACAACTCTTACTTATTTTGATTATTATTTATACTTTAAAATTAATCCTTATAATTATAGAAGGAATCGACCACCCAGATATTACATGGTGGCAGCGCATCGGGATTGGAAAACCAGCGAGCAGTGAGACATCCGAAGGTGCGAACGAGCTGGAGAGACTCTTCAATTAGTCCCAGATAATTCAGAGCCTATCTCGAGGGATCAACGCTCCAGAGTAATCCACAGGCGCCGTGGTACCCGTAAACGCACCAGAGGAAAGCAGACAGTGGTCCTGAGGCCAACACCAGCAGCCACCGACGCGCTCGAGGGACGTCCTTGGTGTTCAGCCGTTGGCAAGCCTGCACCGCGAGAGGAGTCGCACCCTGAGGGGAGCTGAAAGGCCATCACTACGACTCTGAACTGTGCATCTCAGACCACCCTACTCTTTCTTTGGTGAGTCCAATTCCATTATGGCTAGCGAGGGCGATATTGATATTAGCGAGGAAAGCTATATCCCTGTAGTTCAAGCAGTTAAGTTGATACCCCGAAAATTCGATGGAAACCCAAACATTTAAGAGAATTTATAGAAGGAGTAGAAGCTGCGGTTCAGGTAGTCCATCCAACCAAACAACCCTTATTGTTAAGATTTATAGAATCCAAAATTTCAGGAGACGCTAAAGATAGACTTTTAGCTAGGACAGAGAGAGAAACTTGGATTCAAGTTAAAGCAATATTGGAGGAGAACTTTTCTGTAAGGAGAACGCTAGAATATTATGCAGGAATACTCTTTAATTCAAAACAAAGTACAAATGAAACAGTTGCACAGTGGGGTTCAAGATTAGATGGAATAGCCATGGATTTAAGAAGAGAAGTCAGAAATAGATTGGAGAGGTTAGAAAGACGCGATAATTCGAGATATGTAGAAGGAGGCCTACAGCTGATAGGAGAATTTTTAAAAGGTACTTTCGTAGCAGGGTTAAAGGACGATAAGATTAAGTATATAGTAAAGGCTAAGGGTGAAGAAGAATCATTAGCGCAACTAATCGAAACCGCATTACAGGAAGAAAGCGAGGTAAAGTCCAGAGATTTAGGGGTAATCAAAATGGACAAGGACATCCAATCACAGGGGCAGTAAAAGGGAATTTAGAAGACCGTACGGATCAGAGATAAAGAGAGAGGTTAACCTGGCCACAAAAGAAATAAGGTGTTATAATTGTAATGAGATAGGGCACATTAGTAGAGAATGTGGTAAGAGAACCGCAACCCCGTAGGCATGGAGGACGGGACAGAGCAGCTCTGGGAGGCCGCCAGGGAAACGAGAATTCGGGGTTACCTGAGCAGTCGCAGGTAATCCTCCCGTCTGACTGCGCGCCAGGACTCATGGAGTGCCTGAGGGATCATACTAGGGTAAATATGGAAGGGGAATTACCTGAACTAGTTGATCAGAAGTTTAAGGATAGGATAGATAAAGCCGCTAAAATAGTTAGTGACGCAAACGAATCCCCAGATGACAGTGTTTGTTGGGCAGTGTCGCAAGGCGAACTGCATAAGTTGACTAGAACGCCGATAAATGGGTTCTGTGACTGTGGGCCTAGCGTGGTTGGGGAACGCCAAGAGACTGTAGGCTCGAAACAGTGGAATAATAGAGAGAAACGCCAAGAGACTGTAGGCTCGAAACAGTGGAATAATAGAGAGAAACGCCAAGAGACTGTAGGCTCGAAACAGTGGAATAATAGAGAGAAACGCCAAGAGATTGTAGGCTCGAAACAGTGGAATAATAGAGGGAAACGCTACGAGTCGTCCACAAGGATAGAACTTGGGATAGTGGATTTAAGGAAAATCCAAGACACCAAACCTACCTCAATGGAGACAGCGTGTTGTGAGATCGAAGTAGGGACTCTTAATGCTATTAATCAGTGGGACGCCTCTGGTTATGAACCGAGACCCTGGGAGATGTATATCCTAAGTGAACAATTAAAAAATGGCCTAGGTTTAGTATTGATAGATACTGGTGCACAAATATCATTAGTTAAAGAAACATCACTAAAGAGAAACGTTATAAAGGATAACTGTAATATGAAAATACAAGGTATTAGTGGGAACTCTATAAAAGTAAATGGGATAACTCAATTAGTATTGAATAATTGTGAAAATCATACAGTTGTTAATTGTCATATAGTAGATAAATTACCCAGAGATTTAGATATAATTTTAGGCCAAGACTGGCTCATGGAACAAGGTTATATGTTAAATGAAAAGATTCATAGAACGGCAAATTTTACAGCCAGGGCTAATTTGCGCTAACGGGATAACAAAATGTGATAAGACATTCACATGCCTAGTAATTAATTTAACAGCTGACGCACAGATAATAAAGAAAATACCAGAACTAGTTAAACCGCCCACTCAAATAAGTAAGGAACAGGAAGTATCAGTTGAAAATTTCGTACCTCAAAGATTAGATTTATTAAATAAAAATCTGAGACTTGAACACGTGAAAGAAGGAGCCCATAGTATACGAAACATTTGCACAGAATACGCGGACATATTTAAGCTTCCGGGAGATAGACTAACAAGCACAACAGCTGCTACACATTCCATACCCACACCTTCAATTCCTAAAGGAAGAGCTATAACTTTGAAGAATTATAGGTTAGCAGAGGCTCATCAAGAGGAGATTGACAAACAAGTTACACAATGTTAGAAGACGGTATTATCGCACATAGTAAGAGCGAATGGAATTTTCCACTAATAGTAATACCTAAAAAGGAAGATGCTTCTGGAAAGAAAAAGTGGCGAATTTGTATAGATTTTAGAAAGTTAACGAAGTAACCGTAGGAGACAGCTATCCTCTTCCTAATATACAAGATATATTAGACAAAATAGGAAAGGCTAGATATTTTTCAGCTGTAGATTGCGCAAGTGGATACCTTCAGGTGCCGATCGCTGAGGAAGACCAATGTAAAACCGCTTTTAGCACCCTAACGGACATTTCGAGTACAAGAAAATGCCTTTTGGAGTTAGGTCGGGACCAGCTACATTCCAAAGGATGATGAACTCGGTACTCCAAGACTCAATAGGCAATAGATGCTTTGTGTACATGGACGATATATTAGTAATGGGCGAAACCTTAGAACATAATATAAAATTACGGGAAGTGTTTAATCAGTTACGGAAACACAATTTAAAATCGAACCTGATAAATGTGAATTTTTGAGAGAAGAATTAAAATATCTAGGACACGTGGTTACCGCTCAAGGTGTCAACCCGATCCGAATAAGATACAGGCAGTTACCGAATTTCCAACTCCAAAGACACCTAAAGACATAAAATCATTCTTAGGTTTGGCAGGATATTACAGAAATTTATAGAAGAATTTAGTGCGATTGCAAAACCTCTGACTGAATTGTTAAAGAAAGATAAAAAATGGAAGTGGGAAGATACGGAACAGAATAGCTTCAATAAATTGAAAGATAAATTAACGACAGCTCCGTTGTTACAGTATCCAGATTTCACACAAACCTTTATAGTAACGACAGACGCGAGTGGATACGCTTTAGGCGCAATTCTTAGTCAAGGAACGTTAGGAGATGATAAACCCATTGCTTACGCTAGCAGGACTTTAAATCAAGCCGAATCGCATTACAGCACTGTAGAAAAGGAACTATTAGCAATAGTATGGGCATGCAGACATTTTAGACCTTATTACTAGGACGTAAATTTCAAGTAGTGACAGATCACAAAGGATTGGTCTGGCTATTTAAAGTGAAAGACCCTAGTTCGAGATTAATACGTTGGAAACTTCAACTTTCAGAATTTGAATTCGAAATTCATTATAGGGCAGGTAAAAGACACGTAAACGCAGATAGTTTGAGTAGACACCCTGTAGAATGTTGCACCTTGGATAATACGCACTTAACTGAGGATCGTAAGAGGAAATAATCAAGGAATTTCACAGCTGTCCAATTGGAGGACATCTTGGAATCAATAAAACTACCGATCGAATTAAATTATACATAACTTGGCCGGGAGTAGAGAAAGAACGTAACCAATTACATTAAAACTTGTAAGATTTGTCAATTTAATAAAGACGAGAAGCAGAAAGTAAACAACCTTTAGAGGTCACGGACACACAAAAGGAACCTTGGATAAAATTTATTTAGATGTAGTGGGACCACTTCCGCTAACCGAGAGAGGTCATAAATATATATTAACTTGTCAGATAACTTAAGTAAATATTTAATAGTCATACCCTTAAAGACACAAACAGCTGAAGAAGTGACAGAAGCTTTCGTAAACAATGTTATTTTAATTTATGGGATTCCTGATATCATATTAACTGATCAAGGAACAAATTTTATGTCAGATTTATTTAAAGAATATGTAAACTATTTAAGATTCAGAAACTAAGCACTACTGCTTATCACCCTGAAAGTAATGGAGCTCTAGAAAGAACTCATAAGACCTTAGTAAACTACTTACGTTGTTTTTGCAATCCTAGAGGAGCCGATTGGGACAAATGGTTACCTTTCGCCAGTTTTACGTACAACACTACCCCCCATAGTATTACTAAATACTCTCCTTATGAATTATTGTATGGAAGAAAATGTAATATCCCAGGAATTTTACAAACTAAATCACAACCTTTATATAATTACGACGATTTAATTCTAAATGTACGGAATAAATTGCAAAGTTGTCATGAGATAGCTAGAGAAAGGCTTATTAAGTTTAAGGAACTACAACGATCGCGTGTGAAAAGCAATTATGTTGAATTCAAGAAGGATGATCTAGTACTTCTCAGAGTAGAAAATAGGAATAAATTAGATCCAATATGGAAAGGTCCATATGAGGTTAAGACTACTGAAGGTCACAACGTGATAATACAAAAGTTAGGTAAACGCAAATATGAGACGGTACATTCAAATAGATTAAAGCCATATTTTCCTTTGCAGGGAAAAGAAAATGAAACTTCATAACACATGGGTAACGCTAAAAAATGTTAATACCATTTTGGTTGGGGAAGCTTACAGACGCTCAAGAAGTAAAAGCTCTGGATTCGAAGACCGGTGTGTACTTTGACGAGATAGGAATTATACAATTTTACCCTATACAATGGAAAGTGGTCAGTTATATAAACTTGGAACCAACTAGAGATCTTTGGAAACAGACAAAAAATCATTTACGGTTGATAACTGATTATTGTGATAAGATAAAGGGAGAAAAGTGGTATCATTTGACAGATTGTGGGAGTTTAAATCACTTTGTAAAACCAAAAGTCAGGTATGTTGAAAATTTAAAAGAATTAGTCACAGAATATTTAAAAACACCTAATGAACAGAATACTAGAAGCAAGAGAGGCGTTTTAAATTTTATGGGAGATATTGCTAAGATATTATTCGGTACTCTGACTCAATCTGATGCAGAGGAATATAATAAGCACATTTCACAGTTAGAGAAGGAACAGGCAGAATTTTTGCATATTCTAAAGGATGAAATTACAGTGATTAAATCAACCATTAATTCAGTTAACTTAACTATAGCAAGGGTGAACCGGAATGAAAATATTTTAAAAAATGGTTTAATAAAATTAAATATTATACCACTAATAGGGTTAACGCACTGCAGAAGGAAATAGAAGGTATTAGTTTAGCCAATGAACAAATAAGGATTTCTCTTAGAGGTGTGGAAGAATGCCAGCATTCTTTTGAGCTTCTTATAGACGCATTTGTACACGCAGAGCAAGGAACTCTTCAACCTCAATTAATTACGGTGGAAAGAATTAAGAATGTTATGAAAGCCCAAACGCTACCAACTGGTCTGGACTACCCTAATTTTTCTTTTTCAGAACTTCAAAATTTAATTACACCTCACACCTATTCTTATAAACAATATCTAGTATATGTATTACAAATACCCCTTCTCTCTCCTACTCCGTATCACTTGTATAAAACACTTCCTTTTCCTGTCAAGAAGGAAGGTACTATTTACATTTTTCTAAGCGCAAACAAAGAATATATTTTCAGTGACCCGTTGAGACAACATTACGGAAAAATGACAACTAATGAACTAACAGGATGTTTTCGTCCTAATCTTTTGCATTATGTATGTAAAGAAAATATACCGATTTATTTGTACACCCCTGAAGCTGATTGTGAAGCTTCACTTCTTCATCCATCCACCACTAAAGTTCCAAAAGTTGCGAGACTAGAATTTTCACATTGAACAAATCCTACTGGATTCCCTTATATTTATCTAATGAATGGTTATTTGTCACCCCAAAACCAGATCGTATGACTGTGTTATGTGGCGACAAATCAACACAACTCAATATTGAAAAGGAAGGTAAATTATCGCTAGGACAGAATTGCAAGGCTTTTAATGCCCACGTAACCTTACATGCCATGAGTAATTTGGTAAGTAACTTAACCATAGATTTTATACCGACAGCACCTCTTGACTTCGACTGTTGCTTTGATATGGATAAAACTAACGACTACGAGAAATTACAATTGGACATGCCTATGTCTAACCTAATGTCATCGGTAGATGATTTGAGAATGGCCAGTATGAAGGCCGATGATTTAGGTAAGTTAATAAAACAGCAAGAAGAAAATGATTATTCGAAGTGGTATATACATA
The DNA here is from genome assembly GCA_030220185.1 of Diploptera punctata. Lineage (NCBI taxonomy): Eukaryota > Metazoa > Arthropoda > Insecta > Blattodea > Blaberidae > Diploptera > Diploptera punctata. The sequence goes on along the minus strand of JASPKZ010000045.1, from coordinate 1,313,871 downwards.
TAACCACATGGAGTTCTGTAATGGGTACGATCATATTCGTAACCTTGACTTGTTGTTGTTGCATTTGCTGTTGTAAGAGCTACAGAACTTTAATATTTTGGTTATGGGATAAATGGACTCCAAGAAAATGCTGGAAGGAGACGACCGAGAGGCTGTGTGTTAACATACATAATTACTCTGGGCATGATCGTGTAGTATACACTAAAACTACAGGTAATGATGAGAGTTCACCTGTCGTGTCCCTCAAGTCATCACCGCTTATCGGAGAAAGAATTAGAGACCCCAGTTGTCCACAGAATGTATCCCCAAAAGATGAAGAAGATAAAGATAGTATTGCGCATAGAACTAGAAATAAAAATAAAACATTTCGTTAGTAAAGTTTCGAATTATGTAATTCAAAACTTTCTATAGGGGGAAGAGTGTAATATATATTGAAGTATATCATAATATATATTGAAGTATATCATAATATATATATATTTTATAATATGAACATTCATTATAATGTATGACTGTCCTAAATTAACGCAATTATTTGACCTAATTGATCTTTTTGTTAAAATATGCTGAAGAATGATTTTAAAGAATTCTGTCATGAATATTTAAATAGGTATTACCTTTGTAGTTATTTGGAAAAGTCATGCAGTATAAGGGATTGTTACACAATAGGTAGTCTTACCTAATGATGACTTAGCTTTTAAAAGGTCATAGGTTAAGCGCATTCAATATGCTTTTCAGAAAGGGAGAATCTGGTTACATGTACAATACAACCAAATTGATTCTCACGTATACATTGTAACTACGTCATTACTCAACTGGTATATATGTATGAAACTTATGATTGTAAGTTAGACAGTTTTTTTTCATCGGTGTTACCGATACCCTGTCTCACGTTTTTTTGTATTAAAGTCTGTTTGTTTCTCACTACTGCTCCGCTGTGTCTTCTTATAGTTAGGTTTAATCCTATCTACTAACCACATTTCCGAAGAATTCCTGGGGTTGATTCCTAATCTATAAATTTACAGATATCTACTAGAACTTCAAGACGATCTTCACCTCCTGACACAACTCTTACTTATTTTGATTATTATTTATACTTTAAAATTAATCCTTATAATTATAGAAGGAATCGACCACCCAGATATTACACGTTATTAATTTTTTTGTTCAATGCCACCTGTTTGTCATTCGACATTTCAGGTATCCTCTCCTGGCATTGGCGTATTGTAAACCCACTTCTGAGGTTGGGGCGCCTGGAAGGCGGGGTTACGCTACCCTAATGATATGATGGGTGATGACGATTAGTAATGATGCGCCAGGAGAGGTCTTAAACCTAAACTTAATCTAATGAGGTGAATATGATATTGATAATAATGATGGCCAGATGATGTTCGGGGACCGTTTGGGACTTACAAGTATCCTGACATTTGTCTTACAGGTGAGGAAAGACCCCGAAAAAACCCTCACCTAAGAAACTTGTTCCGTGCGGGGATCGAACCCGGACCCGCTGCGTGACAAGGCAGCACGCTACCTCGAGATCACAGACGTGGACTATCGCTATTAAATATGCATGATAAAATTCTGTTAAGATATCAGTCACGATATAAAATCATATCGTTGGGGATCATATTTTCCATAAAAGTAGTACATCACTGCGAAGCACATGTTTATAAAGTAGTATAATTTATTGAAAATGTAGGTTAAGGGATGCAGCTGATGACCTTGCTGTGATCTGGTTATAAACAAGATAAGATGTCAGTCACCCTTATAAGCTTCGTCCAGAGAACTCTTGACTTGTTCTTTGTATTCCGGATTTTAACTCTTATGCTTCACTTTTGTCGTACAATAAGGTTCAAATCTAATAAGCCAGCGTGACATACCAATCCAGGACCATTTGAAGAAATTGATTGATTTTTTGGAATAATAATAATAATAATAATAATAATAATAATAATAATAATAATAATAATAATAATAAAGCATTAATCTACTAAAATGAAAATGTGTATTTTATATAATTTATTGCTTAACTACGTTTAGATATTCTTTAGCTTACAAATCAGAAACATTTAGGAGTCAGGTTCGATAATTTTCGAACAGTTGCGCATCAAGTTTTATAATTTCACTTCGACAATATTTCAGTGATAGTTGACTGTGATTCGTTCAAACTGGGAGGACTGTATGTTGAATTGGTAGTATATGAATAATATAGTCCGAAATGTTTTATATTATGGATTCATTCAATCAAATCAGATCCAAAATAGTAATAGGAAACAAAATAATAGAACAGGTGAACCATCTCAGTTATCTAGGATGTGACATTTAGTTTAATTATGATAATGATATAACTAATAGAATAGCAACATTCCAGGGAATATGTGGTACGATAAAACGATCACTAAATAACAAAACAACAAGAGGGACCCAATTGAAATATTATAAAACGTTGGCAGTACCGGTACTACTCTATGGTTCAGAAGCCTGGATACATAAAAAACAAGATCTAAGTAGGATAACGGCGGCAGAAATGAAATTTTTGAGATCTGTTAAAGGGTGCACTAAGGAACACAGAATCAAGAACACAGAAATAAGACAGGAACTTGAAATATTTGCAATAACTGATAAAATGGATACATATAGACAAAAATGGAAGCAACACATTGACAGAATGAATGAAGATAGATATTCAAAACAAATAACAAAATACAAACCTAAAGGCACCCGAGATGTGGGCAGACGTAGAAAGAGATGGGCTGAAGTCGGAACGGGTCAACATACCTAATCCATGAATGCAGATGATGATGATGATGATGATTTATTCATATAGAGACTTACAGAAATAGAATACATTCCGCATTCAAAACTAAAAGTGTATAAAACACTGGCTCTTTCAACTCTTTTCTACTTACTTAATACAGGCTTTCCACTTTACAGCAGTTTGCTTTTGATTCCTGCTTTCCAGAGAGTCCTATCTTCCCATTGTCCATCTTCCATACCCTCTTCATCATGGCATCATATATTTCCTCATACCATGCTCTTCTACTTCTTCCCCTCCTCCTTCTGCCTGGTACCATCCAATCCAACACCTGTTTAGGCCACTGGTCTTCCGGCATCCGTTGTACATGTCCATACCATTGTAGAGCTCTCTTTGTTATCCTATCGATAACAGTTTCTTGTGCATCCATTTTCTGTCTATTATATGTATTTCGAATATGTTGTAGCCTGGATTTTCTCATACTTCTCCGTAATCCATCCATTTCTGTCGCCAAGATTCTTTTCTGCATCCTTTCATTTATTGTCCAGCTTTCTGATCCATATGTAAGTATACTTTCTATTATTGTCTGTATAATCTCATTTTTTTGTTTTTCTGGTCATATTTCTATTCCATAAAAGACCATTCAGGGATCTAATAGCCTTCTTTGCACAATTTACTCTGTTAATAATATATTTTTTCACAAGTACCAGATTTATCTATTATAGATCCAAGATATTTAAATTCTTCAACACATTTAATTATCATGTTATTTATTTGTAGGTCTTCTGAATTTCCTCCGATTACCATATATTCTGTTTTAATATAATTTATCTTCAGTCCACCTACCTCAAATGCATCGACCAACTTTCTGATCACATATTCTATATCTTCTTTATCTTGTCCTATTATAATCTGGTCATCAGTGAATAATAAATTGTGCAGTAAATGGCCATTAATGTTGATTCCCATTCCCCTACATAACTTATTCCATTTCATTAATACATCTTCTAAATATATCTTGAGCAATGTTGGTGACATCCCGCATCCTTGTCTTAATCCTTTTGTTATATCAAATTCTGAGGATACTCTATTTCCAACCTTAATACTTGCTTTACAATCATACATTCTTTTTATAAAATGTACAAGAGATTTAGATATTCCAAAGTTCTCCATTGCCACCCACAGCTTGTTGATGGGTACAGAGTCATATGCCTTTTCCAGGTCTATAAATGTCATATGCACTTATTTTCCTTTAGCCAACATCTTTTCCATAATCTGCCTAATCTCAAATATATTATCAAGGCACGATTTACCTGCTGTGAAACCTGTTTGTTCTTCTGATATTCTATTTTGTATTAGTTCCTCCAATCTAATTTTAATAATTGTACTTAACATTCTACTAATTGCTGCCATAACACTTATTCCTCTATAGTTTGCTGGACCTCTTTTATTCCCTTTATTTTTGTATATTGCACTAATATACGATAACTTCCACTCATCAGGAATAGGATCTCCTTCTATCACTTGGTTAAAAAGTCTAGTTAAAATTCTTATAATTCCTGAACCACCATATTTAATTATTTACATGGTTATTCCTCCTGGACCTGCCGCTTTTCCATTTTTTGCTGTTCTCAACATGTTTCTTACCTCCTCTTCTGTTATAGGTTCCATTAAGTCACCCTTTCCATTATCCAGTGTAGCATAGTCTATAAATTCTCTCCTAGTTTCTGTTAAAAGCATTTTAAAATATTCCTGAAAAGTTTTCATTGGTACTAAATTAAAACTCTTTGCCATATTATCATTTCGCATGTTTGCAATTGTCCTCCATGTTTGGGCTGACTTTGAATAGCCTACAGTATGCTCAATTTCTCCACATACCCTATTCCACATTTCTTTTTTATGTTTCCTGACTTCTGCTTTAACCTTTCTTTTAAGTATGTTATAACTTTGATAATAATCTTCATCTTTCTTGGAACTTAAATATTTTTTATATGCATTTTTCTTTTCTGTTATGATATCAAGTATTTCCTTATTCACCCAATGGTTTTATGGTGTTTATCATTTTCCAGACCAAGTGCTTCTCTTGCTGCTTTATGTATATATTTTTTTTCAAATGTTCATAAATAACGATGGGGATATGATTGCAGATTCCAGGAGTATATTAAATATATGGAAACGTTACTTTAATCAGCTATTAAATGTACATACAGAACAGGACATTGAGGAGGATAATTTACAGACAGCAGAGATGCTAGTCGAAGAACCAAGTGCATTAGAGGTTGAAATGGCGATAGAAAAATTGAAGATGTATAAAGCATCAGGTGTCCCGCACCATAGCCGAGCGGTTAAGGTAGGAAGCCTTGGCGCAGAGCTACGGGACTTGCGCTGGTTCGAGTCTCCATGGGGGAAGAAATTTTCTCATGGTATTTCGGCCAGTATGGGACCGGTGCCTACCCAGCATCGTGAGGCAATTGGGTAGCTACAATAAGTAGCGGCTCCAGGTTGAGGAACCAGCTATAACGGCTGGGGGACTCGACATGCTAACCACATATCACCCCTTACACTGGCTGTTGATCATCTACCTCTGTGATTGACACATGTGGATGTGAAGGGCCAGCAGCCGGCTGGTAAAAGGGCAACCGCTGAAAAGTGGAAAGACCCTCAATCGGATAAAGCATCAGGTTCGGATGAGATACCAGCAGAACTGATAAAATCAGGGGGAGAAAAATTGATGGACAAGATATGCTGGTTGCTTAGTATGATTTGGGAAAAATAAGCTCTTCCAGATGAATGGAAGGAATCAATTATTGTACCAATTTATAAGAAAGGAGATAAAACTGATAGCAACAACTACAGGGGCATCTCATTACTTTCAACTTCGTACAAAATTCTAACAAATATATTAGTAAGCAGACTTACTCCCTATATTGATGACATTCTAGGAGATCATCAATGTGCATTTAGAAGAAACAGGTTTACAACGATCAGATTTTTAGTATAAGACTGATTTTAGAAAATAAATGGGAATATAATGGGTACTGTACATCAACTATACGTAGACTTCAAAAAAGCATATGATTCAATTAAGAGGGAGAAGATATATAGTATCGTGTTGGAGTTCGGAATTCCTAAAAAGTTAGTTAGACTTATACGAATGTGTCTAAATGGCACAAAGAGTAGGGTGCGTGTAGGCAAACAGTTTTCGGACACTTTTGAAATCCAGAATGGGTTGAAGCAAGGAGATGCACTATCTCCTCTACTATTTAATTTTGTACTAGAGCATGCCATTAAATCTTTAGAGAATGAGGAAGGCTTACAACTGAATGGTATTAATAAGCTGTTAGTTTATGCTGATGATGTAGTACTATTGGCCGATAGCGAGGAGATACTAAAGAACAACACGCACACACTATTGAGTAACACTAAGAAATTAGGACTGGAAGTAAATATCAATAAAACTAAATATATGGTCACACGTAGAAATTCATTATATAATGGAAATGGACAGCTAATGACAAATGAGGGAAATTTTGAGGAAGTGGCAGAATTCAAATACCTAGGAACAATGATCACAAATAGGAATGAGATGCACAAAGAAATTAAACATAGGCTCAATTCTGGAAATGCATGCTTTTATGCATTGCAGAGACTCTTGATATCCCAACTCCTTTCAAAAAACATTAAACTGAAAATATATAAAACTATTATTCTACCAGTTATACACTGCTCAAAAAAATTAGGGGATATTGTAGAATAACCTATTAAGACTATGTTTTTTGGAACACTATTAGATGCAATCACTTTCTATTACTCCAAGATAATGCAAACAAGAGTTTGAAATCATTACGTAACCTCTGTACCACACCAGAGGGCAGTGTCTGTACTGTTGATGTGAAAGGGTGGTGTGGGGGTGAATGTTTTGTTGCTGTTTTTAAATCCAGTCCAGTTTTCAGTTAGTGAATGACTTGCCTTAGGGACAGTGATGCCTCGACAACGTGATTTACCTGAACCAATAGCTTGGAGGGCCATACGAAGGATGGAAGCTAGACAGACACAACAAGAGGTGGCACAAGCCATTGGGGTGTCTCAAAGCGTGATTTCCAGACTTTGGAATCGTTTTCAAAGAATAGATACTGTTCACAGAAGAGCCGGACAACATCGATCACGGGCAACAACAGCAAGGTATGACCGTTACCTCTTGTTAACAGCCCATCGGAATAGACAGCAGAATGCAACTCAACTGCGAAATACACTTCAAACAGCAACAGGACGCAGGGTGTCAACTCAAACTCTCCGTAATCGACTGCATGGAAGTGGTCTCTATGCCCGTAGGACCATGGTGTGTACCAGGTTAACTCCACAACACCGTAGAGAGCGCAGAAACTGGGCGGAGGAACATCGTGGGTGGAGGCATGCCGAATGGAGATCAGTTCTTTTTTCTGATGAGTCGCGACTCAACGTGGAATGTGATAGTCGGCGTGTATTCATCTGGAGGGAAAAAGGGACACGAAACAATCCAGCTTTTGTACGTGAAAAATCCCCATATGGTGGCGGTGGATTGATGGTGTGGACAGGAGTCAGTAGTGGTGGACGTACGGACCTCTACGTCATCCAAGGTGGTACTTTGACTGCGGTAAGGTATAGAGATGAGATTCTCCGACCTTTTGTCGTTCCTTATGCTGGTGCCATAGGTGATTCTTTTCTTTTTATGGACGATAATGCACGACCCCACAGAGCTGGCTTGGTGGACGACATGCTGGAAGTGGAGGGTATCGAGCATATGCAATGGCCAGCTTCCTCCCCGGACTTAAATCCGATTGAGCATGTGTGGGATGCATTAGGCAGACTAATTGCAGGCAGACCAGCACCTCTCACAACTATTCCAGAGCTGCACATTGCTCTTATGGAAGAGTGGCCACGTATCCCCCAAGAGCTCATTGCTAACCTCATTGCATCAATGCCACACAGGTGTTAGGCAGTGCTGGCCGTTCGAGGAGACCATACACCATACTAAAGAAAGATTTTCACCCATGTTAATGTTGCTTTGTTTGTTTGCCATATTCCTAATCTGGATCTCTTTGACATCTGGTGTGGTACAGAGGTTACGTAATGACTTCAAACTCTTGTTTACATTCTTTTGGAGTAATAGAAAGTGATTGCATCTAATACTGTTCCTAAAAACATAGTCTTAATAGGTTATTCTACAATATCCCCTAATTTTTTTGAGCAGTGTATTAGATGGGTGCGAAACATGGACTCTTACTGTAAGGGAGGAAAGGAGATTACAAGTATTTGAGAATAAAGTACTTAGGAAAAATTTTGGACCAAAGAGAGATGAACAAACAGGTGAATGGAGAAGACTACATAACAATGAACTACATGGTCTTTATATGAAGCCAGATATAATAAGAACAGTTAAGTCTCGTAGACTGCGATGGGCAGGACATGTTGCACGTATGGGGAATGAAAGACTTCCATGGAAGCTTCTTGTAGGAAAGCCAGAGGGAAAACGCCCAGTTGGTAGACCAAGAATGAGGTGGGAGAATAACATTAACTATGATTTGAGGGAGGTGGATTATACGGGGAATGATTGGAAAATATTAGCTCAGGATAGGGATGTATGGAGAGCGTATGTCCGCGCGGCCATGAACCTACGGGTTCGATAGTGCCAGTGAGTAAGTAAGTAAGTTCATAAATAACGACAGAGCTCCAATCTTCATCAAATTTTAATTTTTCGCTGAGGCGTTGGGCATATTGATTTTTAATACTCTCATCTTGTAGTAAATGTAGATTATATCTACATTTTTCTAATTCATTTTCTATTTCTACATTTTGATCTTTATTTACCTTTTGCCTGTTTATAGGACATACTATCCTAGTTGACAGCATATAATGATCTGTTCCACATTCGGGTCCTCGATTCACTCAAAACATCTTGAACTATAATATTTCTCCGTTTCTTCACTATTACATAATCAATTATCGATCGTAGACCTTTAGTGTGTTGTTCCCACGTATATCTATGGATGCCCCGATGTTTAAACATCGAATTCATAATATTAGGTCATTCACTTTGCATTCTTCTTTTAAACGTCCATTTTCATTCTCAATATCTTCTCCATATGGACCAAGTATGTCACCTGTCCCCTTTCCAACTCTGCTATTCAAATCTCCCATAATTATTAATTCCTTCTTTGGAGAAATCTTTTCTACCAATCCAGTAAATTTTTCAAAGTATTGTTCCTTTATTACTTGTGATGCATCGTTTGTTGGGGCATATGTACCTATTATTACTACTTCTTTCCCATATATTATTTCCATAACTATAAATCTTTCATCTATTTCTTCTATTTGTTTTATTGAGGATTTCCATCTCTTCTTAATTAAAATTGATACTCCTCCTTTAGCTCTCTCCGATTTTTCCACCCCACTCCATACATGCGTGTATTCACCAATCATTTCTTGACCTTTCCCTTTCCTTTTTGTTTCTGTCAGAACTATTATATCCCTTCTTTGCAATCTCGTTAAGTACTTCATTATTCTTAGTATTCCAACCTTGTATGTTCCAAGTTGCCAAAATCATTGTTCTATGGTAGCGAAATATGGACATTGAAAAACAAAAGGATATACAGAGACTTAGATCTGCTGAAACGAGATATCTTCGAAAGGACTGCTGGATACATACTACTAGATCATAAAAAATTAAGATATCTTAGAAGAATTGCACATGGAACCTTCGGAAAACAACATTTCTGTTTATAAGTCAAGATGAATGCGACGTGTTCATCGAATGAAGGATCACAGTATACCCCAAACAAATGTTTAGCTATAAGCCTGTAGGTAGAAGCAGACCAGGACGTCCATTCAAAAGATCTTTGGATAGTGTTTCTATTGAGGCCGAAACAGGTCAAAAAATGGCCTGAATTAGTGAGTGGACTATGATGATGATATATTACATTTCATTATATTTACTTCACCCTTAAATTGTTAGTGCAACTTCGAAATAATTTGTGAACTCTTGCTTTAGAAAGTTGTACACATGACTGGACGCAATGAGAAAGGATGCTGCAAATATGCTTATTTACTTGTTGGATTAGGATATGTAAATTTCAGTGATTACAAATTACACAACGTAGGAAATTCTGCATAAAGTACTAATACATTACTGAAACATACTACCTTCATAAGGACGACATATTATCAAAGTAATTTGACAAATGTCGTCTGTAAACATCGGAGGAGTTGGAGATTTCTCCGTCATCGTGGCATGGTAGGTTGTGCCTCTACCTTTCACTCCGGCTTACCTATTCGATTTCCGACAGAGTAGGAGATTTTAAATCTGGATTTGTGTTTGTGTGTATGGAAAGGAAACGAATATAAAGTAAAACAGTCAAGGAAATCAAAGTGATCAAAATTATGGATGAGAAAAAAAAATAAAAGTATGATTTTTTAAAATTGTCCTATTTGAACATTCCTGTGCTCCATATTCCTGTTCCTGCCAATCCGACTTGGTTTGTTAATGTTTTTTAGTAATCAATTTAAATCCTGGATTGGAAATTTATTAAACTCCATGACGCGAAAGTTCTATAAGCTAGTTCCTAACTTTACATCCACATTTGCCAATTACAGAGGACAATTTAAACTTAAATCTACCACTTTCCATACTTATGACTATTAATTTCATTCAATCCGATACTGTGATGGCGTGACAGTCCTGATCAGACGGTATCTCCGTATATCACAGACCTTCAACAATAAGGACTTCATCTTAACTTCCCTGGACCCGACATTATGTCGGACACGAGCAGAGGGAATATATATATATATATATATATATATATATATATATATATATAATCACTATAAAGAAATTGAAGACAAACAATTTGAGGTAAGGAACCCAGGTTCTCAGACAAAATACACATTTTTATGTCCGTCGCCGTGGCGTAGTCGGTAGAGTCCATACCTTCTTCTCCGGCGACCCGGGTTCGGTTCCCGGCGGGGTAGGGGATTTTAAATCTCCACCTTGGGTCTGGGTGTGTGTCTGTCCTTGTGTCTATATGGGAGAATAAAATAAAGTTAACAAAAAAAAAGTAAAAACAGAAAGGTAAAACAATAAAGTAAAACAAGAAGGAAAAACAATAAAGTAAAACAAGAAGGAAAAACAATAAAGTAAAACAAGAAAAATCAGTTGTTAAAGATTTTTATGTTTGATACTCATAATCCAATATTAAACCCTCCATGGCATCTTTACCTTGTCGTGGTGAAGTGCTTAAATGACCCCGAGAGCTATGTCGGCGGTAGCATTGCTGCCGAAAGGGGTTACACATGGGAAGGCGATAAGTCAAAGAAAATAGTACCTTGGTCGAAAGAGTGGCTATCTTTTAATGTAAAAATAAATAAACGCGGGTATGGGTTATATTGGGGTAAAATTTTCCGGAGGTAAAATAGTCCCCCATTCGATTCTCCGGGCGGGGAATACATCAGGAATCCATGGCAAAGGCTGAAACACAGGATAAGTTCCTAGGAACATAGAATGTTAGGACATTATATAATAGTGGGGAACTAGAAATACTTACGCGAGAATTAAAAAAAAAAGACTATATATGAGATGACTGGAAAACATTAACTTAGGATAGAGATGTATGGAGAGCTTATATCCGCGTGGCCATGAACCTACGGATTCGATTGTTCCAGCGAGTTAGTTAATCCATTATTAAATTAAATAGCGATTGGCTATAGGATGTAGTGGAATGCATTCAGACTTTAATACCCGATTGGAAGAAACCTAACTATTAAGATTGTCATCCCTTATAATTACCGCCTTAACACAGGCAATCCTTTCGGTAGCGTCGGCATAACTCTCGCGGTCATTTAAGCACGCAAGCAACTCCACCATGACAGGGTAAAAATACCATGGAGGGTTTAATACTGGATTATGGGTATTAAATATAAACATCTTTAACATCTGATAACTAAGATATATTTTGCCTGAGACCTGAGTTCCTTATTTCAAATTGTTTGTCTAAAAAAAGTCTGATCACAGGATCAGATGGACTGAAATTAATAGTTACAAGTATGAAAAAGTGGTGGATTTAAGTTTTTTACGGGGTAATCCGGGATTATCCCTGAGAAAACCCTCACTTGGCTTCAATTTGTCTACCACGAACTCTACATGGAGTGATCCAGATGGACCCGCGGATGGAGGGCATCTGTCTTATCAAGTGTCATTCAAACTTTTTCGGCCATGGAACACTTTCCGTTTTAGAGAATATGGGGCTATATGGGCCACTAATAACTACAATTAAAATTTATAACTTATTACTGACGACATAACAAAAATATTACAAATTTAAATATACGTTTATGTTGTTTTCTTAATGGAAATTATTGTATTACGACCTCACATAATTTTGGTTTTTTAATAAGTGATTATTTATTTTATTTTATTTAGAGCCCCACCACCACCCCCGGGTTACCTCGGGCATGATGCCCTTATCCCCGGGTCTGCTCTATGTCCCTAACTACTATCTAATCTTTATTGAACAAATAAACATAATATATACAGATTTCGGGTATGTGAAGTGTAGATGTTACATAAACTTAAAAGTATTGTGTGTTTGTTTGTGTCTGTGAGTTTGCATTTAGTGATACATAAAATAAATATACGTAATACTTAAAGTAATGATAATTGTTTTGATGATACGTGATATGAGAGTAATTGTGTTTGTTTGTGTTAGTGTGTGTGTGTAATTTGTGTTTGCTGTTTGTTTGTGTTTATGTGTATGTGTGTGTGTTATTGTGAAGATGGGAATGTTAATGACGGATCATTCTTCTGTCATCTTCTTCAGTTCTTAATCGTAGAACTCTCCGATGAAGCGTGTGATTGCTTCGTATGGTTGCTTGCTTGTCCAGTACTCCAGGGGCGGCGGCCAGTGGACTCCTCCCTCCATAGCTACAAACTCGAGTTCCCTTCTGAAGACGCCATTCTTAGTGCAATTATATAGCACATGAGTGACGGTGTTCTCTTCAGGGTTGTTACAATTGCACACTACTGTTTCGGCGAGTCCTCTCTCAAAGAGTTTACCCTTGAAATGCCCATGCCCGGACAGCAATTGAGTCACGTTGTGGTTCGGCACTATCCATGGCATGCGCATTCTCGCCCGTACTCTAGGAAAGAATTCCTGAGTTTGGCGACCATGCTGTTCTTGTTTCTATTGTTGTTGCCATTTTTCCTCAATGCCATAGGCTGCGTCCCGTTCATCTGGTTCTGTGTAAAGCTCGGGGGTGACAACTGACTCTTCGATGTAGATTGGGAGTCCTCTACGCAACCTATAGTGATGTATTCGACGTTCAATATAAAGATCGATGGGAAGTACTCCTGCTATCACAGTTAGGCAAGCTCGCGATGCTGTGTTGTATGCTTTAAAAGTAAAGTAAAGTGATCCCACGACAGGCCTCAGGAGGCCCTTGGGGTAGTAGGAGGTTAAGGCTCCCACTTTTTCTAGACAATCGGCACTTTATGTCAGCCGGGTTGTCAGCCCTGCGTGACGGCCGCCTTTACCCCCAGAACAAGCGTCTGGTACTCATTTCCGTTAGAGGCTGAGTCGACCCCAGGGCCATAGTGCCGCCAGAGGGCTTTGGGTCAGTTTAAAAATCCTGACCCCAACGGGACTTGAACCCTCGACCCTCCGGCTTGTAGCTCAGTGCCTTAACCACTATGCTACGGCGTGCCCCGTGTTGTATGCTTTGGTGACCCGAATGATGACTTGTCCTTGTGCTGCTAGTAGCTTTCTTTTCTGATTGTTGTTGAGCTTACGTGCCCATCCATGGGCAGCATAGGCGCAGATTTGTTGGTAGAACGTCTTATATAGTATTAGATTGTTGACAGTTTGATATCCCAAGTTCTGTCCACCAAGTCGCGCCATTGCATGTAATAGCCTTTTTGCCTTTCCTGTGATGTCCTCTATGTGCGCATCGATCCTCATATTAGTTTGTATGATCACCCCGAGGTACTTGGTGACTTGTACAAAGCACAGGCCCCTCTGCCCCATTCTGATAGTGGGCGGTCATTCGGGATATAATAAGCGATACAATTTTTATTTTCAAAAATCAGTTACAAAACAAATTTCACAGACCCATCAATCAATTGTAATTCCATCAAGTCCAATGAGATCGCCGCGGAATAATTACACAACCTTCGCCTAACACAGTTTGGGAAAGACTGATGTACCGGTACGTAATTGTATGAACCAGGATCCATCGCACTCCTCTATAACTGTGTAAATTTTATTACCATCAAATTCTTTTTTTAATTAAGACTTATGAAGCTTGTTCCGGTCTAATTTTTTTAAACATTGTTGGGCCCATTTTGTCTCCGGTCTGCCAATTTCTCTTCCACCTTTTGGATGTTGTTCATTTTTCGTACGCGTTCTTCTTTCAGTCTTTGTATATATTGTATCCAATAATGTATATGTTGTTTTATTATATTACTAGCGTACCCGGCAGACGTTGTCCTGCCCGAACGTTCAATTCTCATGTCATGGGCGGACGATAAAAATATGTTACTTTTTTACCATAAAATTTAGCAATTAGGACCTAATTAGATATTATTAAATAAGTTCGCAAGAAAACCTCTTACAGCCTTTTGTTGTGGCTCAAGAAATGTGAATGATGACGTCACATAGTTATGATCCCTATTAGGTTCGTCTTCCGGGCATATAGGCCGTGGTCCAGTCGTTCTTCTACTCGACGTTTCGTCTACTGCTGCGGTAGACATCTTCAGGAGATACTGCGTGCTCTCTGCGAACTCCTCAACAGTCGGCTGCAGACTGGCTGGTCGTTGGACGCCCCTGGTGGAGAGGCGGTTTTCTGCGCGGTCCGTGTTGCGTGCTGTTTTGTCCAGGCTGTCGCTAGCAGAAGTCATAGGCTTCGTTGTCGTATTGTGCAGTGCCGGGATCCAGATTTTGTTTATCTTCATGGTTTCTTCTTTTTTGTTAAAGGAATTTTTGTGTTTATATATTTCAATGGCTTCTCTGTATAGTCTGGTGTAATAATGTGATGTTTGGGACAATACCTGTGTTTCTTCGAATCTTATTATATGTTCTTGGTTGTTCATCCAGTGTTCCGCTACGGCTGATTTTTCCTTTTGTTTTAGTCTGCAATGCCTCTTGTGTTCTTGCAATCTTGTGGTAACCTTTATTTTGTTGTGCCGATATAAACCTGTCCACAACTGCAAGGGATGCGATTTATACCGGCAGTACTTAACGGATCTCTTGTATCTTTGTCTTCACATAGTTATGTCGGAACATACCGATAATGCAGTTGACTACGCATCTGACATAAAAAAAAATCCTATAACCCGATCGCCGCGCCACCTACCAAGTCCAATAGTGAATCTAAACCATCCAGGGACCCATTCAAACACACAGAAAAAAAAAATCATCCAAATCGGATGAACACACAATGCTAATAATGCAACTGGGATACAGACCAGATGAGTTCTTAACCATCGGCAACTTCCGATGTTTGAATTGTCTTCATAAACATTACAATTGTACCCTCCTTTGCATATAAGTTAAGAACCGTCATATAACAATTATATTACAGTGAAAAAAAAAAAAGATATATTGATGAGAGTGAGTCAAAACAGTTTTTTCCCCCCCCCCAGCTAGATTTCGTTTTTTACCTACTGTGCACCGGTACCATACTGGCCGAAATTCCATGAGAAAAATTTCTTCCCTCGTAGAGACTCGAACCATTGTAAGTCCCGTAGTTCTGCGCCAAGACTTCTTGCCTTAACCACTCGGCTACGGCGCGAGACCCTTGATGTCAATGAAAGACAAAAGTTTTTTTTTAGTTATCCGCAAGAGATAAACATATGCTGTCGCGGACTTCTTTATAGAGCTTTTTGAGATATTCAATTCTGTGTACATTAATTTTGTGTATTTCTTATGGTTTAGGCAGCGTAAGCCATTTAAGCGTCCAAAGAACTACTTTTTTAACGTTTCCCACTACAAAGGGCGATTTTTAAGGGTGTAGGAGTTGAGTATCACAACTCTCTTATAGCCTATGTTCATCCCGGGAATATCCTGAACATTTTGCAAAAAACCCCATCACAATCGGATCAACGGTATGGCCGCGCATAAAGTACGAACAAACAAACATACAAACAAACAAACATTAATTTTTATATATAAGATTTTAAAGATTTATAGTTCCCTTCTTCCTATATCTTTTATTCTTATTCAATTAGATAAAATCTCAAGAATTTAATTTTTACTGTTTCAATTCTCCTTACTTCTTTTTTGGTCAATATTCAAAACACAGAACCATGAAGCATTGGCATTCTCATTACTTTTTAAAAGTGATTTTTGTTTCCTTTATTATGTATTCTACATTTTTAGAGAGACCACCGCTATGGTCTCGAGATAGCGTCCTGCCTTATCATACAGCGGGCCCAGGTTCGGTCCCCGGTCAATATATGATTCCTGGGTGAAGTTTTTTTTAGGGTTTTTTCCTCACCTACAAGAAAAATGTCCCCGAACATCATACGACCATAATGATCATCATCATTCATATTCGCCTTAGATTAAGTCTAGTATTAAGGACTCTCCTGGGGCATCACTATCATCATCACCCATCATATCATAAGGCCAACGTAACCTCACTTTCCAGGCACCCTAACATCAGAAGTGGGTTACAGTTACGCCAGTGCCAGGAGAGAATACCAGAAATGTCAAAATGACAACCTGAGACATTTAATAAAAATATTTTTATGTATCCATTAATAACATATCATACATTATTAATGTTATTAACATCTTCATTTCTCATATAAGAGGTAAGCCTGTATTGAAACAAAGTGTACAATATTTTTTCCTTTCGAGACAATTTTGCTTCTATTTAATATAGGCCTATATGGTCCTCTATGTAAATTTTTTGTTACGTTAATTGAAATATTCAAGTTAAAATTCCAAGAAAATTCTTCGGTTTAATTAATTTACACTGTACAGTATATGTCCACCGCTGTGGTCTCGAGGTAGCATGCTGCCTTGTCACGCAGCGGGCTCGGGTTCGATTCCCGGTCGGGACAGGCTCCTGGGTGTTTTTTTTTTGGGTTTTTTCTCATCTGTAAGACAAATGTCAGGAAGCTTAGGGCCCAACGGTCCCGGAAAATCCTCCGGCCATCATCATCATCATCATGACTATCATCATCATCATACTTCACCGGTTTGGAAAGCAACGGGATGCTACCGCACCTATAATTCCCTAGTAAAGCTGCAAAGTATAGCATGAAAATACTATGATTGCAGTGAAAGACCTGCCCTCGGGCAGAATTACTATGGATGGATGTATATCTTCTCAAGTCCGGGTGGCGCGGGAGACATATCTGCAAAGGAACAGGTTGAACTAAGGAGAGAAAAGAAAGATGAAGAACATCCTCTCAAAATATGCATTTTTGTGCTTTCAGTTTTAGTTATAACTCTCCACTTATTTTTTTACGTTAATATGATTAATAATTTATTTTAAGATATGACTGATCAATAGAAATGTCATAGAATTTCCTCCAGTACGTTTTGTAAATATTTCGTGTCGCGTTCGATGTAGTCATAAATTACTTCCGTAGACTTTATTTGCAATTCCTGTTTGTACAGTCATAATTATTTTCCTTTGTTATATGAAGTCAATATTTTCCAGTTACCCAATTAAATATGCCAACGATTAATATAGGTTAATTTATACTGATTTTTAGAATCTAAGCACAATTATATGATTTATATACATATTAAAAAAATAAGAATCTCCTTTCGCAAGTAATTGCTCATGCTGGACCATCTGTAGACCTATAAAGAGAGAATAGTATTTGTTCACTACCATTTGAATGAGACTTTGTGAGACAGAAGTTCAAAACCTGCTGATTAAAGTCGTATAATGTTTTGGGAGCCAATAACCCTTTATTTTGAAAATATTGACAATTAAATTATCTATGAGATAGCAATGAATGGTTACTTCCTTGGTAGTATGATTTCCTAGGTCTTGTAGTTAGATGCTTGGCTATCATCCCAGCAACCTAGGTTCAAAACCTGTTTCTTCTTTTTAAGTTTGTCTCTTTTTTAATAATTAACTATTAATATTATAATCAAAACTATTTCGAAATATGGCTTCTAACAGATGAGAAAATATTAAGAGTGTTTAATTATAGTGCTTAAGAAATTTTTGTACATGATCTGTACAATGAACTACATGATCTGTGCTGGAAACCAAATGTAAGGACAGTTAGGCGTAAGTTCCGTAGATTGCGAAAGAGAGACATAGAAACTTCTTATGGGAAGACTAAGGGAAAGCGCCCTGTAGGCCAAGATAGATAAAAAATGAAGCGTGATAATAAATTACAATAACCATGATTTGAGGGAGGTGAATTATTACAAGGAATGATGGGAAAATAATAGTTGAGTATATGGATGTATGAAGAGTTTATATCCTTGCGGCCATGGAACTCCGATTTTGATAGTGGTAGTTAAACAAATACACTAATTCATTCAGGTCGCAAAACATAACCTATATTATTTCCTGTACCCAAGCACAGCAAATTATATTGTTTAAAAGATTTAGAAATATTGGACACATTAGAGAGCATAGCTAAAATATATAACTATAATATTAGTTTTTATTATTGATTTCGTACATCTCAATGATGGATAAATCATATTTGAAGAGAAAAATTATACGCTCAGACCGGGACTTGAACCCGGGACCCTTGGATCTCTAGACCAAGTGCTCTGCCAACTGAGCTACCTGAGCAAGTACCGATCTAAACGCAAATCCTTCTCTATATACATTGTAATTCCCATCCACCAAATGCTGTGAAGCCATGCTTCTATCTTGCAAATGGCGGCTCCTTTATTAAGAAGACATATTTGGGAATTATACATTACAGCCAGTACGGCTTTTTCCAAGTTTTTATTATTGATTTCGTACATCTCAATGATGGATAAATCATATTTGAAGAGAAAAATTATACGCTCAGACCGGGACTTGAACCCGGGACCCTTGGATCTCTAGACCAAGTGCTCTGCCAACTGAGCTACCTGAGCAAGTACCGATCTAAACGCAAATCAGTTGGCAGAGCACTTGGTCTAGAGATCCAAGGGTCCCGGGTTCAAGTCCCGGTCTGAGCGTATAATTTTTCTCTTCAAATATGATTTATCCATCATTGAGATGTACGAAATCAATAATAAAAACTTGGAAAAAGCCGTACTGGCTGTAATGTATAATTCCCAAATATGTCTTCTTAATAAAGGAGCCGCCATTTGCAAGATAGAAGCATGGCTTCACAGCATTTGGTGGATGGGAATTACAATGTATATAGAGAAGGATTTGCGTTTAGATCGGTACTTGCTCAGGTAGCTCAGTTGGCAGAGCACTTGGTCTAGAGATCCAAGGGTCCCGGGTTCAAGTCCCGGTCTGAGCGTATAATTTTTCTCTTCAAATATAATATTAGTTATTTTAAAAATATAAAATACGGAAAATTGGATTTGAAGCCGGGTTGCCAAAATTACTATTCGACTTCTTATCATGTGAGAAGCAAAGTGCTTCTGTATTTTCCACTTAATGTTGTTATGTAGAGATAACTTTTAATATTTCTAAATGAGTGGTTTGGTCCCTAGAACCATTATATGAGTTTAAACAACATGTTTTCAACCTTGATCTCATGAAGACTCATTGAAATCAGTGATATCTCCTAGCTATCTTCTCACTGCATCTTGCAGAAGTTCCTTTAATTATCTACTTACACGATTAGTAATATAAAACCTATCATTGGAGATGGAATTTTAGTAAAATGTTACATTAAAAGGACAAAAAAATTAAAGGAAACATTAAAAAAAAGAACATTAGAAAGGGTATAAATAAATAAAAAGGAATCACTTCTAATTACTGTATTAAGAATAATACTTATTCTCAATTAAATTCGACAAATATGTTTGAAGGTTATTCTGTCTCTTTGAAAGTAGAATTTATTTGTACATGGAAAATGATCGTTATACATTATCAGAAGCCAATAATGAATACTTGGATTTGTTTCTTAACTCTAAATCACTGCTCTTTACTTGTTTTTTCAAGATCTGGATTTTTGAAAAGTCTTGTTTAAGTTTGTAATGTTTGTGATTTTTGTAACAAAGTGGCGTAAATGATCGAAATAAAGACCAATCTAGCTGCAAATGGGAACATATTAAAAACGAAAAAAAATCGCAAAAATGGAGTATTTTTAACAGTTACAAACTCTTATATAGATTATTTTATGTTCTGTGACATAATATGAAGAGGCAATACTTTTAAAATCTGATCTCCACTTAATACAAAATATAAAAACCCACGCATTTGCCATCCGATCTCTATAAGATATTCTGGTTAAATTTAAAGTTATTTACCTGGACTATCGAAACGTTAAGTGGCCTGCATGATGCGCAGACATAAACTCTTTATCCTGAACAAATATTTTCGCTATTTTTTTTTCTCCAGTCATTCTCTGTTTAATTCACCTCGTTCAATCATGGTTAATATTATTCTTGCATTTTCCACTCCAGCGGCAAGAATTTCTTTCCTAGCGCGGTCATATATTCAAATCTCCACCTTGGCTCTATGTACTTAGTCTGGCGTTGTCTTTAGCTGTGTCCGTGATATATAGTGGTCCTATTGCTATTCAGATCAAAACAGGCACGGTACTATGTTTCTAATATCATGCAGACAAACACTATGGACAGTCTGAATTCTAGTTATAATAATAAATATCCTCAACTCGTGCCCAACTTAGGGTCTGTCGAGGAATGATATGAGATGAAACCCCTATATTTATGGAGGTCTGTTAACTTCAAGGGTGCCGGCCGACCACTACTGACGCACTGTCATGGGGGCGAATGAATGAAATGAAACGAAATTGATGAGATGAGTATGGGGAGATGGTGGAATGAAATTTGTGGCAGAGGAAAATGAGAGAATCCCCGCGAAAAACCCGCCCAAGCTCCGTTTAGTCTACCACGAAACCCACATGGAGTGACCGAGACTCGATCTCGGGACTCCAGCGGTAAGAGGCGAGCGTCTAACCGCTTGTGAATTCAAGTTATAATTGATGTAAATAGTAATAACATTTTAAGAAATGTTGCTAATTATTAAGTTTTAGTTTCAGACCTATATTTAAAAAACTAGAATAAACAGATGAAATAGAATAAGATAGATGATATTCTATCTATTTTGAAAATAATGAAGTTTTTGACGGGGATAAAGGGAAGAAGCCCAGGAAAATCTTGCCCTGACTTCCATTCATCCACCATTAACCCCACATGGAATGACGTGATGCGCATTCTGGACTCATATAAATTACGTGTCACGTTGTTTGTCCACGATGTAATTCTAAACTGCTGAACCGATTTTAATTAAATTTTGCACACTGTGTGCTGTTTGATCCAACTTGAGACCTACGGTTGTTTATAACTAAATTTATAGTCGCATTATTTTATTGCAAATTATTTGTTTATTATTTAACAAAGAGTTATAATTATCTGTGAGTTCCATACGATTCTAACAGATGGCCGTGTAAGGCAATTAGTTCATTATTTAACTAGGTGGCTGTGCTTTTTTTTGCAACCGCGAATTTCAATTGAATTGCAAATATTGATTATTTCATAATTTAAGTGTGTTTGTGTTTATTTTATTTTCAATATATTGATGATAATAATAATATTAATTTCGTGTGTAAGTATTAGTTTTAAGTAATCTAGTTGAAAGACAGCAACTTAATTTAAATTTAACTGGACCGAGAAGGGACATTGAACAGTATGGCGAATCAGTTCTAGAGACCATGAATGATAAGATATCAAGTGAATTTCCGCAAATTGGTATAGGCCTATGTGACATAAATCTTACATTTAAGAAGAATGTCAATTTAAAAACATATGAAGGTCCTAAAGAACGGAATAACAGAACTGTAAGTAAGTCTGTTAGTTATAATAATATGCCTAATATTACAGAAACAATCTCCATGCCTCAATTAAATGAAAAACAAGATGACTATAATATATCACAAAATTATATTACTATACAGAGATTTCTTGATGATGATGAGAATGCAACTGCCAACAAGTTCGTAGAAAAAAACGAAAGTATAATGAAATCAGCAAGCCTCCTCAAAATATTCCACCAATAAATGTATATAATCCTTATGATAGACTTAAGGATGGTACTGAGAATGCAGACAACATAAATTCATATCAATCAACAAAACCACTTCCACATAAACCACCACCCATATTTATACCGGGTGTAGTTAACGTACCAGAACTAAAAAATTGTGTAAAACAAAAAAAAAAAAATCTGATTTAGATTTCTCACTTAGTTTACTACATAATTTAACGTATACCTTAGCCACAGCAACGCGTGGCCGGGACTTTATATATATATATATATATATATATATATAACAAAGTCGGATTAGTTACACTATTTATAACTCAAGAACGGCTGGACCGATTTTTATGATCTTTGATTTGTTGGATTTGTTTCCTCCCCGAATAGCAGATAACTATTAAAACATCGGAAAAATTAACGTAAAAATATTTAAAGGCGATAGGACAATCGCCGGGCTAGCTAGTATATATATATATGAAAAGTTTCAACCACTTGTGCCACGGAGCCGCCTCTGATGATTTATTGTAATTTTGCCAATAGTGATATTGTATATTTTAATTATCTGATTGTTTAAATCCAAATTTTTATCTCTTGGCTATTCCTGCTCGTTCATCTCAGATAACATTTCAATTCAGATATATGATTAATACATCCGTTTACATTGAGTTTGAGGATAATTCCCACAATAATCGATCAAATTAGTTATAATTTTAAGATGAGTGATTATAGAGATGTTTTCTATTCAAAATATCTTCCTAAACACTTATCAATCTCTCTTGATCTTTTCGAATTTGAATCATATTTCCATCTATTGTTTTTCCAAATGTATTCACAGATATATAACCACCTGATATAGTATTTTAATTCTATCAAAAGATCTATCAACGACAAGATCTTTAATTATAGGAAAAGGTTTAGCTCTCCAAGTTAATAAGATCTACACTTAGACATATAATCCAATTAATGTAATGATCAACAATCAACATTAACTTTTTTTTTACAATTAGGCCTACCTTTTTTGGCACATCATGTGCATAGTTGGTTAAGGTAATATGCTACAAGTCGGAAGGTCTTGTTCGATTCCTGATGGGTCAGGATTTTTAAACAGCTTAAACCTTCTAGCGGCACCATAATCCTGGGGACAACTCAGATTCTAAAGAAAATGAGTACCAGACGTATGCATTAGAGGCGGCCATTCACGTACGGCTTATAACCCATTATAGAAACGTGGAAACCTTAACACCTTACTACCCCAATGACCTTTTAAGACCTATATTGATATCACTTTTGTTATTTTGTAGTCTGCTAAGTTGAATCCTATGTAGGAAATCACACTGTTATTTCCCTTAACTTTAAATGTGGCATAAATTACTTTATTTTAAGCTAGGGTTGTAATGCTTCAGGCATGCTGCACTTAGCTGGATGATAAACGTGTCTGTCGATAATAAACACATGACATCAGAACTCTGTGAAACAATAAAAATAATTCTTCTACCCCTAAAAGGTCGGGTGCTAACTTGTCAGCGTCTAATTGTAAGTTATTTGACTCAGTTGTTAGTAGTTGTAGTAGTAGTTGTTGTTGTAAATCCTTCTTATTATTCTTCGTGCATAGTTATTCTAGGCTTACAGCCTGTTCAGTCCAGAAATTAAGAATCTTTCCAACTTTATTTGGTCTTCCAGATGACCTCCTTCCATCTGTCAATATATTATCTCTTGATATACGAACTATCCTGTCTGGTGCCATTCTAGATATGTGCAAATTCCGTTTCCTACCCATTGATTTATTGCTTGAATGTCGAGCTGTATCCTTAGTTCCTCATTTCTAATTTTATCCCTCCTTGTTGTATGTAGAGTCCCGCGACCTGCGCTGGTTCGAGTCCCCATGGGGGAAGAAATTTTATAATGGAATTTCGGCCATTATGGGACCGGTGCCCACCAAGCATCGTGAGGTATTTGGGTAGCTGCAATAAGTAACGACTCCAGGTTGAGAAGACCAGTTATAACGGCTGGGGGATTCGACATGCTGACCGCATGTCAACCCTATACTGGTTCGATGATCGTCTACCTGTGATTAACACTTGTGGATGTGAGGCAAGCATCCGGATGATAGGCCAAGGGCCTTCTTGGCGCTTCGAGCTTTTTTTTTTATGTAGGATTTTCCTTAGTGTATTCATCTCCTGTGTTTCTAACACCTGCTTCTTTCTTTCTTTCAGTATCAGCCCTAGACTGTTGTAGTTGTAGAGTGAAGTGTATTATTCAATGGAAAGATAAGATAGGACTGTTGGAGAAACATCAGTATCTTGGCTTCTTCACATTGCATTGTTCGCTTATTGAGAACCCGCAACACGCCATTTTACATTTCTTTCCTTGCGACCGGTCTATGTAATATTAAATATCCACGATATGTTGCAAAGAAAGGCTTCTTTTTACTTTCAAAACAGTAAATGTTCCACATTTTCAGGGACTAGGCCTATTTATAATTCTCCCGATATTATAGTTTCTCTTTTAATTAAAACATATTTATACAATAAGAGATTATTTAGACAAAGGAAGATTATGTATTTACTATTAAATGAAAAATATATTTCAAAACATATTTGTATACGTATTAGACTGGCGAGTTTATATTATATATGCTGTAGTTAGGTGATTACGTTGGTCAACATAATTGTTGTCTCATGAGTACCAATAGTTGTACTTAATGCAGTTTTTTATCGTGTTTTCAAATATGTATTCGGAATTTCTCCATCACCCACAGTTTTTTTTATTTCAGTTTCAATTAATTATTTTTTAATAAACGTTTTTTCGTCCATTTGCCCATTGTAAAATAAAACCATATGAGCTAACTCAAATGATTTCAGCTATGGAAAAGATATATCAAGGCAAATGGAATCCTAATATGCTGGCCGATTATTGTTAGACCATCAGGAAGTGTGCTCCACAGACGAAATATAGCAGAAAATCGTCATTTCTTACTTTCTAGGTGAGTCCGAATGTTCGAATATTGTGTAGTTACGAATGTACAAAAATATTAAAGTGTTTGAAATTATAAATGCCTCTCAGAAACCTTGCGCGATGGAGAAAAACCGATATCATATTTGAATTCAGGAGAAAAATACTATCAAGAATTATATATTTTTCTTTCTGAGACAAAAAAAAAGTTTATTTTTTGTTGCTCAGTGTTACTAAGCGATTATAATAATCGGTAGTCATGTAAAATGACCATATCGAATTTGGCAGATATACCGTTCGGCCGTATTGGATGATTGATGCTCCCCAATAGTTAGTTTCTTAACAAGATAAATTTAATTACGCTTATTTCCCTAGATATGTCAGAGAGTGACACATGGTTAATAGACCACATGATCTCGAAGATACATCTACTAGAAAACTAAGGTATTCCTTGAGTGGAGGAAGGTCGGTTAAATTTTGTTTTGATGCCTTTTTATTCACGCTTGAGGTTCTTTTATGAACATCTTCAGACTCGGGACCGACGGCTTAAAGTCCCTACCGGAGGTTGTGTCCCTTGGATTTTTCCATAATGAAAAACAATCGACCTATGCTGGGTTTGAAACCGGGACTGTCGGAACTAGAGACAAGGAACTTAACCGATGTAACATACGTAATTGTTAGATATTAATTATAACGCCTAGTTTAATTATTTTGTTTGTAACATATATTTGTATAAGGAACGGAAGAAGTCTGGCTACAGTGTCACCATCTGCCATGAAATAATCAATTCGTTGTAAATTACAATAATAGTGGTAGAAGTAGTATCTCTCGCTCCTCCTATCCAGAGTACAGGGTCACATTCCGCGCTAAAACATTTAATTATCCCCGAGTCTTTCCTTCCTTTCTGGCTTCCTCTTCCACAATCATGTTTACAGTAGGAACTGGATTTATATGCACTATAATTTCTGAAATATTAATGAAATTATGCCTGAAAGTTTCAAAATATGCAATAAAATAGACACATGTTATTCATATATGCTTACTGATCGAGTAGACATGTATGAAACACATTATTTTGACTATTTAACTCTTGCCCCAAAGGGAGTCAATGAATTTTGTTTTACAACCAATCACAGTCGAGTTTCACCTCGATAATTATCGAATTTTGATTACCAAAATAAAGAAAGCTCGTCCTTTTTAATATTCTGAACAGATTCCTTCGAACTACACATTTGACAATAATTGTGTTTTTAAATACTGATTTTACTGAGTTGTTTCCGAAAAAAATGAATTAATAACCTATAATGTTGGTTGTAATATACAGTTTGATGTGTTTCATTTTTTTGTCCACTAGGGTTCATTCTTACAATATTGCGTTCCTATTTGACAATAAATAATATTATCAAGTTGCAGTGATGAACAAATGAAACATAACCAAACATTTTTCATTTGTTTTCAAACATCGCCGTTTACATTAAATATATAAACATGTTAAAATAACGATATAACTAATGATTTGTGAGTAAACAGCTTAATTTTCTTCGTTTAATAGTCCTAACAAATGCCACTCTTGATTTCCAAATCCTCTAGATAAATTGGAAATCACTCGTGGCATTACTTATGATAAATACATGCACTGAAACACGGGCGTTGGTTGCCATAATACAAATTAAAGAACACGATAATAAAGTACATTTAATTTTTCGAGCTGTTATAATAACCCGTTCTAAGATTTCCACATTTAGTCGTTTCCTGCTATTTTTATGCAATATTTTTTTCTGTACTTATATCCTTTATTAAATAGGATGTTTGAGAATAAGAATTAATTGCAAAAAGAGGGAGAAATATTTCAAACCCTATAAATACGCCGCATACGCAGTATATTCTTGAAAATGTGTTGCATTTATTAAAAAAAAGGGCAAAATATGTAATTATAAACCTATGGAAATTAAAACCATGTTTAACAAACCCAAAAAGTGATGACTCATATAGAGATAATACATAAACACAATATAGATTTAAGTCCAGGTAAACATGCAAATGCATGAAAATGATCCTTACTCATGCATGACTCATGATTTTGTGGTCTACATCTGAGCTGTATGGGTCTTCGGTTCTCTATGGCACGGGTGCCCATGCTGGCATACTCTATTCGTGAATTCGCTACCACAACGAAACAGCTCAATATGAACGTTCGGGTATCTTCATGGCAGTTGTAATGTAGTGCGTATTTTAAACAAATTCAACCTTACATTTAATTTACAGGGCTTTCTTTAATTTTCATTGTATCCAAACCGTACACATTAAATATGCTGTTTCCACGTCAAAAGCTTAGGAAGGTTTTAATGATATAATCACGAATCAAAGTTTTTATCAATATTGATAAAATTCATACTAAAATTCCGTTGAGGTAAATAGTCACAAAGTAAAATATTAAAATAGATAACTGGCAGGTGCCGTTGTCCTCAACTAAAAGCTGTCCGCTGTGATCCTCATCAAAACAAAACCATGTGACCTGCTCGCTTTTCATTGGTTATGGACACCGACGTAACGTTGTAGAAGCAGTAAGTACGCGAAAATGTAGTTCCCTTTATTAAATTAAAAATATGTCCTCTGAATATACTTGTTATTCTTCGTGAAAGAAAATAATATTCAAAACATAGAAAAATATTCTGAAATATACCTAATCAATAATTGCAACTTAAAATAGTTTATTACATATGGGTGAAGCACTTGAGTCATGCTTCAGTCGATTCTCATGAAACAAAATGGCTGAAAGTGTCGAGTCTCCTGTTGCTGTGTCGTCATCTCCGTCAAAAGTGACAGTAATTGTGGCGTGAATGCCGGAAGGATACAATTAGCGTTTGTTGATGTTAGGATCACTTTACATCTTGAAAGAATGAGTTCAAATCGGATCCCCAAAGCTGTTTATAATTATATACCAAGAGGACGAAGATCACTGGGTCGACCTATGAAACACTGGAGGGAAAATTTTCTATAGGATCGTAACAGGCCTTGGCCTAATACTTGGAAGGAAGAAGAAGAAGAGGATCACTTTAAGAGCGGTTAAGGTATAGGTTAATTTTTTTAACTTTTAAAAACTGTAGGCTTTTTGGAAACTGGCTTCCATCATCAGCAGGAGGATATGCGCTACTAAATGCTATTGTTTT
The DNA here is from genome assembly GCA_030220185.1 of Diploptera punctata. NCBI lineage: Eukaryota > Metazoa > Arthropoda > Insecta > Blattodea > Blaberidae > Diploptera > Diploptera punctata. The sequence continues at coordinate 1,285,809 of JASPKZ010000045.1, read as the reverse complement.
ACAACGCTTTTGACATCAGAGGCTAGCTAATGGCGCAATGACTCTACGGAGTAGATACTCGGCGTGTGCGCGCCTCTCTTTGTGTACATTTTTTGATCCCTTATTTGCATGCTTAAGCATGAAGTCTGATCAGTGGGGTAAAAATGTAATTTATGTCACCAGTACATTTCTACTACAATATACGCATTTTATAGACACATCATTTAACTGGTTTATATTTTATCTCATCTGTAATCAGTGCGGGAATGTTTGTGTGGGCGCACCGGTGCCCTGACAATTTATAAATATTTCCTTGGTATAGTTTACTAGGTCCCGCGCCGTAGCCGAGTGGTTAAGGCAAGAAGACTTGGCGCAGAGCTGTGGGACTTGCGCTGGTTCGAGTTCCCATGGGGAAGACATTTTCTCATGGAATTTCGGCCAGTATGGGACCGGTGCCCACCCAACATCGTAAGGCATTTGGGTAGCTACAATAAGTAGCGACTCCAGGTTGAGAAAACCAGCTATAACGGCTAGGGACCCGACATGCTGACCACATGTCACCCCTACACTGGTTCGATGATCATCTACCCCTGTAATTAACACATGTGGATGTGAGGCCGGCAGCCGGGTGTTAGGTCAAGGGCCAACTAGGCCTGTCGCGCTTGAAAAAAAATTGTGTAGGCCCTACTAGTTTATAAAATTTATAGTGTATCCATAGCTCTGAAGAGTACGCAACCCCCACCTCTGATATATATGAAGGATAGGGAAGGGGGATATAGCTTTTGTTACAAATTAAATCTAGTAAAAAAATGGATCAGCAAGGATTTAGCTGTGAATAGGGATGTATGGAGAGCTTTGTCCGCGCGGCCATGGAGCTCCGTGTTCTATAGTGTCAGGGTGTTTATGGATAATTTTGCTATGTAAGACAGTAATTAGCTGTAATAAGACGTCTAAATATTGACAATATTGTTGAATGTTATCGATCTGAATAATCAGTGTTTACATTTCATTGAGGCCACGTTTTGTTGATGGTAGTAGGCCTACAGTAGTGAGTAAGTGAGTGGTGGAACAATTTCCCCATCCCTCCTCCCCCTTCAGCGTGTAATAGCAGTGCAACAGCTGGCAACTGACAGTCGCGCATTGCTCATCATCAAGAGAACGACCAAAGAAACAAGGCGGTAAGTCCGGTTATTATAATATTCGTTTATAGACGCTTTAACATCTAAAGTCACAGTGCGTGTATTTATTTTATTTCTAGATACTATGAAATAAATATAGTAAATGTATCCCCTGGAAATTAAATTTCAAATTAGCCTTCACGATAAAAAAAAAAAAAAAAACACGAAATATAATTTTTTAAATACATTACGACTCCGTTGAGGTCACTATGTTAAAATTTTAAGAAATATAAAACAGTACCTGAGATCTCAGTTGTCCTCAATAATCAGCAAAACTTTGTAGGAGGCCTTTCGAAAAACTTAGAAGAGTTAGACATTTTTAAGGAAACCACAAACAAGCACCTGTTAAATGAAAACATACCCAGTAATGTTAACCCTCTGTACAAAATCATTACCTGCAACAGTCAGTACAAAACTGAATGCAGAAGATGAAACTTAAGTTTTCGAAAGGTCTCCTACAAAACTACACTGCTGATTATTATTGAGGACGACTGAGATATCGGGTACTGTTTTATATTTCTTAAAATGTTATATTTCTTAAAATATTCTCAATCAGTTTGGATGCCACGGATTTTGAACCAGGGTTCTCCCGAATACAAGTCTCAAACATCATCGCTTATGCCAATGTAGGTAATTTTTATGGTATAACTAACGTAAGAAATGCAGTACAATAAAATTATATATTTTTTAGCCTTCTTATAATAGGGCACTACTTTCTCACTTCAAAACATATATATATGTTATAATTAAATGTTTGACATTGAGCAATGCAAGCTTAATATGACATGATAAGAAAAATAAATGCGTGGACGGGATTCGAACCCGGACCTCTGAGTTGATATCTCAGTGCGCTACCACTTACGCTCCAATGATGGATTCGCCTGGTAACGTAAGTGGTAGCGCACTGAGATATCAACTCAGAGGTCCGGGTTCGAATCCCGTCCAGGCATTTATTTTTCTTATCATGTTATATATATATCTTTAATAGAAAATATGAGATTTCTATATTTAATAAGTGTATGGTTTATATAGGTAACTGACGTAACTGTAGAATTAAATATTTTACAGAGTGAGAGTAAAACAATCTCTGTGAAGTTTTCAATTTTATTTCACTAAGCTTTTGTGAATGTAGTAAATATAGGAGTAGTTACAAAATACATGTTTTGATTTTTATGTCCTGGAGGACGAGGATCGATAGAAAGACCAAAAAAGCGCTGGGCTGAACAGATGTGAGATCGGAACAGGCAAAGACCTAATCCGCGAAGCTGATGATGATGAATTGTATTTTCTAACAAACTTTAGTCACTAATTATACAAAATAAAGGTAACTGACCTAACAACTAGCGCTTCTGCGGCGTGAAAGTGTTTTAATTAAAATAACATTTTCTTTGTTACGTATGATTTTGTTCATATTCTTCAATATTTTGGGATGTAGGCACTTGAAAATCTTTTTAATATTGCACTACTTCGCGAAGCAAGGAAGAAAATTTAATTTGCATATGTTATGCCAAATTTTTCGTGGAATTCACACTTACTTCACCATTACATTTTAATTAAATAGGGTACTTACACATTATGAAGTATTCTATGTCGTCAAAAATACATTAAATACTGTCTCCCTTTCCCGTTATTGGAATTTGCTACCAGTCGAAACCAGGAGTTGTCGGTAAATATCCTCTTTGAACTAAATTAAAAAACAAATCTAAAATGTCTACAGTAGGATCATTTTTTACTGCAATATGAGTTCAGCCATAAATTGAACAGCCGTCTAAAACAAGGTTATAACTAGGGCTCGGAAGTTAAGGACCTATAAAATACCTTTAAAAAGACCTAAAGATATCCTACAAAAGGCCTAAAAACTGGAAAAAGGACGTAAAAAGTGTTGCTGTTGTTAACGAGTGGATAAAGACAATCTCTCTGCTTTCGCTCTCTTCTCGAGGTAATTTTCACAAAGTGGCAACTTCTTATAAAGTTTGAAGTCAGGCGGTCAGTATGTGGGTGATTAAAAATAACGGAATATTTTGTGAGGGTTCAATAGTTTCTCGCGGAACAAAAGTGTTTAGAACGTGAAAAGCTTTTATAAAATAAAAGTAAATTGTGTTTAAAAAAAGTTTAAATTAAGACTAAAGTATGTTGATTCTTGAATTGTACAAATAGTGAAAAGAAGGTAAAGTTAAAAAAGTCATTAAGACCTTTAAAAAAGGCTTAAAAACAAAGGACCAAAAAGTCAAAAGTATTCGAAAAAGGACCTATAACGACACAAAATATTATGTTGGGCCACATAAGTTGGGCCTAGTATTCATCATTAGAAAACAATTATTTTGTGGCTCATGCAAGTGTGAATAAAATGGGTGTCAATGTCTTCGATTATTATTTTGGACTTTTATCCATCAAATAGGCCTATATATGATGTCTGCGGTCACAGGTTAAGTCGAAAAATGGTCAAAATTAATTAAATTTATTCTGATTATCTCCTAAACTTTCTGAGCTATGCGAAGAATTTGATAACCCGTGACTCTAATACTGTACTTTCCAAATTATGAAGACATTTATTTCTTCATATCTCTTAAGAATACTTTATGTTCTCGATTAAAAGGCGTTTTCTTCAAAACTCGTGATTTATATTTTAAACATTTATTCTCTTTGAGGCCAAGCCGTAGCATACTTGGTTAAGGCAATATACTACAAGCCAAGATCGGGGGGATCAAGTCCCGGTAAGCAATATTTTAAACTGGTCTAAACTCTCGGACGGGATAATGGCCCTGCAGTTTACTCAACCTCTAACTGAAATGAATACCAGACTTTGTTCTGGAGGTAGAAAGGCGGGGGCTTTAAACTTCTACTACCCAAGAGTCCCCTAAGACCTCTAATGGGATCACTTAACTTTTTTTATTTATTCCCTGTGATCACAGAAATAGCAATGAATATATTCTGTTACAGCAAATCATAAATCATCACCTGTAAGGGCATCTTTTATACTATATATAACTAATTATATCAGACTCAGAAATTAATGGCTACGAGGACATGCTCTCCTTACATACCTGTCTTGGGCTAATGTTTTTCAATTATACCCTCTATAATTCACCTCCCTCGAATAATGATTAATGTAGTTCTCACATCTCATTCGTGATCCACCTATTGGGCTCTTTCTTTCTGGTCTTCCTACAAGAAGTATCTTTGTCCCCCTTTCATTCCCCATTCGTGTCACATGTCCTGCCCATCTCAATCTAAGAGACTTATCTGTACTTATTATATCTGGCCTTTGCCATAGATCCCCTATAGTAGTCCTAGCCCAGAGATCCGAATGGGAGACTATTGCCTTCGGAAAATTTTACACCAGTGGAACCCATGTTCACGTTTCCTTATGGTGACATTATTACTGTGAAATATAGGTACCTCTTTTCGACCTAGGTACCTCTTTTAATCTGGCTTATCACCTTTCGCCTATTCGGCGTGAGTCCACGTCAAGGTAAACCAGAGGATTGTTATATATACAGGGCTATTCAGAAGGAAGGAACGTACTTCAAACATTTATTTCCTTTAAACTGCAAAAAATAGAAACACAATTCCAACGTTCCTAGAAAGAAAAAAATTGAAGTTCCGATCACGGCCGCATTGGAGCTGTTGCTTGAAGTTTCGATTACGATCGCATTGGCGCTGTTGGATTGGAAGAGGAGCCTCCCAGGTCACCAGACCTAACGCTGTGTGATTTTTATCTGTGAGGTTACATAAAATACCATGTTTTATCCCCCCCCATGCTGACACTCTTGAAAATCTGCGACAAACAAATTGTTGAAGCTGATCGTGTGTGGTAATAAATGAGCCATCGTTTTGATATTTGTCGTGTAACACATGGTGCTCATATTGAATGAATAAAATAGTGAAATTTGAACTTTTCTCTTTCCAGGAACGTTGGCATTGTGTTTATATTTTTTGTAGTTTGGAAGAAATAAATGTTTGAAGTCTGTTCCTTCTTTCTGAATAGCCCTGTATATATATATATATATATATATATATATATATATATATATATATATAATTTCGTCCTTCGAATTCCGCATTGGGTGGGCGGATAGATGGCGTTAATATGGTCTATTTTCAATTTACGAATCACTACGGCAAACCACTTTACATAGGTAATTTATTTTTGTATTGTGTACAGAGAGGCATATAAGACGAATGTATGTTTATGTTTTTGTGTTGTATGAGAGATGGTGAAGAGAAGGGAGAAGGTGAAACTCGATGCCGGCAGATCGCCTACTCCTGTCAAAAAGCACCACGGGTCCAAAAGGCTTAAAGTCCCCATCCGACGTACAGATCACTATCAACGGTATCACATACTTTCTCAACATATGTACTGCGGAGTTCACAATCAATACAGTAATATGGTACACAATCTAACAAAGGTTGCAAATATTTAGTGCCTGGTATCTCAGTCGTCTTCAATATAAAAGTATTGTAGTCCAGGAATGGTTTAATTATATGTCCAGGATAAGGTACTTGGACAATTGTTGCACCGGACTAGTTGGGTTCAGATTTTCGGAGAACAAGGCTTTATCTCGGGAATCCGTGAAGGATATTCACTGGGGAAAACAGTAGACTCCCTGTGCTGATTCAAACTGGATGTTCCATTTTTATTGGCACTAAGGTTTACGCTTGTCGTATTTGACGACGACTTGACACAAAGGCTGTTGGTAGCCGGAAGCGTATATTTATTATACACTGCACGTGTTTAAATAATTATTCTAACTCCAACGTTTGGGTCAATAAATGCGCTATCACTTATTTATAGCTACTTGACTTTAAAGGTTCGAAACTAATAATATTTATAACGCTAAAAAAAAGTGCGCTCTGACTGATAGCGCAGAAACTTAAAGGAAATGCGCTTGCGGCTGGCTTAAACAAAGCGATGTGCCTTCTCTACTGGCACTCGCGCTATTACTTTGACTTATGCAGAGCGATGTGCCGCCTCGACTGGCATTCGCGCTATTAGCTTTAATTTTTGCTAAGGATGAATATTTATTTTCTCTGAGTGGCCGGCATCCGTCCCTTCCACCAAAAGTCTTAGCGTCTCAAAAAAATTCATATGTTACAATTTTGATTTGTGAATCATATCTTGAGGACGTTGTCGGGGGTGTTAAACTTAAGCGTTTGTAGTCATATCCCCTCCTTTATTTTTATTTGCGTCCTAATATCAAATTTGCAGGGTTGTCCAAATGAGAGTAATTTTTACTAGGGCGGATTTCGTTTTTCAAATGGTTCTCTAACAATTAAACATTGTACACTACCACCCCTCATGCCCCCAAATTAAAAATTTCAACCCCGAAGGGTATCGACTCCGTACTCGTTAGTCAGGAAGCAGGCATACTACCACCTGAGTCAGCACGGCGGTTTAAGGTTCTAGCGGCCGTATATTTTATTTTATCTAAGCAAAACTCAGCATATAATAATAAATTAATGCATTTACACAAGATAGAGTTCATGTATCAGCAAAATCGAATCAATAGGAAAAGAGGTTGAGAGGGTGAAAAAAAGAAAAAGAAAAGAAACAGGAAAACTCTCTACCAAACGCAATTGTTTTTTGCAACGATATTCGGTAATATGTACTGAAATAGAATGAGAACGATATTAGCAAAAAATCAGCGAATTCTAACCATTGGAAATTGGGGTTTACCCGAAAGCCGAAGTTTAAAAATCGATCTAGTGGTTGTCATTTTTGTTTTTTATTCGCAACCAAACTCGGTATATAAGATTTGAATAAGAAAAGTAATAAGAGTTTTCTAATAAGCAAAATCGGATGTTAGAAGTGGGGGTTAACCTGAAAGCTGACGTTTTAGTGCGAACATTTCCAATGCACTAGCATAGAATCCCGCGCCTTAGCCGAGTGGTTAAGGCAAGATCCTTGGGACTTGTGCTGGTTCGAGTCTCCATGGGGGAATACATTTTCTCATGAAATTTCGGCCAGTATGGAACTGGTACCACTCAGCATCGTGAGACATTTGGGCTACAATAAGTGTCGTCTCTAGGTTGAGAAAACCAGTTATAAAGGTTGGGGGACCCAACATGCAGACCACATGTCACCCCTACACTGGTTGGATGATCGTCTACCTCTGTGGATGTGAGGCCGGCTGGTAGGCCAGGGGCCTTCTAGGCCTGTCGCGCCATGGAGTAAAATATTTTTTTTTTGAGGAGAAACATTTTTGCCCAAACATATATTTGAACCCAATATCTGTAGTTTTACATACTTGCGCATAGAACTTCCTCGGAAGACAGCAGTTGCACAATTCGGATTAACTGCAAGTCACGATTACTTTGTTAACACTTGCACAAGATATCAATATAATGTCTACACCAAGATGCATTCTATGTAACCACCCATAGGAAGAAATGGATGACGAACTATGTATACAACTATACAATCGTCAAACGGGAAACTTATAAAACTTCAAAGTAATGGAGAACAAGATTGCTAATCGTAATGACTTCAATGTTGGATACAGCACATTATGTACACCGTCCACAAATATAGTATCATACTTTAAACTACTACTACGTCGCTTTAGATAATCGTTTTTAAATGAAATTGGTGACAATCAAAAGAAAAACTCAAAACGTGTTTGCTATACCTCATAGACATTGAATGTGGTCCCCACGAGTGACGCTGCAGACATCGCTGTCTTATTAAATATCCAACAATGAACCCATATTGACCACAAAAAAAAACATGATTAAATTTAGTTTAGTTTCTGTATTGTTGTCCATTTTTCTCCATTGTTGACATTGTTAACATGCACAAAACGTTTTGAGTTTCTCTTTTGATTGTCACCAATTTCATTTGGATACTATTATCCAAAGCGACGTAGTAGTAGTTTAAATTAAGTATGATACTATATTTGTGAACACGTTGTACATTATACATTAACCAACCAACATATTACTAGCGCATTAATCAACTATGCTGCCAGCTCAAACGATTTCTTATGAAGTAATATTAGTATTGATTTTATTATCTTTCATTTCTTTAGAAGGTAGTTATGACGGGTATCATTTTAAACGGAACATTTTTTCTCTCTTATGAATCCCGCGCGCTCGCTGCAATGGATCTTCGTCCACAACACATCATGCCTGCTTCTTATTCATTAAGACTTTGATAGGACTTTAACACTACAGTTATAATCGTTGCAATGCGAATCGTTTACTGTTTGACTATCTAAAGAAAAGCATGGTCCATAAATCAGCAAAATCGGAACATTAGAAGCGGAGGTTTACCTGTAACCTAAAATCTGAAAATTGCTCTAGTGACTACAACTTGTTTCCTCGCAACTAAACTACGATTTAATTAACATAGGAAGATAATCTATATTCCATAAGCCAGCACAATTACAGTATAAATTCGACTTGCAGAGGAATTCGCGTAGCTTACGGAGTTTCTAGGACTTTTTGAGTTCTGATATATTTTTGCAGATGAAAAGTTGGTTATAGGGCAGGATTATGAGGATCTGGAATATGTGAGTCGAAACTCATAGAACAGTATATTAAATGGGGTTTAAAAATAAATTTGAATAAATAGTTTTATTTATCTTGTGGTGATGAAAATAAATATTTAGTTTTGGAAGATAGAATGGGATGTATCAAAGGGTGTGAAGAATATAATTACCTGGGGATCAAAATTATCTCAAGATTTATCTAAGAAAATGACATAAAATATAGAATTCAAAATGGCAGATCGGTAATAACAATATTAAACGGAGTTTTGCGGGATAAGAACATAAGAAAAGATACCAAATTACAAATAGATAGGTCGACTTAGATTTAAATAGATGAATGATATTAGAAGAGGTATGAGGGAGATAGGTTTGGAAGAATTGAAATGGGGAAAATAAAGAAGAACGGAGAAAGAAGATAAAATGTAAAAAAGCTTTAGACACAAGAAGATGTTTTATTACATTGTAAACCTGTTTATAAATGTAAATATATTTTGAACTGTTAAGTTTGCTGAATCACTTTATTATTTTTAATAAAGAACAAGTATCTTTGCAATTGGAGTTTCTCCCTCTTATAAACTATTGACTTGCAACTATAATTAGAAATAAATCAATTAACCTGTGAATTAACCTTGAAACTTTTAATAATACTTGTATACATAAGAATCAATAAATCATTATAATTTATTTGAAATACAATCAATCATATATTGATAAAACGATAAAACAATACAATTTTTTATCGTATTTTATCAAAAAAGCTTTGATTAAAAGGAGATTTGTAAGGAATGTACTAATTAGAATTATTGAAAATGTCAAAAAATCTAATGATCGATTAATAGGTTGTCCATTATTCAGTTTCCTGTTGTAAATGAAATTTCCTGTTATTAGAGCTATATAAAATAAAATGAAATTGCATTCTTATTATCTCATTATCATTTGTAGATATCTAAGTTAATAGTCCCATCTCTGAGATTACGGGCATTTGAGAATAAAGTTCTTAGAAAAAATTTTGGACCAAAGAGAGATGAACAGACAGGTGAATGGAGAAGGCTGCTAACAATGAATTACATGGTCTTTATAGGAAGTTAGATATAATGAGAAGAGTTAAGTCTCGTAGACTGCGATGGGCAGGACATATGACACGAATGGGGAATGAAAGACGTGCATGGAAGCTTCATGTAGAAAAACCAGAGGGTAAGCGCCCAGTTGGTAGACCAAGAATGAGGTGGGAGAATAACATTAACTATGATTTGAGGGAAGTAGATTATACAGGGTATTATTGGAAACATTAGCTCAGGATAGGGATGTATAGAGAGCTTATGTCCGCGCGGCCATGAACCTACGGGTTCGATAGTGCTAGTGAGTTAGTTAGTTAATAGGCCCATCTCTACAGTAGCTGGTAGGACCGAGGGAGTTGATTAGGCGATAGAGTTTGAGTAATTGGGGAGATCCCGGGTCCAAACTAAGGTACCGAACAACCAGACTTTTTTTTTCTGATTTCCTTTATTCAAAGAAAATGTTGGGGTTGGAATTTCATTACTAGGACCTATTTTATCATAATCAGCATAATCACAGATTTCGCAGTCATAATCTCCACCAAGAAGATCCTTTATATATATATATATATATATATATATATATATATATATAATTACAGATCTAACCACAATTCTGCAATACCACAGATTTAAATCACCAATCTCTTCAAACAACCTAACAGTGCTAGATGAATTTGGGAATTCAGATTCAATAAGAACAGTTGAGCCAGAGATTGGGATATTCAAGACATGTGGCACGTATGAGTTATGAAAGAGGGGCATGGAAACTTGCAGGAAAACCAGAGGGAAATCGCCCAATACATAGATGAAGGTGAGATGGAAAAATAATGTTATCCATGATTTTAGGGAGGTAAATCATACAGAGAATGATTGGAAAACATTAGCTCAGGACAGGAATGTATGGAAAGTTTCCGCGCGGCAATGAACCTACGGGTTCAATACTGCCAGCGAATTAATTAGAACGTCTTCAAAAATCACAAGACGAACAACAACATAAAAAAACAGCCTCTGAATAGGCCTGCACTTATGCTAGACGCATTTGAAATTATTTATTAAAGCGCCTATATTAATAATAATAATAATAATAATAATAAACTAAATACTAAACTCCATGGCACGACAAGCCTAGAAGGCCCTTGGCCTGCCAGACAGCTGCTGGTCTCACATCCACATGTGTTCATCACAGAGGTAGTCGATCATCCAGCCAGTGTAGAGGTGACATGTGGACAGCATGTCGGGTCCCCCAGCCGTTATAGCTGATTTTCTCAACCTGGAGCCGCTATTTATTGTAGCTACCCAAATGCCTCACGATGCTGGTTGGGCACTGGCCCCATACTGGCCGAAATTCCATGAGACAAATTTGTTTCCCATGGAGACCCGAACCAGCGTAAGTGCCATAGCTCTGCGCCAAAGCATCCTACATTAACCATTTGGCTACGGCGCAGAATAATAATAATAATAATAATAATAATAATAATAATAATAATAATAATAATAATAATAATAATAATAATAATACTTCCTTTCCAGGATTAGGTGAATGCGATCTGTTCCGGTCTCAAGTCAATCGTTTCCTTTTGGCCGTCCCAAAGATATTTTTTCCATGTGGTTCTGTAGGTGTTGATCTTTTTGGGTAATCTTGTATTGTCCAGTCTGTCTAAATATTATTTCCATTGGTATTTGTGCTCTTCTAGTTTATCGACTATTGAAAATATCTCCAGTTCATTTCTTATTGATTCATTGTGTAATCTCTCCATGCGTGTACATCCTTTTACGGATCTTAAAAATTTCATTTCAGTGGCTTGACTGTGTGATATACCTTTTTTTGTAAGTATCCAAGATTCAGATCCATATGAAAGAACAGGAACAGCCATAATTTTATAAAACCTTAGCTGAGTTTCTCTTCGAGACTTTCGGAGGGTTCTTCTTATGGTGCCACACATCATTTGATATCGGTTTAATTTAGTATGTATATCCCATTCGTAGTTATATGTTTAATAATAATAATAATAATAATAATAATAATAATAATAATAATAATAATAATAATAATAATAAAGTATAACATATTTGATAAACTGTGTTTCTGTTGTATTAGTAATGCATTTTCTGTTGAAATTCACTGATTATAATTTTAATGGTACAGCATTATATGATGACTATGAGGAAATGAATCCTGATAATGGAATTCCAAATTAAAGATTGAGAAATACTTGTAAAAAATGGTCGCATCATAGTAATATCATACTCAACGCAATAATCCCACACAGGGAATTTCTGTTTTACCTTAGAGACGTGGTAGGGTTGTCGCAAATCCATGATGTCTTACATCATGCACACATCGAACCTTTTATGTTATCAACGTATAATAACGCGAGAGAGTGTACAAGTAAGACTTATAAGTAGGGCTAGGATTTTTATGATATAGGCCTAGCATATATTTTTGGTAAAACTGATATGTTTCTTAAGTATACATAAATATTTTAAATACAAAAACCGATTGAATTAAAGTATTTTGTTAAGTCATATTTATGCATATTTGGCCATTTATACGTGACAGAGCATTTATTGGTCATATTCGTCGTATTTTAACTCTTTGAAGAAGTAAATAACTTTTATCGTACAATTTCTTACTTCCGTGTTTATTAGAGTTGTTAGATTTCTCAGCATTTTGTTTCTTGTAAAATCTACCTTTCTCTCCTATTTAGTTTCAATTCACAGTATGGGCTTTCCCCTTTACGTATATATCTGACGTAATATTTATGTACTGTCTTGCGATAAGCAGGTAGCTACTGATAATTTAAGAAAATAAAAAGCATGCTACAATATCAAATTTCATACTTTAGTTTGCTTCTCATTTGCATTTTGTTTTTAAATAAATGGTTGTCATAAATTGATTTAGCCTACTACTTGATTTTACAACTGAAATGATTACATAATTATAATATTGTCATTTTTTACGTTACAGTGCATATTTTTTTCTAAATTTTAAGTCATAACTGCATTATTTGCACATTTCGGTGGTTTTTGGGTCATACAAATCCCAGCCGTACTTATAAGCATTGTCAAATGTTAAAAAAAGAAACACAAACAGAATGCATAATAATGATGAATATATATTAATACTTTTATCATAAGTAATGCCAGGAGTGGGATTTGTTAGGACTATTTTAACGAATAAAATTAAGCTGTTTACTCACAAATAATTATTTAAGTATAGTTATTTTAAAAAATTATATAGCCTATTTAATGTAAACGGCGATGTTTGGAAACAAATGAGAAAATTTTGTTTATGTAGGCCTACCATTTTTCATCACTGCAAGTTGATCATACTATTTATTTGCCAAATAAGATCGTAATATTGTAAGAATGCACCCTAGTGGAGAAAACATTGAACACATCAAACTGTATGTTATAGCCAACATTATAGGCCATTAATTTTTTTTGGGAACAAACTCAGTAAAATCATTATTTAAAACACTATTATTGAACACACAATTATCAAATGTGTAGTTCGAAGGAATCTGTTCATTATTTGCTATATTCAACGTATGTTGGATAGTCAGTCACTAATCTGACCTGTTCAGAATATTAAAATAAGGAGCTTTCTTTATTTTGGTAAACATATTTCGATAAATATCGAGGTGAAACACGACTGTCAGTAGTTGTAAAACAAAATTAATTGAAACGTGATTGGTCATTGACTCCCATTTGGAGCATGAGTTAAATAGTCATCTGTAAACGCATGAAGGATTCTTGCCATCTGAACTCATCTCAGATTATGATAAACTAAAAATGTATAAAAGTCCGTCACGCAGGGACCGCGTAAATTAAGCGAATTACTAGCAAGTCGAATTTATGACAGTTTTTTTTTTTTTTGATTTACGGAATATATCTTTCTCTTGTTAATTAAATCATACGCGTATATTCTAGTTACGTTGCGACATATCCCTTGAGTTTACATTAGAATTCTTGAATGGAATTTTTTTTGACTGCAACTACTTCTTTATTTTCCCGAGTCTCCAAACAAATATCTTCTTCTTCACTTCACGGACTAGGCAAATTGTCTGTTCTGACAAACAAATATTGTATTGGAATTCCATTATCTATCTTCACCATTAATCACAATTTCATAATAAATTAAAACGTCATCAGCTATTATTTGTGCAAGATACATCAATAGGCTATACAAATTATTATAAGAACACACAAAAATATACTAATGACTCTATGATCAAATAAGTTCTAACACCCAAATACATCATTATCATCATCCGGTTTCCTGACAGCTGCCGCCGTCTTCCGGAAACCAAACGCCATTCCTCTCTGTCCATCGATTGATTTTCCTCCAATCCTCTGATAATCATAGCCGCTTGCACATTTTCCATCCAAGTTTTTTTTGTCTTCCTTTCTTCCTCCTTTCCATTGGGATCCATTCATAATAAGTTTAGGCATTCTTTGCTCTGGCATTCTTTTGACATGGCCATACCACTGTAATCTTTTCTTTTCTATAATACAAATATAATTAATTAAAAAATATTCTAAAAATTAACACGTTAGAAGCGCTAAATATGTACTACGCCTAACTAACTCACATTATCGAACCCGGAATTTCATGACGGAGCGGACATAATACTCCCCATCTATCCCTATCCTGAGCTAATATTTTCCATCCATTCTGTGTATATAAAAATTCACCTCCCTAAAACGACAGTTAATTTCAATGTCCCACTTCATAAAACGTTCAGTATGTAGATACTGGACGTTTTACTTCTGGTTTTCGCATTAGCCGAGCGGTTTAAGACATGATGCGTTGGTGCTGAGCTGCGGGATTCGCGCTGGTTCGAGTCTCCGTTGGGGAAGAAACTTTTTCATGGAATTTCGGTTGAAAACTTATGGGCCGGTCCAACCAGCATTTTAAGGAAATTCGGTAGCTACAATTCAGGTAGCAGCTTTAGGTTGAGAAAACAAGCTATAAACGGTTGGGGACCCGATGTGCTGACCATCTGTCAGTCCTATACTGACTGGATGATCGTCCAATTCTGTTATTAAAACATGTGGATGTGAGGCCAGCAGTTGGGTGATAGGCCAACGGCCTTGGAGGCATGTCGTATCAAGAAGTTTATTTTCTCCTGTAATAAGTTTCTACACCCCTCTTCTATTCACCATGTGTGCTATATGTCCTATCAATTGCAGTCTATGAACATAGGCCCTAACCGTTTTTATTACATCTAATTTCCCATAAAGATCATATTTAGGTTGATTGTTTTGTAGTTTTATCCATTCGTGTATGTTCGTCTCTCTTTGGTCCACAAAAATCCTAAGCACTTTATTCTCAAATAACTGTAATCTTTTCTCCTCTCTTAAGGCAAGAAATCATGTTTCGCATCAAATATAACTAAATGAATAGCCGTTTTGTATATTTTTTAGCTTGACTTTTGGTAAAGAAGTTGGAATGACAAAAGTTCCTGTTATGCGTTGAAATGCTAAATGTTGATGTTTATTTTGAGGAGATATTAGGCTACTTTCAGCTTTGTTAATCCAACCAATGTAACGTGGCCTAAATATCTGAAATGAGGAAATCGCCATTTATCTCAATTTCAGAGTTACCAGAAAAATCTTGTTTTTAGCATGAAGTTTCTACAACACGCAATTACAACTTTTCTACACAAAAATGACAAAAATATATTATTTCACTGACATTATCATGACCATCCATATTACTTTTTAATTTCCTCTAAATTAATTTAATTAAATACGTGTTTTGAGTGAGGTATTTACAAGACTGATATTTCAGTTCTGCCGTTCAGCATGTATATTCCAATCCAAATTCTATCGCTCTATAATAAACTAGGAAAGTTAAATATATAATATGCATGCATTATACAGAGTGTAAATTAAATAAACGTAGATATTTACTTGGTTATAGAAGGTTTCCATTGAACAAATCTGAGATACGGAACACAGTGTTTCAGAGTTATCAGTTGTTAGTACTGTTTAATTTGATACTCTTATTAATAAAGTGTTAAAATTAAATAGGGGTGTACGATAAAGTAGGACTTTAGACTTTAGTTAGGGAACAAGTAAAACACAATTATTTTATTAAGATTAGATAAACTGTATTTTTATAAGTTTCTTGTAAGATTCATTATTTATTAATCATTTGTAGTAGTTTTACAAATTCTGTAAGAGCTATATTTTGGAAATAAGATGGTTAGTTCTTCCATCATAATCTTTCTATATAAAATGAGCGTGAGTCTGTTTATCTGCCCTTTATGGACTCAAAAAACTACTTGATCTGTTTGAATGGGGGTTTCTCCATCATTTAGATAATATTTTTGGGACAAATGACGAATATAACACATTATTCTACAGGGCCAGTGCTAAAAAAGCATCGATGCATTAAAAAAAAAAAGAAGCTTTTTGGACGCTTAAATGGCTACGTTGCCTTCATCATAACAAATATACCAAATTAATGTACACAGAAGTGAATATCTAAAAAAAAAAAACTACAGAAAAGTCCACGACGGTATAAATATGCCTTTTACGGATGATTCACAATAACCATTTTTGTCTTTCAGCTCATTGATGCCAAGAAATTCGTATGAGTAAATTTCCGGGCAAGCGTAGCTGCGCATGGCGGGTATTATTTTACGGATAACTTACAATAACCATTTTTGTCTTTCAGCTCATTTATAGCAAGAAGATCGGGATAAGTAGATTCCCAAGCAACGCCGGGTAATCAGCACGGGGTATCTAAAAATAATTACGATATAAATTTATAGTAATTTTTATTTTTACTTATTCACCTAAACATAAAAACACATTTATTTTGGCGTAGCAGCGCACTCCGGGTATTAGATAATATTATCATAAGTGATTCCCAATTTATCTAGAGGATTTGGAAATCAAGATTGGCATTTGTTAGGACAATTTAACGAATAAAATTAAGCTGTTTACTCACAAGTCTCGCGCCGTAGCCGAGTGGTTAAGGCAGGAAGCCTTGGCGCAGAGCTACGGGACTTGCGCTGGTTCGAGTCTCCATGGGGGAAGAAATTTTCTCATGGTATTTCGGCCAGTATGGGACCGATGCCCATCCAGCATCGTGAGGCATTTGGGTAGCTACAATAAGTAGCGGCTCCAGGTTGAGGAAACCAGCTATAACGGCTGGGGGACTCGACATGCTGACCACATGTCACCCCAACACTGGCTGATGATCATCTACCTCTGTGATTGACACATGTGGATGTGAGGCCAGCAGCCGGCTGGTAGGCTAAGGGTCCTCTAGGCCTGTCGCGCCAGGAGTTTTTGTTTACTCACAAATCATTATTTAAATATTGCTACTTTAAAATATTTATATATTTAACGTAAACGGCGATGTTTGAAAGCAAATGAGAAATGTTTGGTTATGTTTCATTTGTTCATGACTGCAACTTGATCATACTATTTATTGCCAAATAGGATCGTAATACTGTAAGAATGTACCCTAGTGGAGAAAAAAATTAAACACATCAAACTGTATATTATAACCAACATTACAGCTTATTAATTCATTTTTTTTGGAAACAACTCATTAAAATCAGTATTTAAACTCACAATTATTGAACACATAATTATCAAATGTGTAGGTCGAAGGAATCTGTTCATTATTTGCTATATTCAACTTATTTGTTAGTGTGTCAGTCACTGCAAAATCATGCTCTGACCTGTTCAGAATATTAAAAAGGAGGAGCTTTCTTTATTTTGGTAATCAAAATTCAATAATTATCGAGGTGAGACAGGAGTGTGATTGGTTGTAAAACAAAATTCATTGAAATATGATTGGTCGTTGACTCCCATTTGGGACATGTGTTAAATAGTACATATAACATTCGCCTTGTTTGGTATGAATATATGAGAGAATAGCTGTTTTGTCTTAAATGTTCGTGCTGTCTCGGAGGTGGTCATGATTGCTCATCCTGGGAGACCCTCCATGTACTTTGTATGGTGAAAATATATGTTCAGAGTTTAAAATACTTTCCTGATAAGTCGTGTCTCTATAAGGCCCTTGGGAGCTCATCAACTCCGCTTGAGACTTCGGTCATGTATCTTGGAATTCATTTGGATCCCAAGCTTACGTTCAAAATTCGTATTGGGCATATTAAACATAAAGCTAACGCTGCAATTGCACTTTTATATCCATTTTTCAAGTCACCTACACTATCTACCGGGATCAAGCTAACACTATATCAAACTGAGATCCGCTGCATGTTGATATATGGATGTGAAGGCTGGAGTATCCTCGCTGGTGCCACAAAAATAATGTTCAGATCATACAGAATAAATGCCTCTTTTTCTTCTTCTTCACTTCAAGGGCTAGGCAAAAATTGCCTGTTCCGCCTCACAGTTGTTCTGTCCATCTTTTCACTGGCCTTCCTACATTCCTTGAACCTCTTGACTTGTAGTTGAATGCTGCTCTTGGTAATCTTGTTACATTCATTCTTTCCACATGTGTAAACCATTTCTCTCTATATTCTCTGATTTTCTCATTCAATGGATATATATTTAACTCTGTTCTTATATCTTCATTCTTTATCCGATCCAATTCCATTAAATCCGTCCGGCTGAACACTGTGAGAGAGATGAGTTTGGACATTTTTTTACATGGTCGGGTTACCGGCCCAGACGCACAACCACCTTCCTAGTGGATCGGGGATTTATTTCGGACTTTCCTTCTCCTAGACGGATTGCTAACCAAAGCTTTGGAGTCCCATCTACCTCTTGGCTTGCAGGTTTCCTCTTCCGCCTTCTTTACCGTTGAGAACAATTTTCTTCATCGAATAAATGTCTCAAAATTATATTTTCCGCCCCGCTGTATACGAGGATCGCACACTTGCACAATCTGGCACAAATGCCCTATATTGGTGACACAATTGACCATCGAGTCTCAAATATGCTATATTTTATTATCAACCATGACAATCCAATTGTGCGCAATATAGGGCGTATGTTACAGTGACATACTGTTTTATCGAACCATATTTACCAGACCCCCCGATGACGGTCCATCTCCATGAAATGAGAGCAGTGCTACAGCTAGAATAGTGTTGCTCATTTCGTGCACCCGGCTTTCGGATACTCTGCTTGTTCGGCTGTACGGTTTCTGATGCCTTGCTCTAGAGAGGAAACACCTCATTTCATCCATATCAACACCGGTACTGGGATAAACACCTCAACGCCGTAAACACGCGATGGCTAAGTGGTTAAGCTCCATAACGAACACCACTATGGAATCTGAGCTGCGATTAGTTTCCAGAAGCAGCACACTGGGCAATGCCAGTCATTGCCACTACTCAGTCAGTCTATAAGGCCCGACAGGCGTTAGGGACGTAACATTACGTATAAAGGAAGATGTTAACTAAGGAAAAGAAAGAAAGATTGGCTAGTAAATAGTTGAAATTCATCCAATCCTCAATTAGGGTCAAAAGCCATCTCATACCATTGCATACTCCTAATTAATTTTAATACTATATTATGATTAACCTATCAAATGTAAACAACTATAACAACTTTTAGTTCATATTATGTCGAATTTTATGTTTCTTTTTCTTTCTTTGCACTATAGTCCTTTCAGTTTGACCTCGGCTTCCTTTAAGACAAATGCCCATTCTTGTCTATCCAGTGCCTTACTTTTTCACCTCTTAACTCCCATTAATCTCAACTCCTCCTCCGCATCATCCATCCATCCGTCGCAACCTCAGTCTTTCTCTCTTTCTCCTTCTCTCTAATTTCTCATTTAAAATGTTTTTAACCATCCTTGTGTTTTCCATTCTTAAAACATGACCTAACCATTCCAATCTACACACTTTCGTACTAACAACTATATTTAATGAATTAAACAATCTATGTAACTCATGGTGCATTTCTTTATCTTCCGTAAAGATAAGTTCATTTTAATTCTCCAAAGTCCACTTTCACATTTTGGTCCATAGACCTTTCTAAAAATCTTTTGCTTCCAATTCCGGGAAGTCCTTTTATTTTACTGGTGAAAGTCCAAGCTTCAGATTCATACAATACGAAGTTGATGCGTTTACGTTATTAAAATGAGTGTGGGAAATTAACTATTACAGTTCTCAAACGCTTTGCCACACGAAACTTTGCTAATATAAAACTGAAATGTAGCGTGTGGCGACTCATTTTAACATATGCAATATTAAGATTATGTTGTATATGTACGATACCAAAACAGTAATTTCTGACTGTCAGCTTTAAATATATGTTGCTTGTCCTTAAAACTAGTTAACGACACATTATAAATAGAAACCTTTAAATGTATAGATCATGACTCACATACCTCACATAGACACATAGCTCTGTTTCTGGGGAAGAAAATTTAATGTTGTGCCTCCAATAATTAACCTGTGGTCACGATAATTGTTGTCAATTTTAGTTTATATTTAAATAGATCAGCTCAATATGATATTTGGGTTAAAACATATCGATCTATCCTTTTCCGGCATCAGAAATAATTTAACGAAACGATTGTACAGCAGTGCAAATACATTTGATATATCCACAGCTGTGGTCTCGAGGTAGCAATGCTGTCTTGTCACCTAGCGAACCCAAGTCCGATTCTCCGTCCGGACAACTTTCCTGAGTGAGATTTTTTCGGGGTTTTTCCTCACCTGAAAGACAAATTTCAGGAAAATTTAATACCCAAACGGTCCCCGAACATCATCTGGCCTTCATTATCACCATTTTCATTTGCCTCCTCATTCGTTTAAGTTTAGAATTGAGGCCTCTCCTGGCGTATCATTTCCACTATCATCAAATCTCATCTCACTGAGGCAGCGTAACCTGCCTTCCAGGCGCCCCAACCTCAGAGGTCGGTTACAACTATGCCTATGCCAGGAGAGAATACCATAAATGTCGAAATGACAAACAGTGACACTGTATATTATATATTGATATGACATTCTAAATGGCGGTCCTGAAATAGCATCGTAATAGTACACACGATGTCGTATTTAACCAATTCTATTTATTTAATTAAAGGTAACAAATTCAACATAATATAAAATAAAATATCCATAGTAATTCTGACCGAAGGCAGGTCCTTCACTGCAATCATAGCATTTTCATGCTATGCTTGCAGCTTTACTAGGGAATTGTGTAGATGTGGTAGCTTTCCGTTGCTTTCCACACCGGTGAAGGATGATGATGATAATGGTAAGGATGATAATGATAAGGATGATGGCCATATGATTTCGGGGACCGTTTGGGCCTTAAAGTTTTCCTGACATTTGTCTTACAGGTGAGGAAAAACCCCGATAGAAACCTCACCCAGAAAAACTGCCCCGACCGGGGATCGAACCCGGGCCCGCTGCGTGACAAGACAGCACGCTACCTCGAGACCACAGCGGTGGACAAATAAAATATACTCTGCTAAATTATAAATCGGTTTTTTTAGTTTTATAGTATGTCTCTTTTTTCATTTTTTCCTTTAAAATTTTTCTTTTTCTTCTATGCTATATATAGAAGCCATGGTACTAACAAATATTTCTCGTGGGTATACAAGGATTGAATACTTTTACGTATTCGTTGCATTTTTACTCATAGTAAAACGTTGTCTTCCATCATTGTATCATAATACTGTATTCTATTTTTTATCCATCTATATCTTTCATTATTTTTCTTTGTTTTGCTGTTTTCCCCTTTTCATTCTTTGAATTGTATACCTTCTTTACTTTTTATTTTACATATGCAGGACACACATCCAGACCCATGGCAGATATTTAAAATTCCCTATTCCACTGGGAATCGAAACCGGGTTTGCCAGAGTGGAAAGTAGGAACTCTACCGACTTCGCTATGGTGACAGACTAACAAATGATAACTCTTTTTTTTTTGTCTGGCACCTTGGATTTCTTAACTCTCAACATTTACGTGAGCAGTCCCTCCAATGCGAGGCCACTTTATTAGGTTTAATTCAATTACCTTCTGTATTTTATTCCAAAATATCCAAAAAGAACGCCACTCATTAGCATATAAAATATATCATGGAATATTAATTAGTAATTAGTACACAAGCGAAGGTTACGAGTATTTGAGAATAAAGTTCTTAGGAAATATTTTGAGCCAAAGAGAGACGAACAGACAGCTGAATGGAGAAGACTACATAACAATGAGCTGCATGATCTTTATAGCAAACTAGATGTAATAAGAACAGTTAAGTCTCATAGACTGCGATGGGCAGGGAATGTGGCACGAAAGAGGAATGAAAGAGGGACATGAAAACTCCTTGTAGGAAAACCAGAGGCAAAACGTCCAGTAGATTCGCAAAAAATGAGATGAGAGAATAATATTAACCATGATTTGAGGGAGGTAAATTATAGAGGGGATGATTGGAAAATATCTCGGATAGGTATGTATGGAGAGCTTTGACTTCCGACCGATTAGCATCCTTCCGACATTATCTAAAGCCCTGGAACATATTGTACATAAGCAAATGACTGAATATCTCCAAGAAAATCACCTCCTTGATCCTTATCAATCCGGCTTTAGATCTGGTCATAGCACAACAACAGCTTTGCTAAAAATTACTGAAGATATTCGTGAAGCCGTGGACAGACGTCAATTGACTCCTTTAACCTTACTTGACTTCAGCAAAGCTTTTGACACAGGCACCTACACTTGTCTGACAGCGCTGTATCCTGGTTCGACTCATACCTGCACGGTCGTCAACAATACGTTTCATTAAACTCTAGATTTTCGTCTTGGCGCAACGTGCCGGCTGGAGTCCCCCAGGGCAGTGTTCTCGGACCTCTTCTTTTCTCAATCTACATAAATGACTTGCCAACTGCACTAAAGCACTGCCGTTATCACCTCTACGCTGACTATCTCCAAATTTACTTACATTCACCTCCTCATTCTCTCTATAACAGCTTGACAAAAATGAATGACGATCTCATATCCATCTTTAACTGGTCTTCAAGTATCGGTCTAAATCTAAATCCTAACAAGACACAAGTAATTCTAATGGGACAACAAAGACTGCTTACAACCTTTGACTTCCAAACATTACTATAAATAATATAATTATCCCTTATTCTTCTTCAGTAATATATCTTGGACTACATCTAGACGCAAATTTAACCTGGCAAACACAAGTGAAACACATATGTAAAAAGACTTTCTCCATCTTACATTATCTTAGACGTTTAAAGAATTTTCTCCCAGTTTCGTTAAAACAAATCCTTGTGCAGAATCTTGTGTTACCACACTTCGATTATTGTGACATTGTATATAATGATCTAAACTATGACTTGTCGCAGAGACTGCAGCGTGTTCATAATGCTTGCGTTCGATTCATTTCAATATCCGCCGTTATGACCATATTTCCGAACACTTTAATAACCTCTCTTGGCTCCGTCTTACTGACAGACGTAAATTGCACTCTCTTTCACTAATTTTCAAGCTTCTGAATTCCTACATTCCTACTTACCTGGCGTCCAGATTTGAGAAGTTATCCTCTTACCACAATATTGACACTAGGTCACAAGATAGCAGTCTGCTAACAATTCCTCTTCATAGCACTTCCTCCTATTCTACTTCCTTCACAGTAGCCTCTGCCCGCCCCTGGAATCTCCTTCCTCAAGATATCAGGGGTTGCCGCACACTTGGTATCTTTAAGTCACGCTTATACAGTGTCTAATAATTAATTTTTCTCTATTTATTTAATTTTATACTATGCCATTAATCTTTTCCTCGTTTTTTTATATATCTTGTACATATTATATATTTAATTCGTTAAATTTAGAGTAAATCAAAATACATTATAAATATTAATTGTATTGTATTCATAACTTGTAATCGTTTATGTATATATTGTAATTTAGATTTAAGACTACTTTTTTGTTTGTATTTTTTTAAAACCTGGTTGAGTGGTAGACAAGGCCTTAACTCTTACTTACTTACTCACTGGCACTATCGAACCCGTAGGTTCATGGCCGCACGGACATAAGCTCTCCATACATCCCTATCCTGAGCTAACGCTTTCCAATCATTCCCTGTATAATCTACTTCCCTCAAATCATAGTTAACGTTATTCTCTCACCTCATTCTTGGTGTACCAACTGGGCGCTTTCCCTCTGGCTTTCCTACAAGAAGCTTCCATGCAAGTCTTTCATTTCCCATACGTGCAACATGTCCTGCCCAACGCAGTCTACGAGACTTAACTGTTCTTATTATATCTGGCTTCTTATAAAGACCATGTAGTTCATTGATATGTAGTCTTCTCCATTCACCTGTCTGTTCATCTCTCTTTGGTCCAAAAATTTTCCTGCCCCCAGGGCAGTGTTCTCGGACCTCTTCTTTTCTCAATCTACATAAATGACTTGCCAACTGCACTAAAGCACTGCCGTTATCACCTCTACGCTGACTATCTCCAAATTTACTTACATTCACCTCCTCATTCTCTTTATAACAGCTTGACAAAAATGAATGACGATCTCATATCCATCTTTAACTGGTCTTCAAGTATCGGTCTAAATCTAAATCCTAACAAGACACAAGTAATTCTAATGGGACAACAAAGACTGCTTACAACCTTTGACTTCCAAACATTACTATAAATAATATAATTATCCCTTATTCTTCTTCAGTAATATATCTTGGACTACATCTAGACGCAAATTTAACCTGGCAAACACAAGTGAAACACATATGTAAAAAGACTTTCTCCATCTTACATTATCTTAGACGTTTAAAGAATTTTCTCCCAGTTTCGTTAAAACAAATCCTTGTGCAGAATCTTGTGTTACCACACTTCGATTATTGTGACATTATGTATAATGATCTAAACTATGACTTGTCGCAGAGACTGCAGCGTGTTCATAATGCTTGCGTTCGATTCATTTTCAATATCCGCCGTTATGACCATATTTCCGAACACTTTAATAACCTCTCTTGGCTCCGTCTTACTGACAGACGTAAATTGCACTCTCTTTCACTAATTTTCAAGCTTCTGAATTCCTACATTCCTACTTACCTGGCGTCCAGATTTGAGAAGTTATCCTCTTACCACAATATTGACACTAGGTCACAAGATAGCAGTCTGCTAACAATTCCTCTTCATAGCACTTCCTCCTATTCTACTTCCTTCACAGTAGCCTCTGCCCGCCCCTGGAATCTCCTTCCTCAAGATATCAGGGGTTGCCGCACACTTGGTATCTTTAAGTCACGCTTATACAGTGTCTAATAATTAATTTTTCTCTATTTATTTAATTTTATACTATGCCATTAATCTTTTCCTCGTTTTTTTATATATCTTGTACATATTATATATTTAATTCGTTAAATTTAGAGTAAATCAAAATACATTATAAATATTAATTGTATTGTATTCATAACTTGTAATCGTTTATGTATATATTGTAATTTAGATTTAAGACTACTTTTTTGTTTGTATTTTTTTAAAACCTGGTTGAGTGGTAGACAAGGCCTTAACTCTTACTTACTTACTCACTGGCACTATCGAACCCGTAGGTTCATGGCCGCACGGACATAAGCTCTCCATACATCCCTATCCTGAGCTAACGCTTTCCAATCATTCCCTGTATAATCTACTTCCCTCAAATCATAGTTAACGTTATTCTCTCACCTCATTCTTGGTGTACCAACTGGGCGCTTTCCCTCTGGCTTTCCTACAAGAAGCTTCCATGCAAGTCTTTCATTTCCCATACGTGCAACATGTCCTGCCCAACGCAGTCTACGAGACTTAACTGTTCTTATTATATCTGGCTTCTTATAAAGACCATGTAGTTCATTGATATGTAGTCTTCTCCATTCACCTGTCTGTTCATCTCTCTTTGGTCCAAAAATTTTCCTAAGTACTTTATTCTCAAATACTTGTAATGTCCTTTCCTCTCTTAAAGTAAGAGTCCATGTTTCGCACCCATATAATATAACTGGTAGAATAATAGTTTTATATATTTTCAGTTTAACGTTTTTTTGAAAGGAGTTGGGACATCAAGAGTCTCTGCAATGCATAATAGCATGCATTTCCAGAATTGAGCCTATGTTTAATTTCTTTGTGCATCTCATTCCTATTTGTGATCATTGTTCCTAGGTATTTGAATTCTGCCACTTCCTCAAAATTTCCCTCATTTGTCATTAGCTGTCCATTTCCATTATATAATGAATTTCTACGTGTGACCATATATTTAGTTTTATTGATATTTACTTCCAGTCCTAATTTCTTAGTGTTACTCAATAGTGTGTGCGTGTTGTTCTTTAGTATCTCCTCGCTATCGGCCAATAGTGCTACATCATCAGCATAAACTAACAGCTTATTAATATCATTCAGTTGTAAGCCTTCCTCATTCTCTAACGATTTAATGGCATGCTCTAGTACAAAATTAAATAGTAGAGGAGATAGTGCATCTCCTTGCTTCAACCCATTCTGGATTGCCAGGTAAATTAAAGCTATTATTACTGGTATTATGTCCACGCGGCCAAGATCCTATAAGCTCAGTAGTGCCAGTGAGTGAGTTAGTTTAACAAGCGAACCTATTGAAATGAAATTATATGGACAATTCCTCCTTATTTATTTGCAAATTGTTTTATACTAAACAAGTGAAGACATTATATATGTAGGAATTCTCTTAATTTATTTTCTAATTAATTTAAGTGGATTTCAGAAGTGGAACATTAAAAACATTAATAGCTGGCAACACTATAGAGTTGTAAACACAAGAAGAAGGACTGTATGTCTACTTATCATCTAGTCCACGGATGCACAATTCAATCGAGTGAGAGGAAAAGCTTAAATCCATCTACCACTGTGGCCTAATAAAACATTTAGCACGTGGTCACTGTCGATCATTCATTTCTAGTCCGTTCTATGTTGCTGTTAGGTTGTAAAATGTGCGTAAATGATTTAGCTCGGTCACCTTTTATTGCAAGCATATTGAGTCATTTTCATGTCATTGTTACATAATTTATTTGGCAGCTTCGGCATCGTGGAGGGAGACATTACGTCGCCGCTCAATGGGACATCGTGTCACAGTTGCACATCCATGATTTAGTCTCCATTATATATTTCATCATAAACTGTATATGAAGTAACGTAAAAGACGGCACATCTCCAATATGAATGTAGTTATCATTAGAGTCCGGATTTTTATGTAATAAAAGATGAGATTGCAATATAGATAGTATGTATTACTCAACTTTTTGTGTGTGAAACCAAGATAAAAGACAGTCAGGAGTCTTACTTCTCATTGCCCTATACAATTCAACTGTTTGTGTGTGGAACCAAAACAAAGGAGTCATAAGTGTAATTTCTTATTATACTATGTTGCAATCTTACCTTTTAGTACATAAAAATCCGGACTACAGCGAATATCAGTTTATTTATTCGTTTACATTTTTATGGCAAAATTTTGGCATCTCGAACCGGTTTAATATCCGAACCCATGTTTACTAAACTTTTTTCGATGTCTTAATGTTTTTATTCTTCTCGTCTCTGCATTTTGGACCAACACTTATGAAACAGTTACATATGCATACAGTATAGTCCGCGATACAGACCGTTTTATTTTTTAACTAGTTAATACCCATTGTGCGCTGCTGCGCCTAAATAAATTAAATGTGTTTTTATGTTTTGTTGAATAAGTATAAAAAAAATAAATTTATCTCGTAATTATTTTTAGATACCCCGTGATGATTACCTGGCGTTGCCTGAGAATCTACTTATCACGATCTTGGCATCAATGTGCTGAAAGACAAAAATGGCTATTGTGATACCCGTGAAAGATAGACA
This sequence comes from Diploptera punctata, assembly GCA_030220185.1. NCBI lineage: Eukaryota > Metazoa > Arthropoda > Insecta > Blattodea > Blaberidae > Diploptera > Diploptera punctata. The sequence goes on along the minus strand of JASPKZ010000045.1, from coordinate 1,258,302 downwards.
TATGCTGTCCGGACTTTTTGTTTTTGTATAATTTTTGAGATATTCAATTCTGTGTATATTAATTTAATGTATGCATTTGTTATGGTTTAGACAGCGTAAGCCATTTAAGCGTCCAGAAAGCGCTTTTTAAATGCACCGATGTCCTTTTTCTCCGGCCCTATAGTATATACAGTAATATGTTATATAGGCCTATGTTAATTGCCAAAGACAAAATGTCTCTAAATGATGGTAGAAACCCCATTTAAATCGGTCAAGTAATTTTTGAGTCCATAGAGCACAGACAGGCTCACCCTCACTTATATATGTCCACCGCTGTGGTCTCGAGGTAGCGTGCTGCCTTGTCATGCAGCGGGCCCGGGTTCGATCCCCGGTCGGGACAGGCTCCTGGGTGAGGTTTTTTCGGGGTTTTTCCTCACCTGTAAGACAAATGTCAGGAAGCTTAGTGCCCAACGGTTCCCGAAAAACATCCGGCCATCATCGTCATCCTTATCATTATCAGTTATCACCAGCATCCTTCATTGGTGTGGAAAGCAACGAGAAGCTGCAACACCTATAATTCCCTAGAAAAGCTGCAAAGCATAGCATGAAAATGCTATGATTGCAGTGAAAGACCTGCCCTCAGGCAGAATTACTATGGATGGGTGGATGGATATATATATATAAAGATTGATGTTTGTTATTAAAATATTTTCTTTAAGAGATGTTACGAAAATAATATATTATGATGCAAGTAATATTTTACTGGAAGATATATGTTTTCGAAACGAGGACTTCATGAGATGTAATATTATGAGTAGGGCTCGGAAGTTGAGGAAAGATCTTTTTTTTATTTTATCTGAAGACGAGGCCCAATTTAATATATATATATATATATATATATATATACGCATTTTGGGTCATTATATTTTTTTCCCTTTTTCGACGTTATTTGGCTTATTGGTCCTCTTTTTAGTTTTTTAGGACTTAATTACTTTTTTTGCAACTTTGTCTTCTCTTGACTACACTTATACCATCTGCATAATTCAACAATCCGCAAAGTGTACTCTTAATTCCAACTTCTTTTAAAACATGATCTACTTTTACATGCACTTTCCAAAGACTTTTCACATTGCAAACACTTTTGTTACGCGAGGAACTATTGAACCCTCACAAAATATCCTATTATTTTTATCCAGCCTATTTATCGCCTGATATCCATTGTGGGTTCGCTGAATTAATTCTAGATCGTTTATTCTAAATTATCCAAGAACTTTATTTTTAATGAACGCAGAATTCATTTTTTCTAACTATGTTGAAATAAAAAAAAGTATGAAAGAAGAAACATTTTGAGTTATCGATTTTTTTTGTCGCAATGTATGTTATATTTCACTAGAATTTATACTTTTTAAACATTTTATTGCATTAATTAAAAATGCAGTTGACACCAAAATTATTATTTAATTTGAATTGATTTTTTTACGTCTTTTTTTCAGTTTTTAAGTATTTTTAATATATCTTCAGGCCTTTTTTAAAAGTATTTTATAGGTCCTCAACTTCCGACCATAATTATGAGCAATATAAATTTATTTTCAAGGCATGTGTCATACACTGTTTAAACTAGCCCTTTATGTTTTTACGCTATAAGTAAGGACTTTAACGATAAATATTCGAAGGTGTTCAGGGTTAGCTTGGGACAGTAGATAACTAATTATCGTCTTTTCATGGTCTTGACAACAAATAAACAACTTATCAGTCAACTGTTTTTCTTTAACCTGCGTTTAATCACCTAACTGGACTAAACTCCATGGCGCGACAGCCTATAAAGCCTACCAGCTAGCTATTAGGCTCACATCCACTTGTGATAATGACAGAGATGGACGATCATTCAAGCAGAATAGGGGTGACATGTGGTCAGCATGTCCAGTCCCCCCCCCCCAGTCTTATAGCTGGTTTTCTCAATTTCGGGCGTCAACTTATTGTAGCTACCCAAATTTCTCACTATGTTAGTAGCAACGGTGCCATATTAGCAGAGATTCCACGAGAAAATTTCTTCCCCCACGGGGACTCGAACCAGCGCAAGTCCCTCAGCTCTGCACCAATGCATGATGCCTTAAACTGCTCGGCTAATCACCTGACTACAAGAGTAAAATTCTTCGGTAGGTTCCCAACAGGCAAAAAGTACTTATGAATACACAGTGTAACAGAACTCAACTTTCAGATATATAGGTTGAATGTTTTGATATGAGGAATCCATGCCCTTCGGTGACTTATTACAGAGTAATGTGTTGTAGATTCCCAACAAGCAAATCTTATACATTAATACATGAAGGAACAGAACTCTATCGATGAACTTTAACTTGTTGTTCAAGGACATTGTTTGAGTGTTTTGGTATAAGGAAGCCATGTTCTCCGGTGACTTATTAAGAGATTAATGTGTTATTGATGTGTTAGACATGTATTATGTCCATTGAACCCTGATAAGATTGTTTGTAATATAAAAAAATAAAAATTGCTTTTCTGAATAAATTCAAACATTGTAACTTTATTTTTTACTGGATACTTATACGTGTTGTTAACACATACGACACTCCCCTTGTTGAAATACTCGGCCATTACACAGATTCATTCTGCCTCGAAATCTTAACCATCGCAGTTGTTCATAGCAGATACCCAAGTAATTATTTATATTAAATATTATTTCTATTAAAGATAAAAACCAATAATGTCTTGAGCGCCCTTATGGTATGCTTCCATTCGTTCGTATCTTCTGCCTTTTCTTTGCCATTCTTGTACTAAAAACTTTAAACCCTGTTGAACACAACTAATCATGTTGATGTTAGACCGGCGCAATTCTTCATTTATCGTCTATTTATGTTAATGTCTTTTCGACATGCATACAATTCTTTCTCTTTGTAAATATATCCCAGTCATCTAATCCTTAATGTTTTGATTATTTTAACTTTGTTAGTGTCACCATAAAGTCACATATTATTAATTGTTGTGTATATAATGAGTTAATTGTCATTCTCACATTTATTCATACTGCTCCACTTTGGGAAAATGTGCTCCCTTGCGGTAGTTACTTAACCAACTTGCACTTATTTCCCTATTGATATCAGCGACTGACAAGTAGTTAGCTTAATGTCCAAACGGATACCTAGTAGATAACTAATGTATTACTTGGTTGGAAAAGTTATGTTCAATTTTACTCAAGATACTCTAATTTAGGCTTGAAGTTCTTTCGCGAGTCCGAAAGTATTCATATTCTGCACCCATGGCTTAAAGTATCGTCTAGTGGACTCTTACCTTGAATATTTCCATCGTATAAATCCATCGATCGCTGCCGGGATTGAACCCACCACCCTTGGGAACAAAGACGAGGTACTCAACCCCTAAACCACCGATATTAATTCACTTTTTTTTTCAAGCAAAATATTTTAAGTTTTTTTTTAATTTTTGTTAGGGCCCAACTTTCAGACCCGTAAGTAAAAATATAAAATGTTGATTGATTAATTTCTAATTTCTATTTTTTTGTAATCTACCAGAACCGTTTTTATAATGGTACAAAGATATTATTTCTATACGTCTAACTCAACAACGAATTACTCCGTAAAATTAAAATTATAACATTATTACCTAAGAGGTCCGTCTCCCCCCAACTTTGTAAATTATTAATTCTATATAGCCTTTTGGGACAGGTCCCATCATCAGCAGAAGGAGATAGATCTGTATCTACTGACCCTGAATGCAATACAATTTAATATCGTATTCAGGGTCAGTAGATACAGACCTATCTCCTAGTCAATTGTATTGCATTCAGGGTCAGTAGACACAGACCTATGTCCTGCTCCTTCGGCTGATGATGGGACTAGTCCTGAAAGGCTTATAGAAATTAATAGTTTACAAAGTTGAGGAGACGGACCTATTAGGTAACAGTTTCATAATTTTATATTTTAATTTTATGGCTTACACCTCAACGGAGTTTTATCATGAATTTTTATTAACATTGAAATAACTCTGTAGACCTATTAAGTAATGGAGACCATGGGTTCCTTATATAAAATAATTCAGTCAACAACACTGAACAACTTGCGAAATTTTGTTGGTAGAGTTCTGTTCCTTTGTATATAAAAAGTTAATTTCACCCAGCATTGTTAGGAACAGCGAATGTAAAATTGACAATAAAACTTGAAACGTTATTCTTGTTGTGATGAAGAAATATAAAATAACATTTGTGGTTCAGGATTATTGTGGACAGCTCAGTATAATTACAGTAAATGTGCGTAGTTCACGGAGGGAATTTCCCCAAAGACTTTTTCCTTACAGTTCTACTTCCCTGTCCCACAACCGGTTATACAGCCTTTAGGCAAGGATGAAATCGATATAAATATGTCATCAATACATTTCACTTATCAAATAGGACAGTGTTGTCCAAACTTTTTTTTTTTCAATGGAACACTTTTCGTTATAGGAAATATGCAGGATGTTTCAATAAAAGCGCGAAATAAAAACTGAACGTACGAGAGATGTACTATCTCACTGGTACTATCCAATCCAGAGGTTCATGGCAGTGCGGACATTCCAGTGTGAGATGTTGTCCAATCTTCTCCCAAATAATTCACCTCTCTCAAATAATTGTTAATATTATTCTCCATTTTCTTTCATTCCTTTAGTTTTTATACAAAAACGTTTCCGTTACTCGCTATCCTCATCCCTACAATAATGTCCTGCCCATCGCAGTGTACGAAATTTAGCTTTCTATACAGATCATGGAACTCGCTGTTATCGTAGTTTGTCTCTCTTAAGTCAAAATATTTCTAGACCATATATATATATATATAAAGCTTGTGGTGAGGGTGGTGTACTGTGCTCAGGAACCCGGAGGGTCGCTTACTCCAGCAACTGCGCTCATATATATATATATATATATATATATATATATATATATGGCATGATAAGAAAAATAAATGCCTGGACGGGATTCGAACCTGGAACTCTGAGTCTGTACCTCAGCGTGATATCCATTACACCACCAGGCGAATCCAATTCAAACACTTATTTTTCTTATATATGTATTATATTCTCCATTATTACTAGATGTCCCGAGAACTCGGTCTTCACTAGACATCTAGTAATAATGGAGAATATAATACATATATAAGAAAAATAAGTGTTTGAATTGGATTCGCCTGGTGGTGTAATGGATAACACGCTGAGGTACAGACTCAGAGTTCCGGGTTCGAATCCCGTCCAGGCATTTATTTTTCTTATCATGCCATATTAAGCTTGCATTGCTCAATGTTAAACATTTAATTATAACATATATATATATATATATATATATATATATATATATATATATCGATCCATAGTAATTCTGCCCAAGGGCAGGTCTTTCATTGCAATCTTAGCATTTTCATGCTATGCTTTGCAGCTTTACTAGGGAATTATAGGTGTGGTAGCTTGCCGTTGCGTTCCATACCGGTGAAGGATGATAATGATAAGGATCATGATGATGGCCGGAAGATTTTCTGGGACCGTTGGACCCTAAGCTTCCTGACATTTGTCTTAAAGGCGATGAAAAACCCCGAAAAACTTCACCCAGGAGCCTGTCCCGACCGGGAATCGAACCTGGGCTCGTTGCGTGACAAGGCAGCACGCTACCTCGAGACCATAGCGGTGGGCTATATATATATACGTATATATATATAGGCCTATAATTTTAAAAATACTATGATTCAGCCAGGAATATACGCTGAGATACTAGTTAGTTATATTAACTATTATACCAGAGACGATTCTGGACACGAAAGTGTTAAGAATTATGATCCGCTGCAGAGTTGCCAATGCGGTGGTTTTCTACCATTTTTTAAATATTTTTTTTTAATTTTATCACATGGCGGGCAGTGAGAAATTTCGTTTTTTGTTCCTCCATATTTACATTAAGGAAATGTTAGTGTTTTTTTATGTTGATGTCATATTTCTAATAATAATAACGTCTCCTTTAAAATTAATTAGTACGTATTAACTTCACATTGATTGCATTGTGCTCTTGGTGCAGTTGCCTCATACAGAGGGGTTTCCATAACTTCTTCCACATGCTACCTCCCTTCCTTTTGTATGCACTGAGGAAACTGAATTTTTATCTTGCCTATTGTCGCGTTATAAAGATAAGGTATAGCAATCATTGTAGACGAATAGATATTTGTAATGTAATTATATCTTTGGTGATTTTTAAATTATTATTATTATTATCATTACAAGAATTAGACAATATTACCTGTCCTGTCCTCACCAGAGTTGGGAATCTTTCGTTATTCTTGTGATTCAGGTGAGCTCTCCAATTGTCTCCGTATTTAGCCGGATGGATCAAATTATTATTATTATTATTATATTATTATTATTATTATTATTATTATTGCAGTGACCAGCCTCATGGGCTAGTAGTTAGCGTTTCTGACTACAATTCATGAGGTCCCTGGTTCGATTCCCGGTCAAACCATAGGAACTTTTCCTTAAAGGGAATTACTCCTGTGGTTGCCCATGGCCTGCAATTTAGGTTTAGTTTAGGTTAAGAATTCTCCTGGCTCTTCATTATCATTTATCATCTATCATATAATCGGGGTAACGTAACTCTGCCTTCCAGGTGCCCCAGCCTAAGAAATGGATTACAATTCCTCCAATGCTAGGGGAGAAAACCAGAAATGTCATAAAAGGCAACCTGGTGGCATTACATAAAAAACGTAGGCCTATATTACTGTAGTAGTAGTAATACTAATAGTAAACAAATGAGTTCTGTAATTGATGGAAAGTTTTAGAAAACATGCGATAAATAATATCTAGTGTGTTTAGCCTATGCTATATTCAGTGGATATAGCTATATTATTTTGGAATTGATAACACTGTTTCTCTGCCCGAGATTGAAGTACTAGTTCTGTAATCTTATAGTCAGACGTCTACCGCCCTTTCTTCCTGGACACAATGTAATTGTAATAATGATGATTATTAATGCTGATCACATCCATTCACGTGTATAAACTTTCTGTTAAATTCAATATCCTTGTACGAGAGCGTTGTGCATGTCCTTAAACTTACTTAGGTAACTTAATGACAAGGTCGCACGTCCAATTTCTTATCCTATTGTATTTTATTTTACTGGTATGTTGAGAGATAATTGCAGAGTTTTTATGCTGTTAGTTATTTAAAATATGACATTGAGAATGTTAGCACTCTTATACAATATTAAACATTCAAAAATATATCTAAATGAAACGAAAATCATGAAAAATCCTAGTTACATGGACCAATCAATGTAATTTTTACATTTTCCTTGGTTTGTTCTAAAACGTTGCATTCGGATCATACCATTTTTTAATATATGTCTTGTCAGCAGAATTGTGTGGGCCATTAATAAATCGTACAGATCTCTAACACACTGACACTATCAATTCTGGAGGTTCATGCCGGCGCAGACATAAACTCTCCTGAAAAAGTATTTTCCAATAATCATCTTCATCTTCACTCCAAGATTTAGGCGATTCGCCTGTTCCGAATTCACAGTGATTCCTTCCATCTCTTCCTACATCCCTTAATCCCTTTGGTTTATAATTATATGCTATCTTGGGTAATCTTGTTTCTTCCATTCTCTGAACATGCTCTTCCCAGCCGACGCGGTGTTGTTGAATTTTATCATTTATTGAATATATTTCTAATTCGCTTCTTACTTCCTCATTTCTTATGTGGTCCAATTTTATGCATCCTTTGGTATTTCTTAGAAAAGTAATTTCTGCACTTTGAATTCTACTCGAACTCCTCCTATTTGTTACCAAGGACTCACTACTGTATAAAAGTACCGGTATCGCCATTGTTTTCTAGAACTTCAATCTTGTATCCTTCCTTGTTTTATGTTTTAGTGTTCTATGAATTGTACCACATATCATTTGAAATTTTGATAATTTATTGTCTAGGCCTATACCATTTCTTGTACCATATCCAGAAGACAATTCACAACCTAGATAATTAAAATTTAACACTTGCGATAAAGGTTTATTTTCTATTATTATTTTCGATCTTATGGGCGACTTTCCTAAAAAGGCCATTATTTTCCTGCACAATTCATCTCCCTCAAATTATTGCTAGTGTTGTTTTCCTACTTCATCCTTGGCCTAACTACTGAGACTTTCATTTTGGTTTTCCTGTTCCCATGCCGCTCTTGCATTCCGTATTCCTGCCACATGCCGTATCCATCGCAGTCTGCAAGACTTAATTGTTCTTAGTATATTTATTAGGTTTCCTATGAAGATATTGCAGCCTACTATGAGGACTAACTTGTTTCTTCCCTTTCACCTGTCTGTTCATCATTCTTTGATGCAAACATTTTCCTAAGCAATTTTTTCTCAAATACTTATAACCTTTTTTTCTTCAATTAAAGCAAGAGATCTCGTGTTTCGTATCCGTATATTATAACTGGAAGAATCGCCCCCCTCCTTTTTTTTATAGATATTTTAATCCCTTCAGGGTCTGGTTGTATGTAGGTTTACTTTCATATATATATATATATATATATATAATGTCCACTGCTGTGGTCTCGAGGTAGCGTGCTGCCTTGTCACACAGCGGGACCGGGTTCGATTCCCGGTCGGAACAAGCTTTCTGAGTGAGGTTTTCTTCATGTATTTTCTTCACTTTAAGGTCCCCGAACACCATCTGGTCATCATCATTATCATCATCCACGGTGTGGAAAGCAACGGGAAGCTACCACACCTATAATTGTATAGTAAAGCTGCAAAGCATAACATGGAAATGTATGATTGCAGTGAAAGACCTACCCTAGGGGGAACACTATAGTATATATATATATATATATATATATATATATATATATATATATATATATATGATTAATGTAATTATACGTATAGGTGTATATACCATACATGGCCTTATCTGTGTTTGCGGTGGACTAGTGGTTACTATGTTTGTGTATGGTTCTGAGATTCGTGGATTGAAATCCGGCAGGGGTCGATGGATTTAACTTCCTTCTGAGTGGAATTAAAGCCATGGAGTACATTCCTTAGATTTACGGCATATATAAAAATCTCAAATCCTTTTGCACTCATAACCTGAATTGTTATAGAGAGTTATTAAATAAAATACTAAGTGCATGTTTACCTATCTAATCAACTAAAACTAACTCACTTGCAGTAACGAACCCGGAGGTTCATAGTCTCCAAGACAAAAGTTCTCCATACATCACTATCCTGGAGCTAATTAGGATATCTTGCAATCATTCTCAACTCATTGCTAATGTTATTCTCGCATTTCATTCTTGGCCTACCTATTGTGCACTTACCTCTGTTTTCCTACAAGACATTTCCATCTCAACTTATTCTTAATATCTTTCTCCTACTTCGTTCTTGTCTGATCTATTGGGCGGTTTCCCTCTGTTTTCCTACAAGACATTTCCATGTCATGTTTCATTCCTCATTCGTGCTACATGTCATATCCAACGCAGTCTATGAGACTTAATTGTTTTATTTTTTGTTTCCCCTAAAAAACACAATATTTGTCTAACTACTGAATACACCCCTGGGGTCGACTCAGCCTCTAACGAAAATGAGTACCAGACGCTTGTTCTGGGGGCAAAGGCGGCCATCACGCAGGGCTGACAACCCGGCTGACATAAAGTGCTGATTATCTAGAAAAAGTGGGAGACTTAACCTCCTACTACCCCAAAGGCCTCCTGAGGCATGTTGTGGGATCACTTTACCTTACTTTACTGAATACACTGGTCAACATGATTTTTGTCTCATGAGTACCAATAGTTGTACTGAATGCAGTTTTTATCGCGTTTTCAAATATGTATTCGGAATTTCTCCATTGCCCACAGTTTTTTTTATATTTCAATTTCAATTACTGGATTTAAATAATTATTTCTTTAATAAACCTAGATTTCTTCCCGGAAAATCTTGGCGTAGTGAGCGATGAGCACCGGGAACACTTTCATCAGGAGATTTCAGCTTTGTAAAAGAGATACCAAGGCAAATGGAATCCTAATATGCTGGCAAATTAAATGTTGAACCATCAAGAGGGATGCTCCACAGGCGAAATATAGCAGAAAATGGTAAATTTCTTACTTTCTCGGTGAGTTCGAATGTTCGAATATTGTGTAGTTACGAATGTAGAAAATATTAAAGTGTTTGCGTCTCTCGAAAACTTGCGTGATGGAGAAAAACCGATATCATATTTGAATTCAGGAGAAAAAGTACTACCAGAATCACATATTTTTCTTTCTGAGACAAAAAAAAAAGTTTCTTTTTTGTTGCTCAGTGATATCAGTCTCCAGTATTAATTGTATATCTGTCTACTGTTTATGTTATATAACTAACCAACCAAGTAACTCACTGGACTATCGAACCCATAGGTTCATGGCAGTTCAGACATAAGCTCTGCACACATCCCTATCCTGAGCTAATGTTTTCCAATCATTCCCTCAAATCATGGTTAATCTTACTCTCCCACCTCATTTTTGGTCTAGCTACTGGTTGATTTCCGTCTGGTTTTCCTACAAGAAGCATCCATGCCCCTATTTTATTCCCCATTCTTGCCACATGTCCTCCTCATCGTAGTCTTCGAGACATAACTGTTATTATTATTATTATCTGGTTTCCTATAAAGATAATTTAGTTCACTGTTATCTATCAGTCGATGCATTTATCGACTCTAACTAGGCTATATGTCTGCCTGTATTTGGCGTTTGCAATTAAATTGAAATTGAGAGCGCTCTGAAAGTAGATCTGTGCCAGTTGTTATGGCAGTGATTAGAATGACAACACCCACATCTGACAACAGTAAATAGTACTATTATTCAATTTAAACGAATATTATCAGTGGCGGCCAGTTATACTGCTCTTCGTGATCAACACTTTCTGACTACTAAGGGATTATTCCTAAATGTTTATAGCTGTATTTATTAAAACAATAATATTAGAGCGTATTGTATTAAACCATTTATATAACTAGAATGTATGGGGGTCTCTGCGATCTTAGTTGCAGTTCTAATAACTCTGAAGCTAAGTTGTGTAAACCTTTATTGATATAAATTATTGTCTACCGCTGAGGTAGCGTACTGCTTTGTCACGCAGCGGGCCTGGGTTCGATCCCCGGTCGGGACAAGTTTCCTGGGTGAGGTTTTTCTGGGAGTTTACTCATCTATAAGTAAATGTCAGGAAACTTTAAAATCCAAACCGTCCCCGAACACCACCTGACCATCATTACCATCAATATCATATTTGCCTAATTAGCTTAAGTTTAGTTTAAGGCCTCTCCTGGCACATCATTATCATCAACTCTAATTTCATCGGAACAGCGTAATCCCGCCTTCCAGACGCCTCAACCTCAAAAACGGGTTACAAGTACGCTATGCCAGGAGAGAACACCACAAATATCGAAATGACAACCTCGGGCATTTAGAAAAACTCAATTCCAAGGAGTAGTACGTCTAGCAGATACTAGGCTTAACAGAATATGGCTGACCTCACAATCACAGGTATCAATCAAGGAGGAGGACGATCATTCAGCCAATATAGGGGTGATATGCCGTCAACATGTTGGCTCTATCAGCCGTTATAACGGATTTTTTAAATCTGGAGCCACTACTAACCATAGCTACCCAAATTTCTTATGATGTTGGATAGATAACAGTAGCATACACTGGCCTACATTTCATGAGAACACTTTCCCCAATGGGGACTTGAACTAACGCGCATCCCTTAGCTCTGTGTCAGTTCAGATGTCATATAATAATCGGGAACTACTTAGAATAAAATTCCCGTGCCGTAGCCGAGTGGTTAAGGCAAGATCCCTTGGCGCAGAGCTACGGCTTACGCCGATTCGGGTTTCCATGGGGGGAAGGAATTTTCTCATGGAATTTCGGCCAGCATGGGACCGGTGCCCACCCAATATCCAATAATAAAAGCTTTTTCCATACCATTAATAATGACATCAAAATATTTACTTTGAGGCATTTGGATAGCTGCAATAAGTAGCGATTCTAGGTTGAGAAAACCAGCTATGACTACATGTCACCCCTTCACTGGCTGAATGATCATCTATCTCTGTGATTAGCACATGTGGATGTGAGGCCATCAGCCGGCTGGAAGTCAAAGACCTTCTAGAGCTGTCGCGCCATGGATTTTTTATTTGTTTATACTTAGAATAAAATAAGAAAATTATCATCATGATGAATATTTTAATAGGATCTGTCGCCTGTAGTTTACTCAAGGTGATCTTAGTGAATCCATCTACGTCTTGGCATTCCAAAATTATATATTATATATATATATATATATATATATATATATATATATATGTTATAATTAAATGTTTAACATTGAGCAATGCAAGCTTAATATGGAATGATAAGAAAAATAAATGCCTGGACGGGATTCGAACCCGGATATCTGAGTCTGTACCTCAGTGTGATATCCATTACATATTAAGCTTGCATTGCTCAATGTTAAACATTTAATTATAACATCTATAAAGCGTCACTGCTATAAGGTAAAAATATTCTCTTTAATTTGCTTACTTGATATAGTCAGCTGCTAGATGGCGGTGAAGAACGAGTTCTCGCGACATCTAGTAATAATGGAGAGTATAATACATATATAAGAAAAATAAGTGTTTGAATTGGATTCGCCTGGTAGTGTAATGGATATCACACTGAGGTACAGACTCAGATATCCGGGTTCGAATCCCGTCCAGACATTTATTTTTCTTATCATTCCATATTAAGCTTGCATTGCTCAATGTTAAACATTTAATTATAACATCTGTAAAGGGTCACTGCTATAAAGTAAAAATATTCTCTTTAATTTGCTTACTTGATATAGTCAGCTGCTAGATGGCGGTAGCTGCTAGATGGCGGTGAAGACCGAGTTCTCGCGACATCTAGTAATAATGGAGAGTATAATACATATATAAGAAAAATAAGTGTTTGAATTGGATTCGCCTGGTAGTGTAATGGATATCACACTGAGGTACAGACTCAGATATCCGGGTTCGAATCCCGTCCAGGCATTTATTTTTCTTATCATTCCATATTAAGCTTGCATTGCTCAATGTTAAACATTTAATTATAACATCTATAAAGCGTCACTGCTATAAGGTAAAAATATTCTCTTTAATTTGCTTACTTGATATAGTCAGCTGCTAGATGGCGGTGAAGACCGAGTTCTCGCGACATCTAGTAATAATGGAGAGTATAATACATATATAAGAAAAATAAGTGTTTGAATTGGATTCGCCTGGTAGTGTAATGGATATCACACTGAGGTACAGACTCAGATATCCGGGTTCGAATCCCGTCCAGGCATTTATTTTTCTTATCATTCCATATTAAGCTTGCATTGCTCAATGTTAAACATTTAATTATAACATCTATAAAGCGTCACTGCTATAAGGTAAAAATATTCTCTTTAATTTGCTTACTTGATATAGTCAGCTGCTAGATGGCGGTGAAGAACGAGTTCTCGCGACATCTAGTAATAATGGAGAGTATAATACATATATAAGAAAAATAAGTGTTTGAATTGGATTCGCCTGGTAGTGTAATGGATATCACACTGAGGTACAGACTCAGATATCCGGGTTCGAATCCCGTCCAGGCATTTATTTTTCTTATCATTCCATATTAAGCTTGCATTTCTCAATGTTAAACATTTAATTATAACATCTATAAAGCGTCACTGCTATAAGGTAAAAATATTCTCTTTAATTTGCTTACTTGATATAGTCAGCTGCTAGATGGCGGTGAAGACCGAGTTCTCGCGACATCTAGTAATAATGGAGAGTATAATACATATATAAGAAAAATAAGTGTTTGAATTGGATTCGCCTGGTAGTGTAATGGATATCACACTGAGGTACAGACTCAGATATCCGGGTTCGAATCCCGTCCAGGCATTTATTTTTCTTATCATTCCATATATATATATATCCATCCATCCATAGTAATTCTGTCCGAGGGCAGGTCCTTCACTGCAATCATAGCATTTTCATGCTATGTTTGCAGCTTTACTAGGGAATTGTAGGTGTGGTAGCTTCCCGTTGCTTTCCACAATATATCATATATATATATATATATATATATATATATATATATATATATATATAGTGGAAGTTATATAGTTGGACCTATTGTAAGTAAACTGTACCTTGAGTGTAAATACAATTGAAAAAAAAAAATGCCTCATGAACTTTGGGTAGCAAATAGAGACTATGGTTTTCTCCAAAAAAAAATCCATTGGTGGATTACTTCATAATTGGATCGGTGGTTACAATAATCGCCTGTAGATCCCAGAATCTCAGATTCAAACCGGGTTGAATCGATGGATTTTGAGAGCGTGAAATCTTGATTATGGCTTCGTTTGGAAGAAGAGCAAATTCATGTATCCCGTAGAAGAGCTTGAATTCTCAAATAGATATCTCTGAACAACATTTTTCATACTTTTCTCCTCCAGCCTTGAATTGCGACGCTAATAACTGAGTTGTTAAATAGAATATCATTAAATAAATACCCTTTATGGTTCAATTGTTTGTTATTGTTAATTAATTGCTAGGATATGAAGTACTAATTGTGTTATTCTCTGGAGTATTAAGAACTTAGGCTATATTATGCCCGTCAATTTACCCGTTATAAAGACAATGGTTAACGATTAGTATTGTTGAGTGGAGAAAATCCACGATTTAGACATTGAATTCCCAATTAATTTTTCATTTATTTACTTACCTATAAGGAACTAAACCATACTATATCATATGCATCTCGGGCATTACTTGATGATTAGTCCTTCGGGCAACTTACAAACATAGAGATAAAGAGACTTATAAACAATCGGGCCTTCAACTAAGTGTATAACCTTCGAGGTGTTATCATCAATATAATACTCTTGATATATAATTGCGTTTGTCTACCTTCCTTATATTATGATGAAATACTATAAGACATTTGAAATTCATTCTTGTTTTTACATTTTATCATCTAAGGTCAACGTATCTATCATATTTATCCTATCCAATAGGGCCGTGCATATTATCCATCCAGCCATAGTAATTCTGCCCGAGGGCAGGTCCTTCACTGCAATCATAGCATTTTCATGCTATGCTTTGCAGCTTTACTAGGGAGTTATAGGTGTGGTAGCTTCCCGTTGCTTTCCACACCGGTGAAAGATGATGATAATGATAAGGATGATAATGATGGCCGGGTGATTTTCGGGGACCATTGGGCCCTAAGCTTCCTGACATTTGTCATACGGGTGAGGAAAAACTCCGAAAAATCCTCACCCAGGAGCCTGTCCCGACCGGGAATCGAACCCGGGCCCGCTGCGTGACAAGGCAGCACGCTACCTCGAGACCACAGCGGTGGATGTGTATATTATAGTCTTTGTATTTTTTTAAATAAAGACATTATGTGATATATACGACATTTTTTATTATATAGGCCTATCTCAAAAACCCCCTGCTGTGGTTTAGTGATATTGGTAACGTTGTTGGCTCGGAGTCAGAGGCTCGGTGTTCGATCCCAAGTCGAGACAAGTATCCTAAGTGAATATGACAAATGTAGGAAAAATGTAAAGCCTAAAACAGTCCAAATACACCAAGGATAAAATGCTGACCCAGGAAACTTACGTTAAGTTCATAGCGGTGGACAGTGGCTTTATTGAAATCAATTATTTCATCTGTCTCAAAACAATAAGTAAAAGGAGGATGTGTACGACCTTGACAAAACTGTCACTTTGTTGGGCTATTTTTGTTAAACAATAAAATCGTCAACTTTCAATATCGTATGCGGAAATACGTGCAGCAAACAATACACTATTAAATAATGAAAGTTTTTTATCATGCTATTCAAGGTGTTATTTTACCTTTCGACTGTAATTTTTCATTACTGTATTCTATTTATTTTATGTGTACACGTAATATATGGAAAAATTCGGTTGGGATATGAATTATAAAATTTTATATTCTAAAAAATAAGTCTCCATGCTGGCTCAGATGGTAGCTTGTCTGCTTCCTCACTATCGGGCTCGGTTTCGATACCCGGCGGTGTTGAAAATTTTATTTGTAAAATTAATTAAATTAAATTAATTTAATTGTAAAATATTCAATCTCATGGCAGGAGTGATGGTGGTACAATTTTTAATCGATAGATTGTGCACCAGATTCCTGCATTGTATTACAAATCCCCCGGCAGTACTGCTCGGGACACAGCTCCGTGTGTCTGAAAGGAATTTGCTGTATCAGCTGTTAGTATTATGAGAAGCAGACACACAGAGCTTGGACTTGAGCTGTACATACTATTTTGAGAAGGCACGTGGTATTGTTGATAGCTATTCGTCCGTCGGATGGGACATTAAGCCTGACCGCCTTGCTGGTGTTTTTAGACATGAGTAGGCTACATACTGACACCGGGTTTCGCCTTCTCTCTTCGTGTCATTATCCCTCTTACAACACACTTTACTTATACAAACATAAATATACTCTCGGATCCTAAACATCCTCTGTACACAATACAAAATACATCATCTGCGTAAAATGCTCTGGCGAAGTGGTGTGTAAATTGAAAATTACCATTAACGCTAATTATAATTATCCGTCCAGGGAGGAACTGAAGCACGAGGCTCAGTGGGCGCACAGCTAGTCCGGACACAAATCAATGAAGAAAATTCGTCAGTCCTTCGCGGACTGAGATCGAAATCGGGCCGTCTGTTCCATTTTTTATGTCTGGAGAATAAAAAAAATGGCGGGGATTAATTTAAATCAATAAAACTATATAACTTTATATATATATATATATATATATATCTTCACAAATAGAAATTCTTTATACAATGGAAATGGACAGTTAAAGACAAATGAGCGAAAATTTGAAGAAGTGGTTGCATTCAAAACCTAGATACAATAATTAGAAACAGGAATGAGGTGTAGAAAGAAATCATACATAGACTCAATTTAGAAATGCATGCTATTAAGCATTATAGAGACTCTTGTCATCCCAACTTCTCTCAAAAACGTTAAACTGAAAACATATAAAATTATTATTCTCCCAGTTATATGGATGTGAAATATGGCCTCTTACTTTGGGAGGAGAAAAGATTATGAGTATTTGATAATAAAGTTCTTACGATGTTTTTTTATCGAAGAGTGACAAACAGACAGGTGAATGGAGAATACTACCTATTAGTGAGCTACATGCTCTTTATGAGAAATCATATGTAATAAGAACGGTTAAGTCTCGTAGACTGATATGACCAGGACATGTGGCACGAATGGGGAATGAAAGAAGTGCATGGAAACTTCTTGTAGGGAAACGAGAAGAAAATCACCCATATGTAGGCCAGGAATGAGATGGGGAAAATAACATTAACCATGATTTGAGGGAGGCAAATTATACAGAGGATGATTGGAACACATTAGCTCAAGATAGGAGAGCTTATGTCCGCGCGGCCATGAACTTATATGGTTTCGATAGTGCCAATGTGTGAGCATAGATATGATTATGAATTCTTGACCTAAATGTTATGGAATTGGGGTCGCAAATATACTATATACAGTAAAATGTTCTTTTCGTGCATTACCGGCACTTTACTATGATGTTAAATATTGGCCTGATTTTCACGCAATAGCCTACATGAGGTACGTTAATTGAAATTTATTCTCCGTTGCCGCTTTTCGATTTTAGCGTAAATTATAATAGAGAAATATAATAAACATTTTATTAATGTCATCATCATCATCATCAATTGCAGTCATGGATTTGGCCATTGGCCTGTTCCGCTTCAGGAGAGAAATTGATCCCTCCATCTCTTCTTAGGTCTTCCTAGGTTTCTTCGTCCTGTGGGTCTGTAGTTGAATAGCTACAGAGGTAGTCTTTTGTTTGGCATTCTAAGGAGGTGTTCATGCCAATTATTTTGCTGGTGTGTTGAGAGCTTTGCGGATATCTTCATTACGCATGTGGTCATAAAGCGTATAACCCGCTAAAGGTCTTAATAACTTCATTTTTATAGCTACTATCCTCTTTAATTTACCTGTATTAAGAGTCCAGGTTTCAGAGACATAAAGTAGAGTTGGAAGAGCCATTGTTTTATAAAATTTTAAATTGTATGTGGGCGTACTTTTCGGAGAAGAGTGTTTTTTTACCGTTTCTATAAGTTTTTAGAATTTGATCGATTTTATTTATGTTATATTAGGAAACTGATAATTTAGTATTTAATGACGGTCTTTAATAGCATAGACATTAGCGTCGATATTTGAATTTGGGTATGAAAGGACCAACAATTTTATCACAGTGGTCTCTTCTTTAAGACTTAACGTTCTACGCCGTGTCGTAAATCTTGGACACTGGTTCCATATATTATGTTACTCATCTCATTCCACAAGCAGCCATATTTAGTATTTAGTCGCAAAATCCATCGTCCCCGATCAGACTTGAACCTGCCAATCTTGGAACTAGAGAGGAATAAAATGATAAAAATTCAGGGCCTTATTACTTATATATTTTATTATAAAGTTGACATTCTGGTATCGAACACTTACAATAAAAAATAATATAAAATTATAAAAGTAGGCATGTACCTCGCAGGCCTAAATTATCGCATAAATCAGGAAATAGTGATCAAAATATCGATGTGTCTCCTAGGGTGCAAAGCTACATTAATTGACATATGAAAAAAAAATGAAGGAGCAGAAAAGGAAGACCGAAAACAACCAGGAAGAATAACGTTCAAAATTCAATGAGGAAATTTGGTGTTACAGATGAAGACACAGAGGACAGAGAACGATGGAGAACTTTAATTAAGGAAAATATGTGAATGTTTGTTGCAAACTGATAGTCTATAAGTCCGTAGTCATTTATGTATTTTTTAAATGCATGTTTATTGCTAATATTGGTTGGAGAAAACCCTCAATGATGAGGAAAATTCTCAAAATGAATAAATGAAAAAAATGTAATTTGAGAATAAAGTTCTCAGGAACATTTTTGGACCGAAAAGAGATGAACGGAGAATACTTCATAACAGTGAGGTACATCATCTTTATAGGAAATCATATATAATAAGAACAGTTAAGTCTCGTAGACTGCGATGGGCAGGGCTTGTGGCACGAATGAGTAATGAAAGAGGGGCATAGAAGCATTTTGTGGGAAAACTAGATAGAAAAAGCCCACCTGTTAGACTAAGAATGAGGTGTGAGAATAACGTCAATCATGATTTGAGGAAAGTAGATTATACAGGGGTGATTGGAAAACATTAGCTAAGGATAGGGATGTATGGGCACCTTTATGTCCGCGCAACCATTAACTTACGGGCTCGATGGAGCCAGTGAGTTAGTATATTAGTTATGACAAAAATGTAAGTTAGTTGTCTTGTAAACCGATTCGAATATTTTCCGTTATTCTATTAACTACTTATTAACAGGTATACAAGAAACTTATTATGTATCTATTCTTAATAGGCCTAGGACAAATTCGTTAAAAGAGCTTCAAGGTAAACCGCTATAATGTACAATAAATGATAACACTGCAGGTGTTTATTGCTTATACATTTTATTGAAATAGTTGACATTCTTGTATCAAACGTTTAAAATGTTTGAATTATTACATACACCAGGGAATGGTAAAATTATTATTACTCCTTAGGGTCCAAAGTTACTATATCGAATATGTAGTTGTTTTCTTGTAAACCGACTCGGGTATTTCTTGTTACACTACTAACTTATCATTAAGAGGAATGCAGGAAACATTATTTATAGTTACAAGTAATAGGCATATTTAGTTACAAGAGCTCGAAAGCAAATCGCTGAGATATAATGTAAAATAAAAATATTGACACTATCGAGCCCGGAGATTCATGGCCGCACGGACATGGAAAAATTGACATTGTGGTATCGAATGCTTAAATATTTGAAAATTATCACATAAATTAGCGGGTCCATCGCTTGGTTTCGGGCTAGCATCGTTGCCTCATACGCAGAGGGTCCGGGTTCGATCCCCGTTTGGAACATTGTTCCTGGGTGAAGTTTTTCTCGGTTCTTTCTCCCTCACATACAAGACAATATGAGAAACTTTAAGGTCCAAATATTCCTAGAATATTATCTGGCCATCACAATCATCAATATCATATAAGTAAAGTGATCCCACAACAGGCCCGGAGGCCCTTGGGGTAGTAGGAGGTTAGGACTCCCTCTTTTTCTAGACAATCGACACTTCATGTCAGCCGGGTTGTCAGCCCTGCGTGACGGCCGCCTTTACCCCCAGAACAAGCGTCTGGTACTCATTTCCGTTAGAGGCTGAGTCGAACCCAAGGCCATAGTGCCGCCAGAGGGTTTGGGTCAGTTTAAAAATCCTGACCCCCAACGGGACTTGAACCCTCGACCCTCCGGCTTGTAGCTCAGTGCCATAATCACTGAGCTACGGCGTGCCCCCATCAATATCATATTCATATCTTTTATTATTGAATGAATGGTGTTTCTTATCTTAAATGTTCGTGTTTTGTCTCGGAAGTGGCCCTGGAATTGAGTTGAATACTCATTCAGGCAGGCCCTCCAATCCTTGTGTGGTCAAAAAAAGTATGTGTATGATCCAGAGTTTTAAATCCTCTCCCAATAGGTCGTGTTCCTGAAATGTCCTGGTGGCATGGAACATGTAATAGTACATATAAAGGGAGAGGTTAAACTAATCAGCTTCTCCTGAGGTTTGAAAGACAACATAGTAGCCGCAACACCAGCCGCATTGTGTTGTCCATCTCGTTTCTTTTTTACTTGACTTGAGATAGAGTCAAAGTAAAGGTGGTAAGCATTTCAGTGTTTCTCCTTAGGGTTCAATTTACACTACGGTACTTGGGCTATGACAACAATCAATACTTTTAAAATTCACATTAAAGCACCATTGAGGTTATGTACCAGTTAAAATGCAGAAGATGAAACATTGTTTTTTGAAAGGTCTCCATATACTTGATGAAGTATAATAACACTGAGCAACAAAAAATAAACTTTTTTTTTGTCTCAGAAAGAAAAATATGTGATTCTGATAGTATTTTTCTCCTGAATTCAAATATGATATCGGCTTTTCTCCACCACGCAAGGTTTCCGAGAGACAGACATTTATAATTTCAAACACTTTAATATTTTCTACATTCGTAACTACACAATATTCGAACATTCGGACTCACCTAGAAAGTAAGAAATGACGATTTTCTACTATATTTTGTCTCTGGAGCATCCCTCTTGATGGTCCAACAATAATCGGCCAGCATATTAGGATTCCATTTGCCTTGATATCTCTTTTCCATAGCTGAAATCTCCTGAGTTAGCACATTTGGTTTTATTTTACAATGGACAAATGGACGAAAAAACGTTTATTAAAAAATGATTATTTAAATACATTAATTGAAATTGAAATAAAAAAACTGTGGGTGATGGAGAAATTCCGAATACATATTTGAAAACACGATAAAAAAACTACATTAAGTACAACTATTGGTACTCATGAGACAAAAATCATGTTGCCCAGTGTAATTTAGTTGAGGACGACTGACTTACCAGGTACCAATTTTATACTTATATCTTTTGACAACAATTTAGTTAAGTTTTCTTGGAAACCGACGGGGGGTATTTCCGTTACACTACTTCTTCTTGTTAACACGAATGCAAGAAACTCGTTAAATATCAGCTGTCAATAGGTCTATTTAGTTACAAGAGCTCCAAGGTAAACCGCTATGATCATACCGTAGGTCTGGAGAACTTGACCCTCACAAGTTTGCTATAGTTATATAACAATGTTCTATAAATAATATCATACTAAAAAGTAAGTAGTCTATAATACAAGTTCCATTTGGATCTATAGACAATATTGTAACTGTACTTAACTATTTACTGGAAGTAAATATCAATAAAACTAAATATATGGTCACGTTTAGAAGTACATAATATTATGGAAATGGACAGTTAATGACAAATGAGGGAAATTTCGAGGAAGTGGCTGAATTCAAATACCTAGGAACAATAATCACAAATAGGAATGAGATGCACAAAGAAATTAAACATAGGCTCAATTCTGGAAATATGTGCTATTATACATTGCAGAGACTCTTGATGTCCCAACTCCTTTCAAAGAACGTTAAACTGAAAATATATAAAACTATTATTCTACCAGTTATGTTATATGGGTGCGAAACATGGACTCTTACTTTAAGGGAGAAAGGAGATTACAAGTATTTGAGAATAAAGTACTTAGGAACATTTTTGGACCAAAGAGAGATGAACAGACAGGTGAATGGAGAAGACTACATAACAATGAGCTACATGGCCTTTATAGGAAACCAGATATAATAACAGTTAAGTCTCGTAGACTGCGATGGGCAGGACATGTTGCACGTATGGGAAATGCAAGACTTGCATGGAAGCTTCTTGTAGGAAAGCCAGAGGGAAAACGCCCAGTTGGTAGACCAAGAATTAGGTGGGAGAAAACATTAACTATGATTTGAGGGAAGTAGATTATACAGGGAATGATTGGCAAGCATTAGCTCAGGATAGGGATGTATGGAGAGCTTATGTCCGCGCGGCCATGAACCTACGGGTTCGATAGTGCCAGTGAGCAAGTAAGAAAGTATGTAATTAACTATTTTTATTAAAATGTTTAAAAAATAAATATTATAAAAATATAAACCATTGAAAGATAATGGTAAAACACTTTCAAGCTAAATCATCTTCTTCTTCTTTCATCCAATGTAGACAAGGTGTGTGTTCCTCTTCAACGTATTGCCTCAATTATATCTTTCCATCTTTACTTCGGGCTTCCAATATTTCTTTCCCAAGTTGGGAATTTATCCCTAGCTATTTTAACCATTCTGCCATTTGACATTCTATTTATATGTTCATTCCATTCTTTCATTCTATTGTTTATCCAATTTGAATTTTTTTCTATTTGTAAATTTTCTCTTGTTTTATCACTTCTAATGTGATCTCTTAATATTATTTTTTCTATTGTTCTTAAACTAAATATACTATTAAATTATTGTTACCCATAGGTTTAATGTCGCATTCACTCCGCTGCGCTGGTCACTATCCTCTTGTTGATTGTCTGCAAAGGTGGGAATCTTAACATCCTGCTACCACAACGGTCTCCTAATGGTTATAATGAGATAAATTTATCCTTAATTATTATTATTATTATTATTATTATTATTATTATTATCCGTCTGGCGGCACTATGACCCTGGGGTCGACTCAGCCTCTAACGGAAATGAGTACCAGACGCTTGTTCTGGGGTAAAGGCCGTCATGCAGGGCTGACAACCCGGCTGACATCAAGTGCCGATTGTCTAGAAAAAGTGGGAGCCTTAACCTCCTACTACCCCAAGGGCCTCCCGAGGCCTGTAGTGGGATAATTTTAAAATTATTATTATTATTATTATTATTATTATTATTATTATTATTATTATTATCGAAATTCAACAAAAACTTATGTCGATGGAAATGGATTTCTTGAGGAGAGCAGCAAGATGTTCAAAATAAAATTAAAAAAAAAAAAGAAATACTGTCATACAAAAAAAAAAAAGAATATCAGATAGGCCCATTCAGTAGTAGCTTATATAAGATACAAGCAATTAAATTGGTATGGGCATGTACGACGATTGCAAGAAGAAAGGTTACCCAGAAAAACATTGGAATGGTGTCCACCTGGAAGAAGAAGGAAAGGAAGACCTCGAAACTCATGGATGCTAGAAATAAGAACTGGAATGAGAACAAGAGGGACTGGAGGACATGGAGTGGATGGATAGAGACGAGTGGAGAAGGAAAATAAAACTTTTGGCAGAGAAAGATGTGTAAACATTGAAAATCTGTATATAAATAAATAAAATTATTACTATTATTATTATTATTATTATTATTATTATTATTATTATTATTATTATTATTATTATTATTATTATTATTATATTAGAGACGATAGAGACGAGTGGAGAAGAAAAATAAAACTTTTGGCAGAGAAAGATGTGTAAACATTGAAAATCTGTATATAAATAATAATAATAATAATAATTATTATTATTATTATTATTATTATTATTATATTGTTGGACAACAAGGAAGGATCAAATTAAAAATCAAACGATAAGAACAGCATTGAATGTCCAACTCTGCTAAATAATATACAGAATGTAACTAAATTCCCATTACGGTCTTTGATGGCCTGTAGTGGGGACCAAGACGGTTACGTTTAACATAGGAACTCATGTCCGGAAATGTACCGTTTTCCCGCCACACGCACCCAAAATATCACAACACCACATTCAACTCTCCCACATTTCGGTGCCAAAGACCCTGCACGTTCTCCGATTTGACGCCGCTAGACTACTACGGGTGGGGTCACATGAAATTCCTCAATTACGAAAATTAGGAAGACCTACTGGCGTGGGTTATGGCTGCGGCGAATGTTGCAGGGCCAAGGATTGGTGATCGTGAGTACCAGAACATGGTACGGAGGTACCGTATCTATGTTGACATAGGTGGTCGTCACATCGACCCCTTCTTGTAGACCCAGACGACTAGCAGCAGGCGTCAGAGAGAGCAATGTGGTATTTTGCGTGTAGCGGGAAAACGGTACTTTTGGACATGAATTCCTATATTAAATGTAACCGTTTTGATCCTAACTACACGTCCTCAAAGTCTGTGAAGGGAATTTAGTTACACTCTGCGTATCAATCTCAACTTAGATGATCAAACGAGTTGGAGTTTACTTGATGAAAATCCATTTTTATTAATTAAATAAAAATAAAACTGTTGTTTTCTTTTTTTTACGATTTTCATATTTATTTCAATACAAATTCGTTAGAGCTGTTTCAGTACTTCGTACCTTCTTCAGACTAATACTATGAATACAAATGAATTTTGTTATATATATATATATATATATATATATATATATATATATATATATATAGTCTCTTGCTTAATAGGACAATCACATCACTCCATGTCATATATTATCTTCACTTCTCGCAATTGGAATTCCCTACCACAAGAAATAAGTGGCTGCCGGACATTGGCATTTTTTAAAAGAAATCTAAATTTAAATTTGCTCTAACCTCGACTTCATCATTACCCAGTGTAAGATACATATATTAATTGTTGTTCTCGTATAATTTATCATATTTATATTATTATTATTATTATTATTATTATCATTATTATTATTATTATCATTATTATTATATTATTATCGTATTATTATTGTTATTATCGTATAAAATGTTGTTTGTACATGAAATTTACATAGCTACATTTAATATATCTTTAACTGTTTATAATTAGTATAGTGTATATCTATATTTGTCAAATATTTATTTGTATTTGAGCTGATTGAGTGGAAGAGGAGGCCTTATGGCCATAACTCTGCCAGAATAAATAAAACATTATATATATATATATATATATATATATATATATATATATATATATATATATATTTATATATATATATCCATCCATAGTAATTCTGCCCGAGGGCAGGTCTTTCACTGCAATCATAGCATTTTCATTCTATGCTTTGCAGCTTTACTAGGGAATTGTAGGTGTGGTAGCTTCCCGTTGCTTTCCACACCGGTGAAGGATGATGATGGCCAATATATATATATATATATATATAACTTAGATGATTTGGCAACATATACAGAATGAATCATGATAATAGAATAGGTAATCAAGTATGGGAAACCTGAATAGGTGGACTAGGTAAAAATAGACCCAGAGGGAGAAAACGAAAACATGGGGTACAGTATTCAGGAATTTCTAAAGAATCGGAAAGTGACATGGGAAAAAAGCCAAGAAGATGCCTTAGATAGGGATGTAAGGCTCTCTCGACATCTACAAAGATATAAGAAAGAGGACTGGACTAAATAAGTTGATATTATTACACTGTAGTCGGCATCTTCACGTAAAATGAATACAATGAACTCAAACTAATCCGCAATTCGAAGTAATCCTAGTGTGTTCATGCTCTTATACAAAGCGAGTTATTGCGAATTGTCTGTTTATCGCGTGCTGTTAAATTAGCATAGGTTTAAATTCATGTTTGCATGCCAGTAGCTTGTGTAGAAAACAACTTGCTATTTTGTTAAGGTAAATATAAAAAGTATGAGATATATAGTTGCTCCTATTAATATTCGGTTACATAGTTTTAGCAACTACACTACTAGGGAATTCCATAGGATTAAAAAAAAAATATATATATATATATATCCAAATCATTATTAGTACTATTTAGTAAAACATCGAAAATGACCATGACAAAAAGTTTATATATATATATATATATATATGGTATGATAAGAAAAATAAATGCCTGGACGGGATTCGAACCCGGATCTCTGAGTCTGTACCTCAGCGTGATATCCATTACACTACCAGGCGAATCCAATTCAAACACTTATTTTTCTTATATATGAATTATATTCTCCATTATTACTAGATGTCGCGAGAACTCGGTCTTCACTGCCATCTAGCAGCTGACTATAACAAGTAAGCAAATTAAAGAGAATATTTTTACCTTATAGCAGTGACGCTTTATAGATGTTATAATTAAAAGTTTAACATTGAGCAAAATGTTAAACTTTTAATTATAATATATATAACTTATATATATATATATATATATATATATATATATATATATATACACACACACACACACACATATATATATCCGTTAACGATGTAGCGGCCTTGAATTTGTTTTTTCGGAACCAAACAGAAACCAAATAAAAAAGTAAGGTCGAGTTATTTAATTAGCAAAATGAGGCTTCGTCTGAAGCGGAAAAAAAAAAAAAAAAAAAAAAAAAACTCTAACGCCTGCAATATTCGAATTTTCACGATGAAATTCGGTATATCTAACTGGAATAAAACATGAAAGGTAGGGTTCATTCTAACAAACAGTAAATAAATAAATCCGACCATTAGGAGCGAGGGTTTGCCCGAAAGACGTAATAGAAATCGATCTAGCGGCCGCCATGATTGTTTTCTCGCAATTTAACTGGATAAGATTTAATTGATTATATATTCCCTATATAGACTGCGGCGGCCAGGACATGTGGCACAAATGGGGAATGAAAGAGGGGCATGGAAGCTTATTGTAGGAAAACCAGAAGGAAAACGCCCAGTTGAGATGAGAGAATAACATTAACCATGATTTGACTAAAGTAGATTATACAGGGGATGATTGAAAAACATTAGCTCAGGATAGGGATGTCTTCTTTAGCAGGCGACTACAACCTCATTGAAGTTTTGGCCTCCTCAGCAATTTTTCTCCACCTGGATCTATTCTGGATACTGACTGGCCAATTTCCAATTTTCATTTCTAATATATCTTTTATAACATCATCCTGCCATCTGTTTTTTGGGCGTCCAGCTGTTCTGGTTCATATTGGTTTCCATTTGTATATTCTTCTTACAAGCTTGTCTTCCTGCATTCTATTTATATGTCCAAGGATAGGAATGTATGGAGAGCTTATGTTTATACGGCCATGGACCTACGGGTTCGATGGTGCGAGTAAGTTAGTTAGTTAGATGTCCTAAGAATTAGAGCAGCAGAAAATAATAAGATACATTAGAAAAATAACCTGTTACATATGGTCAGATTACAAAACTAACATAGAAATAGCAGAAGTAAAGTAAAGTAAAGTAAAAAGTAAAGTGATCCCACAACGGGCCCGGAGGCCCTTGGGGTAGTAGGAGATTAAGGCTTCCACTTTTTCTAGACAATCGGCCCTTTATGTCAGCCGGGTTGTCAACCCCCAGAATAAGCGTCTGGTACTCATTTCAGTTAGAGGCTGAGTCGACCCCAGGGCCATAGTGCCGCCAGAGGGTTTGGGCCAGTTTAAAAATCCTGACCCCAACGGGACTTGAACCCTCGACCCTCCGGTTGTAGCTCAGTGCCTTAACCACTACGCTACGGCGTGCCCCCGAAATAGCAGAAGTACTGAAAATGAATCCTTTCCTGATTAAAATAGAAAATTATAAATCTAAATGACTTAGTCATGTGGACACAATGTCGAAAGACAAGATTATCACATATTAAAAAAACTATAACCATAAAGAAAAGGACGACGAGGTTGCCACACGAAGAAATCATGGTGGAATTATAAGTTCCACCATGGAAGAGACAACTTGACATGAGTTTCAGTGAGAGCGGAAGAGGCCAACAAGTGGCCTATCTGTGACAGGTACATGATGAATGATGATGAAGTATTAGCTTATGATTATTATGTCCGGAAAAAAATGATAGAGCGGGCATGGTATGAATTACACTGGTCAACAGTGGTTTTGTTGCCCTTGATATAAGATTAATTTCCGATATATTTATGCTCACAATTCATGAAACTATCAATGATTTTGGAAGATTTGCTCTCGTTTTTTTTAAATCTTTATTTTCATTTTACACTACAAAAATCGGAAAATATGAAGAATATAACAGATATAATTATAATGTTAATTGTTTTTTGAAACATTAGTATACACCAACGTAAATAGAAAGTAAAATATCAATAACCCATGTTATACTTCAGTGAAACGCCTTTTATAAGATTTTCTTCTACAATTTTTTAGGGGACAATCTCTTTTTAAAGACCCTGATACCTTTTCTCCATTATCCGAAAATCCATCCAGGTAACTGTAAAAAAGTGTAACTTTATACTCATATTTGCTCCCAGAATCTTGAAGCTTGTCAACATGTTTTGTACAATTTCTTTATAATTTCGAGCTTTATATTTACTTAGGAAATGTTCTACTACCAATACAAAACCCTTCCAAGCTTCACTTTCTGGAACAGTCATAACTTTGATAAAATTTGCATCTTTCATCAATTGCCGAATTTGAGGACCATCAAATATTCCGCCTTTTAACCTTTACATACTGAGCTTAGGAAATTTTCTACAAATGTATTTGTAACATTTTCCTTCCTTGTCCAACGCTTTGACAAATTGTTTTATCATATCCAGATGCACGTCGTGAGTACTTTAATTTTGTCAAATAACTGAGATCACGGCCGATGTGTGGAGTGAGGGGTGGGAGAGTGGGGACCACGTGAAGTTTGTATACGCAAAAAAAAAAAAATGCGCAGAAATCAAATCATGACTGGAAACATACATTTTATTAGTAATAGGCCGTTTACTGTTTAGGATATAAGACACGCAAAAATCATAAAAACTGGAGCACATCAGCACTTTCATGAATATATTCGTAATCTGAGCACTTGAAAACATAGAAATTCGCTGCAACATTTTTTTTTGTAGAACTGTGTTATCTATCTCCATCCCGAATTTCGGATCCATAGACGAGCATCGATAGTCTCTACATAACTACTGGAATAATATTATGTATTTTATTTATAGTAATTTTAATGAAATTATTTTTATTTAGTCCTGTTGGGGTTTGACCAATGACACAATAAAAAATCAAAATACAGAACTGAACATTTGTAACATAAAATTAGGAAAATGGCACGAAATAAATCCCATCATGTCTTCTTAGTAGAAGTAAACTTGTAAGTTGAATTTAATTTCACTAAATTAATTGTTTTATATTTAAAATGATTTGCTGATGATATGGCTTTGCTAGCAGAAGATGCAATGACTTTGAGGAACATGCTGATGGAGCTGAATGATAAGTGCGAGGATTATGGGATGAAGATAAATATAAATAAGATGAAGCCATGATTATAGGAAAGAAACAAAGGAAGATAAACATGAAGATTAAAGATGAGGCCATTGAGCAAGTGGAGAGCTTCAAATACTTGGGTTGTACTAATGGACAGACAAAGTAAGAAATGAAGATGTGCTAGACAGAGTGGGTGAAAGAAGAACAATGCTGGAACTCATAAAGAAGAGGAAAATAAATTGGATTGATCACTGCCTAAGAAGAAATTGCCTCTGCAGGATGCTCTAGAAGGAATGGTCAACGGAAAGAAAGTTAGAGGCAGAAAAATACATCAGATGAGAGACAATATTAAAATAAATGGTTTGTATGCAGATACAAAAAAGGAAAGCTGAGTCAAGGAAAGAGTGGAGAATGCTGAGTTTGCAGTGAAAGACCTGCTCTTGAGCAGAACACTATGAATGAATGAAAAATATTTAAAATTAAGATTGATTTATTGTATTTGTTGTTGGTATACGGGGACTTCAAATAGAGGAAAATGTATATCTGATCCTGGATTGCTTAGGTACCACAATTGGTTATTGCGCCAGCGCTTAAAGCTGGAGATCTTGGGTTCAAATCCTGATTCAGATATACCGTTTCTCTTTAATTGTATCGCATAGACCTACACTAAAAATATAAGTCCTTAGAAAAAAGTGAAATACTATGTTTGTCCATATAGATTATTCTAAAATGGCGACCGAATATTTTATTATAATGTTGACAATTTCTATGTCTACTGATCTTTCTATCTTGTATGTCCCCTACATTTAAGGAATTGTGTATTGGTGCAGAGTTACGGGAGTTGTTACCTTGGTGCAGACCTTGCGCTGGTTCGTGTCCCATAGAAGAAGATATTTTCTCACGGAATTTCAGCCAGTATGGGACCGATCCCATAATGAGATTTTTGGGTAGGCCTAGTTACAATGAGTAACGACTCCAGATTGAAAAAATCAGCTATGACGCCTAGGGGACTCACTCGACACGCTGATCACATGTCAACCGTATACTGTCTATAAGATCGTCCACTTCTGTAAATAATACAAATGGATGTGAGGCCAGAATTCGGGTAATAGGCCATTTCTAGGCCACTCGCATCATGGATTTTTTTCTATTATATATGTACCTCGCTATTTAACAAATAAAATTACTATGACATCTCTCTCACAAAAGAGAAGATCTGTTAAGAAATATGTTTCTTATTCTTTAAGATACCGAATTATGGACTCATAGATATTATTTTCCCTATTTAACCTTCTTAAATAAAATTGATTGTACCTAGGTAATAATGGCATTTCAACACCAGTATTGTCAAAATCGTATAATTTCTGGATATTCTTACCGACATGAAAACAATTTACAATTTGTGCCTCAGTGCTTTTCCAGTTTTATCTCCAACAAATACCAATGAATTTAAATGTCAAAGAAAAAGAATAAAAACTTTCGTTAGTATCGGATACATTTCCTAGTTCAGTGAACTGGTAGTTTCAGTAAGCAAGGATGAAGATCCTAAATAAACTGCAGTCACGTTATAATTTGACAACTATTAGACCTCATGTTTATCGTCCATCAAGGTTTTAACTTTATAAATATAGACCTACTTTATATATTGTATTGTTAGTAGATATTTAATTTCATGTTATCAACAGTAATCTAACAAGAGGTCGTGTTTTTCTGAAAATCAATCTCGCGTTGGATTTGAAGTGACTATTTAACGAATAATACATCAGAAGCTAAAAATAATTATAATGTTTAATATTTACCAAATTTTGGGTTATGTATTCCGATCTTACTTCCGGGCGATTTCTAAGCGGCTGTAGTGTTATAAATAACA
Organism: Diploptera punctata; assembly: GCA_030220185.1. Taxonomy (NCBI): domain Eukaryota; kingdom Metazoa; phylum Arthropoda; class Insecta; order Blattodea; family Blaberidae; genus Diploptera; species Diploptera punctata. The sequence continues at coordinate 1,226,745 of JASPKZ010000045.1, read as the reverse complement.
TGTATTTACTGTTAAATCTCTTTGGACTTGGGAAAAAATCAATAACAGGTGATTGAATGAGAAATCACTATTAACAATAATGCAGATTCATTATACACCATTTAATAAACTTTTAGAGCAACAAAACTAACCTTTCTTTTTTCTGGTAAATTTTTAAGTTGTTTTCTTTTGACATTTCTGCCATACCATATCGATCGTACATTGTTGAAGCGATATCCTTGCCAAAGAAGTTAATTTGCGGAGATATCTCTCATTACGAACAGGAAGATGCGATTTTATCGGTCTGTAAGATAAATAGTCATAATATCTTTCGTGATTTTCCATTATGCTTGAAGCGTTGAAGCTTTTGATACTGTGATTCACAAGGCTGGTGTATGGGAAACACCAAAATTAAATTGCAAGTCATTATCAGCTGTAATGACAAAATTATCATGTGTTTTCTTCAAGGGCACTGTACACTGAAGGCACAAATATATGTTGTCAATAATTTCCTTACAGCCATATTATCAACACATATCACAAAGTTGACGTACATGTTAAATGCATGCCAAGTAACGTATCATCAAGGTTGGCGTGTGTGCTAATAAATTAAGGTTTACGTTATTTATTTGAAAACTTTCAAGTTGAACCTTCGGAAAGGAATCAGTAGAGAGAAAGGCCTTGTAAAAAATCGTCCTGCTGACTACTGCTTTGGGCTAGGGAGTAACATCCTTTTACCTCTCACGCAGTGCGCCCGTTAGATTCCTGGTCGGATTAAATATCCTAGGGGAGATTTTCCAGTATTTTTTACAACAGTAATACATATTCCAGTAAATTCGGGCCACATTATCATAAGTAATGCCACGAGTGATTTTCATTTTATCTAGATGATTTGGAAATCAAGAGTGGCATTTGTTAGGACTACTTAACGAATATATATTTAATATTAACGGCGATGTTTGAAAACAAATGATAAATGTTTGATTATGTTTCATTTGTTCATCCACTGCAACTCGATCATATTAATTGCCAAATAGGGTCGCAATACTGTAAGAATGCACCCTAGTGGGAAAAAATGAAACACATCAAACTATGTATTATTTATAACCAACATTACAAGTTATTAATTTATTTTTCTAGAAAACAACTCAGTAAAATCATTATCTATAAACACAATTATTGAACACACAATTATCAAATATGTAGTTTGAAGGAATCTGTTCATTATTTGCTATATTCAACGTATTTGTTGGAGAGCCAGTCACTGCAAAATAATGTTCTGACTTGTTCAGAATATTAAAAAGGAGGAGCTTTATTTATTTTGGTAAACAGAATTCGATAAATATCGAGGTGAAACAGGACTGTGATTGGTTGTAAAACAAAATTCATTGAAACGTGATTAGTCATGGACTCCCATTTGGGGCATGAATTAAATAGTCAATAAAAAGCAACGGACTCCAACAAATCATATTCTTTGTTCTAAATTTTAATTATTTTTTTTTTCTTTTGCGTTTGATGAATTTCTGAAGTACATAGTAATATTTGAAAGCAAAAATAATTATTGGGTTCCAAATTTAAGCTCATTTGTGATGCCTAAAACTGATTTCGATAATTATTTAGGGTGTAACTAAATTCCCCTTTCAGATTTTGAGGACGTGCAGTGGGAACCAAAATGGCTACGTTCAGCATAGGAACTCATGTCCGAAAACGTGCAATTTTCCCGCTACACGCATGCGAAAATAAATCACAACACACGTTCAACTCTTCCGCATTTTAAGCTCCAAATACGCTGAACGTTCTCCCAACCTGGCCGAACGGTTTAAGGCTTCATGCCTTGATGCAGAGCTACGGAACTTGCACTAGTTCGATCGGCCAGTATGCCACCCAGCATCGTGAGAAATTTGAGTAGTTACAATAAACAGTGGTTCCATGTGGAGAAAACCACCTATAACGATTGATGGACACGACATATTGACCACATGTCCACATCTGAGATTAATATGTGGGTGTGAGGCCAGCAACCGGTTTGTAAGTTAAGGTCTTCCTAGGCCTGTCGCGTATTGGAGACTGGAGTTATATGTATATGACAATCGAAATTTTAAGTGGATGTCCGGAAATTCCCATTAAAACTTCGAGTGCTTGTAGAGGGAACTGAATAGATAACATTTTGAATAGGAACACTTGTTCGAAAACGTACCTTTTTTTTTCTGCAAGTACAAATTGAAATTAAATGTTTAAATCTCCCGCTTTTGCTGAGTGTATAAAGTTTACCTGTACACTATACAATTAGGTTGACAAGATTAATGATGCTTAGATTACGTCATTATACGCAGGACGCGACGATCACGTGATACTTTTCCTGACTTTCACAGTACATCTTCGAACCTAAGCCTCATTCCTATACTATGGTTGAATACACAAATATATAATATATTGCCATGATGTTTAGTGTATGGCGAAGCTACAGGTATTGGGAGAGCTGTTCGTCAGCTTTATCAAGAGCATTATCCACAACGTGTGACTCCATCACATACCCCGTTAGCCAAAATTATTCAACGGCTGCGGGAAAGAGGTGCATTCATCGACAACAGGGCTGACTCCTTGGTATTTTAAGAAGTCGTCGCACTCTCAACTTTGAAGAGGACATACAGTATCGCGTTGAAGAAACCCCGATAATGAGTAGGCCTACTCAAACCATTGCCTATGCAACGGGTGTGCTTCGTACCATAGTCTGGCAGGTTTTCCATGAGCAGCAACTACACCCTTACCATCTCCAGAGGATACATGAAATGGTTCCCCCCGATATTCCACTGCGTACTAATTTCTGTACCTGGTTCTTATATCGTTAAATTGACGAGATGCAATTTCAACTACAGATAAACTTCACCGATGAATGTAAGTTCACTATTGATCGATAAACAACCATGTTTGGGATGACAAAAACTCACATGCCACGCATGACCATGGATTCCAACAGCATTTCTTTATTAATATGTGGGTGGGTGTTGGGAATGGTCTTCTGATTGGATCTTACCTTCTTCCACCCCGTTTATGAATTATACTTATCTTCATTTCCTAGATGAAGTACTGGGTGCATTCTTGGAAGATGTGTCATTGGACATCCATCGTTTCAGCACTTAGGCACATCACTCCATTTTGCATGTGTCTTTCGTGATCGCATTAACTGTTGTTTGAGTCAGATATTTATATATATGCCGAGGCGGTCTCCTCTATCACTCGATTTAACTCCACTATTTTTTTTCTGTGAGCCACATGAATTCTCTGGAGTATCAGATCCCCGTGGATACTGTAGCAGATCTATTGCACGAGTTCTGGCCTCTGCACAAGAGATTCAACCAGGTGTGATGGAGCGAGTATGCCAGAATATGCTTCGCAGATACAATGCGCGGAGCGGGCTTGGTGGTCACCACATTAAATCGCTGTTGTAGTGTGTAAGTATTAATAACAATGTTAAGTACAGTAAATAATTCTGGTTAATTTGGGTATAAAAATTATTCGTACAATTAAAAAGTGAAATTTATTTATTTTCCCTTGACTTTGGACATTGTCATGAAATCAGCGAATGTTTGTGTAAATTTAATCAATTGAATCACAAATCATTAAATTACTATCGATATATCTCCGGTATATGCGGGAGATTTAAGTGCTTGATGCGAACGTGTCGTACCTGCAGAACGAAAACGGTACGTTTCTGGACAAAACGTTACCTACTAAAGCCCCTCTTCAAATTATAGAGATTTATAGGGATTGCCTAACATCTTATAATATATGGCTATCTGAAGAGGAAGAAAGATCTGAACTTGGGTTTTCATAAATTAAAAGCCTTGACCTTGACTGTGGACAATAAGGTAGATACGGTTGGCCACGCTGTTTATATAATAGATTCGCTCTTGACATACTTAACACGTTATTCTTTATTTCATTTAACGTTAACCAGCTGATATATGCATTATATAGGTAGAGAAGGGCAAGCAAGAGGAATATTTATACTTTATTCATGATTTTTTAAAACTGATCTAGAAACATGGTCTAGAAAATTAATTTCAGACATGTTTTACTTAATTAATAACCAAAGAGCTAGCTCAGATGGAAACATTTAAGAGTACTTCTATACTCACTCACTGGCACTATCGAACCCTAGGTTCATGGCAGCGCGGACATAAGCTCTCCATACATCCCTATCCTGAGCTAATGCTTTCCAATCATTCCCTGTATAATCTACTTCCCTCAAACCATAGTTAATGTTGTTCTCCCACCTCATTCTTGGTCTACCAACTGGGCGTTTTCCTTCTGGCTTTCCTACAAGAAGTTTCCATGCACGTCTTTCATTCCCCATACGCGCAACAGTCTACGAGACTTAACTGTTCTTATTATATCTGGCTTCCTATAAAGACCATGTAGTTCATTGTTATGTAGTCTTCTCCATTCACCTATGTCGGCCAATAGAAATAGAACAACACAAAATTGCATAAAATACATTTGAAGATATATTCCAATTTAATTTTATCTCCCTTTAGATTTTATTTATATACAGAATTTTAATGTTTACACATCTTTCTGTGCCTAAAGTTTTATTTTTCTTCTCCACTCGTCTCTCTCCATCCAATCCATGTCCTCATTCCAGTTCTTATATCCTGCATCCACGAGTTTCGAGGTCTTCCTCTCCTCCTCCTTCCAGGTGTACACCATTCCAATGTTTTCCTGGGTAATCTTTCTTCTTGCATTGGCCGTACGTGTCCATACCAATTTAATTGCTTATACCGTATATAATCTACTATTGATTAACCAATATTCATTTTTTCTCTTATAATAGTATTTCTTGTTTTGTCTAATTTTGAACATCTTGCTGCTCTCCTCAAGAAATCCATTTCCATCGACATACATTTTTGTTCTAAGTTTTTGTTGAATTTCCAAACTTCAGCTCCATATGTGACAGTACTTCTCACTATTGAATTATATATTTGTAACTTATTTTTCCTGGCTATATCTCTGTTCCATAAGACGCCATTCATCATTGCTGTTATTGCTCTACCTTTATTTATTCCGTTCTTAATATCGCTTTCTTGTTTATTCTCTTTATCTAATTTTACTCCCAGATACTCAAATTCTTCACATCCTCTAATATACCATCTTCTAATATCAAATCTTCGGTTTCGGCTCTACATCCCATATAAATTTTTTTTTCTAAATTTATTTTCAAACCCCAGTTATCGTATTCGTCCAATAAATTTTCTGAACATAAACTCCATGTCTTCATATTCTTGAGCAATTATTATCTGGTCATCCGCAAATAACAGTGTATATTTTGTATCTATTGATCCATCTCCAATTGGTACTCCCATTCCTGAACATTTTTTGCTCCAGTTTGACAGTGCTTTATGTATAAATATCTTAAATAATGTTGGTGATATGCTACAACCTTGACGAAGACCTTTCGTTACTTCAATTTCTTCTGATATATATATATTTTCCAATTTTAATTTTAGATATTGCATTTTATACAAATTTTTTATTGCATTAATAATTGTATCGTTTATGGCCATATCTTTTAATGCCTCCCACAACTTTTGTAAAGATAAAAATTTAAATAATGTTATAGAATAATTAGTTAATATTAATATTCACGTATTTATACTTACTTACTTACTCACTGGCACTATCGAACCCGTAGGTTCATGGCCGCACGGACATAAGCTCTCCATACATCCCTATCCTGAGCTAATGCTTTCCAATCATTCCCTGTATAATTTACTTCCCTCAAATCATGGTTAATGTTGTTCTCCCACCTCATTCTTGGTCTACCAACTGGGCGTTTTCCCTCTGGCTTTCCTACAAGAAGCTTCCATGCAAGTCTTTCATTCCCCATACGTGCAACATGTCCTGCCCATCGCAGTCTACGAGACTTAACTGTTCTTATTATATCTGGCTTCCTATAAAGACCATGTAGTTCATTGTTATGTAGTCTTCTCCATTCACCTGTCTGTTCATCTCTCTTTGGTCCAAAAATTTTCCTAAGTACTTTATTCTCAAATACTTGTAATCTCCTTTCCTCCCTTAAAGTAAGAGTCCATGTTTCGCACCCATATAATATAACTGGTAGAATAATAGTTTTATATATTTTCAGTTTAACGTTTTTTGAAAGGAGTTGGGACATCAAGAGTCTCTGCAATGCATAATAGCATGCATTTCCAGAATTGAGCCTATGTTTAATTTCTTTGTGCATCTCATTCCTATTTGTGATTATTGTTCCTAGGTATTTGAATTCAGCCACTTCCTCAAAATTTCCCTCATTTGTCATTAGCTGTCCATTTCCATTATATAATGAATTTCTACGTGTGACCATATATTTAGTTTTATTGATATTTACTTCCAGTCCTAATTTCTTAGTGTTACTCAATAGTGTGTGCGTGTTGTCCTTTAGTATCTCCTCGCTATCGGCCAATAATACTACATCATCAGCATAAACTAACAGCTTATTAATACCATTGAGTTGTAAGCCTTCCTCATTCTCTAAAGATTTAATGGCATGCTCTAGTACAAAATTAAATAGTAGAGGAGATAGTGCATCTCCTTGCTTCAACCCATTCTGGATTTCAAAAGTGTCCGAAAACTGTTTGCCTACACGCACCCTACTCTTTGAGCCATTTAGACACATTCGTATAAGTCTAACTAACTTTTTAGGAATTCCGAACTCCAGCAGGATACTATATAACTTCTCCCTCTTAATTGAATCATATGCTTTTTTGAAGTCTACATATAGTTGATGTACAGTACCATTATATTCCCATTTCTTTTCTAAAATCTGTCTTATACTAAAAATCTGATCTGTTGTAGACCTGTTTCTTCTAAATGCACATTGATGATCTCCTAGAATGTCATCAATATAGGGAGTAAGTCTGCTTACTAATATATTTGTTAGAATTTTGTACGAAGTTGAAAGTAATGAGATGCCCCTGTAGTTGTTGCAATCAGTTTTATCTCCTTTCTTATAAATTGGTACGATAATTGATTCCTTCCATTCATCTGGAAGAGCTTCTTTTTCCCAAATCATACTAAGCAACCAGCGTATCTTGTCCATCAATTTTTCTCCCCCTGATTTTATCAGTTCTGCTGGGATCTCATCTGAACCTGATGCTTTATACATCTTCAATTTTTCAATCGCCATTTCAACCTCTAATGCACTTGGCTCTGTGACTAGCATTTCTGCTGTCTGTAAATTATCCTCCTCAATGTCCTGTTCTGTATGTACATTTAATAGTTGATTAAAGTAACTTTTCCATCTATTTAATATACTCCTGGAATCTGCAATCATATCCCCATTTTCATTCCGAATTATGTTTGTTCTAGCCTGAAACCCTTTCTTCTCTATACTAATTCCCTGATATAATTCTCTAATGTTCCTATTTTTTGCATTCATTTCAAGATCATTAATCTTCTCTCTCAAATATTCCCTCTTTTTACTCTTTAGTAACTTGGTGGTTTCCCGTCTAATACTACCCAATTGCTCTAAATTTACCTCATTTGGCTCGTGTAACCATTTCATTTTTGCTAGCTTTCTTTTCTTTACAATGTCGGCACATTCCTCATCAAACCATTTCTTGTTTTGCCTCTTTTTTAAACAACCAATGCTTTCTGATGCTGACAATTTAATAGTATCTCTTATAGCCTCCCATTCTTTATTTATATCAGTTTCTTCTTCGTTTGCCACATTGTCATCTGAAGATTCCAGTACTTCAAATCTATTAGCAATTTTGATTTGGTATTCTTGCCGCATTTCATCATGTTTCAAGTTTTTTAATTCAAATTTTACAGAATCATCTTTAGCGTTTGTTCCTCTCATAAGCGATAGCCGTTGTCTGATTTTCACTCTGACCAGATGATGATCCGAATTGCAGTCTGTCCCTCTAACTGATCTAACATCGATGATGCTACTGTGCCAGCGTTTATCCACTAATACATGATCTATCTGGTTCCGAGTTTCTCCATCTGGGGACGTCCAGGTGTATTTATGAATATCCTTATGCTGAAATGTTGTGCTCTTAACAATGAGATTCTTTGATGTGGCAAATGTGACTAATCTAACCCCGTTGTCGTTACTATCTTCCTGAAGACTGAATTTGCCTATTGTTGGTTTGAATATATCTTCCCGCCCCACTTTTGCATTAAAATCTCCTAAGACAATTTTCATATGATATCGTGAAAGGCTATCAAATAAGCATTCTAATTCTTCATAGAACTCATCCTTGATCTTGTCATCTTTATCTTCTGTGGGGGCATGTACATTTACAATTATAAAATCATGTCGTTTACCCTTTAGAATTATGTATGATATCCTATCACTAACAAACTTAATATCTCGGATAGCGGATAGGATCCTCCTTCTGACTAAAAAACCCGTTCCAAATGCAGGTCTTTCTGCACCCCCATAGTATAATGCAAAGCTTCCTGATTCCTGACTACCTTCTCCTGGCCACCTAACTTCCTGTAAAGCGACTATATCCAAGGGCGATTTATCTAATTCCCGCGTTAATATCTCTAGTGCCCCGCTATTGTATAAAGTCCTAACATTCCATGTTCCTAGGAACATGTCCCTGTGTTTGAGCCTTTGGCATGGGTTCCCTGAAGTAGTCCCCGCCCAGAGAACCGAATGGGGGACTATTTGACCTCCGGAAAATTTTACCCAATTGAACCCATGTCCGCATTTCTTGACGGTTGTATTTTTACGGTGAAATATCGCCACTCTTTCGACCAAGGTACTTTTTTTCGTCTGCCTTGTCACCTTCGATCAGTCCGGCATGGGTAACCCTATCGGCAGCAATGCTACCGCCGGCATAGCTCTCAGGATCATTTAAGCACACAGGCCACTCCACCACGACAAGGTAAAGATACCATGGATTCACGTATTTATGTATTTATATAAATTTTAATACATTTATTAATCATTAATCCATACATTCGTACGATAAATATACTTAAATATTTTCTAACTCTACGAACAGTAAAATAAATCCATAAAACCAAGTTCTACTCATCAGACATTTGGATTAATCATGGGCATACCTGGATTCCAAGATTAGTAAATACTAATGATAGAGCATTCAGTTGATATTTAATAAAACGGCCCTTGCATTGAATGTATCGCTTATCCTTGGAAGTCCTCCATGTCTTTGTGTGGTTAATATATATCATCATTATCATCATCATCATCCGGTATCATGACAGCTGCCGCTGTCTTCCGGAAACCAAACGCCGTTCCTCTTTGTCCATTCATTGATCTTCTTCCAATCCTCTGACAATCATAGCCGCTTGCACACCCTCTATCCAGGTTATCTTTGGTCTTCCTTTCTTCTTCCTCTCCATTGGGATCTATGCTATAATAGGTTTAGACAATCTTTGCTCTGTCATTCTGTTGACATGACCTTACCATTGTAATCTTTTATTTTATATAATGTCTATGATGTCCGGCTTCTCTTGCACACCCATAATTTCCTTTATTTCTTTATTATATATATATATATATATATATATTATATATATATATATATATGATCAATAGTTAAAAGTCGTGTTCCTATAAGGTTACAAAGAGAGAGGTTAAAGAGCGAAAAAAATAATATATAATTTTGATGATATGATAAAAATACATTCAAGAGCGCTAACTATTAGGAAGAATCCACCAACATTTCGAAAATTTCAGGAAAATCTAAAATGGAAACAGTCAGCAAGTGAAGAAAAGAAAGAAAGGAAACACACAGGACGGAATGAGAGGATACTTGGAAAACATTAAAGCAAAGGAGTTTAAATAACGTGATCCTTGGTAACCGATTTAAGGAAGTATAATAATAATAATAATAATAATAATAATAATAATAATAATAATAATAATAATAATAATAATAATAATAATAATAATAATAATAATAATAATAATAATAATAATAGTCCCGCGCCGTAGCCGAGTGGTTAAGGCAGGAAGCCTTGGCGCAGAGCTACGGGACTTGCGTTGGTTCGAGTCTCCATGGGGAAGAAATTTTCTCATGGTATTTCGGCCAGTATGGGACCGGTGCCCACCCAGCATCGTGAGGCATTTGGGTAGCTACAGTAAGTAGCGGCTCCAGGTTGAGAAAACCAGCTATAACGGCTGGGGGACTCGACATGCTGACCACGTGTCACCCCAACACTGGCTGAATAATCATCTACCTATGCGATTGACACAGTGGATGTGAGACCAGCAGCCGGCTGGTAGGCTAAGGGCCTTCTAGGTCTGTCGCGCCAGGAAAAAAAAATAAAGCTCCAAAATACCTGGAAACCTAATATGGAAAAATAAAACGAGTTTCACAATTTAAGTATCTTGGCGAAATAATCCAAGACAATTGAATCGAAACTAAAGCCAGCAGAAGTAAATGCCAAAAAATGGAAACAGCATTTCGGCTTACTCACAACATCTATAAAAAATGCATATCTTTACAGACAAATTAAGACACTTATCTACCTATCTTCGGGTTTTTACAGCTACTGCCGTCTTCACGTGCCAAACCTCCAAAGCCTACGATCTTGGGAATCTTCAATGCTTAGCCCTGTTGCTTGCATTAATGTCTTCAAGCTTTCCTTTCATGTTAACTTTGGACTCCCTCTTTTCTTCTTTCTGGTCGGGTGCCATTGATATAGTTGCTTTGGCCATCGCTCATCTTCCATTCTTAAAACATGTCCTAACCACTTAATTCCTTCAATTATGCTTTCTTCTGCTTCCATTATGCTTTTAATTTCCTTATTTGTGACATGTTCTAATTTTGACTTTCTGGCACTTCTGCGTAAATACTCCATTACCAGAGCTATTACTCTATTCTTGTAGTACTTATTGATTGTCATACTTCACTTCCATACATTGCAACAGATTCCACCAATGTTTTACCAATATATTTTTTTGTGTCTTTCCAAATATGCTTATCCCACCATATGTAATTTAACGATGATATTATTTTGCTACTCAATTCAATTCTATGTTTTATATTCTCTTTGCCTATACCTTCAATGTTACCCATAATTATACCCAAATATTAAGGCACTATAACACTGTAATTAAACCAGAGTGCGTCTATGAAGCAGAAACATTAATTTTAACAGGAAAAAAATCGGAAATATAGTAAAAAAGAATGCAAAATTATAAGAAAAGTTTTAGGTCCACAAGTTATAGGTAAAGCATATAGATTCAAAAAGTAAAAAGGAAATAAAATTATCTACAAACATTCATAGTGATATTAGAAAACGAAGGTTACATTTTTATGGGCATATTAAACGAATGAACTCAAATAGACTTTCAAAACAAATAGTATAATTCTACGAAAATAGAAGTAATGCATAAGTGGATACTATGAAATGGATTGGTGAAGTGAAAAAGGACTTAAAATTGATAGCAATTACTCAAAAAGATATCATAAACAGATATATTATTTAAAATTAAGGTGCACAAGTGACAGGTTTCCCAAGAGGACAAGCCCAAGAAAAAAAAAAAACCTGTAACAATATGGGGGCAGAAGAGAGAAAGATATCCCATAGAAAAAAACTTGTATAGTCCTATTTGGGCTCATTCACAATAAAAAAAATAATAATAAACATAAGTATGATGATGCTGCTGAATAGGAGTCAAGGAAAAAAAAACAATTTTAAGGAAGGTAATTGACGTTAACAAAATAACAGTCAATGTGATTGTGTATCTTTTAAGAGAAAATAAATGAAAACTGTGAGAAAAATGCTTTTCCAGGTTGAAGAAAATATTGTTTTATTCGGAAACAAGCGAAAAACTGGTATAAAAAGGATTGCAGATTAAATTATCATCTTTCAAGTGACATAGATAACAATTTCAAAAAATATCCAAAACGAATTAATGTTGAAGGAAGAAAACAATAGGTAATAGGCAAGTACTGAAAGAGCAACAAAAATATTTTCGAAATTTGAGAGTGTGAAAGGTCATTAGATGTCTAATTCCTGGAAAGGTATTTGTAATATCATTACTTTACGAGAAATACAAACCAAACTTGTATTTTTCATAATTAACACTGCGGCTGGATTGCCGCCCGAGGAACAGAAAGTTCACACTAGCAATTAAATTTCGCAGAAAGGTGTCAGGACAAGTTGCTTAGACCACAGATATTCAGTTGGTTAGCGTTTGACGTAAGACTAATATGGAGAGTTGGGTTCAAATATCGGAGACATTTTGCCTAACAGGTTTTTATTTTTGTCCATGTTTTCCTCGTTCATCAAGGTTAGACATTACAAAGAGCCATCTCTCATAATCCAATCCTCTTATACACATTAGTAGGCGTCGAGGTTTTTAGGACATCTTGGCCTTTTTCTATGCCACTTTCCGGCCCTTTATAAGCTCCTATGTTTTTCGTGATCTTTCTCTGGGTGTGCTTTTACCTAATCCACATATTCGGGCTTCATATACTTGTTTAGTTATCCTATTACAATTTATTCGGTTTATGTGACCATATCATCTAAGTTGAAATTTATAGATCTTCTTGTTCTTATACGTCATGGAATTAGGCCATTGACCTGTTTCAACATCAGGAGACTCTCCATCTAGTTATGGGGCGCCCAATTTTCTTCTTCCTTTAGGTTGGTAGTGAAGCAAAATTTGTGGGGGTCTATTATTGTGTAGCTGGCTTAACTTGGCAGAGAGAGAGAGAGAGAGAGAGAGAGAGAGAGAGAGAGAGAGAGAGAGAGAGAGAGAGAGATGGAGATACAAGGGTAGATCGTTGACCACTTTAGTCCAGATACAAGAGAAAGACCTACCCTGTTGTCAGTTTTCCTCTTCCCCCTTGCCCAGATTAACATCTGGTGAAGAAACACCGACAACACTGGTGCGATGAGAGAGGTGAGCACAGTTGTCTCATTCTACAAATTTCTCGTAAAGTTAAACCAGAGGGACTATAGGTGTCATTCTTTCTGTATGTTGATATGTTGAATTCTTGAATTTTATCTACAACACAAAATAATTTTCGTCGATCCTATAAAAATGTCCAGGCTATATATATATATATATATATATATATATGTGTGTGTGTGTGTTTAAAGCTCTAGCGGTAGCAATATTTTGTTTCAGAAATAAACTCGGCATTCAACAATCAATTAAGGAATAGATCGGACCATGGCAAAAATTTTCTATTTTTTCGCAACTAAACTCGGTATATGCCATTGAAATAAAACTAGAAAGATCGGCCCACATTTTTAATCCTGAGATCGGCCTATATATACTCAAAAAATCAGCGAAATCCAACCGTTAGGAGTGAGAGTTTGCCTAAAAGCCTTAATTTAAAAATTGTTATAGTGTCCGCCATGTTTACTTCTCGCAACATAAATGGATATATGCGATTTAAGATATGTTCCGTAAACCAGCAAAATCGGACGATAGATTTGACTTGCTGAGGAATTCACTTTGATTATGCAGTTACCGCGTGACGGAGGTTTCTTTAAAAAAAAAACCAATAAATGTTCTAATTGGCGAAATGGTTATGATCTTTAGTGCTAACAACTGACTGGGGGTCCCCTACACTGCTATTAAAATTATCATAAGTAATGCCACGAGTGATTTCCAAATGATCAATAAATTTACGAGTCACGAAGTGACGAGAGGATTTGGAAATCAAGAGTGACATTTGTTAGGACTATTTAACGAATAAAATTAAGCTGTTTACTCACAAATCGTTATTTAAATATAGTTATTTGAAAATGTTTATTTATTTAATATTAACGGCGATGTTTGAAAACAAATGAGAAAGGTTTAGTTATGTTTCATTTGTCATCAACTGCAACTTGATCATATTATTTGTTGCCAAATAGGCTTGCAATATTGTAAAGAATGCACTCTAGTGCAGAAAAAATGAAAAACATCAAACTGTATATTATAACCAACATTATAGGTTATTCATTTTTTTTTCGGAAACAACTCAGTAAAATCATTATTTAACAACACAATTATTAAACATAAAATTATCAAATGTGTAGTTCGAAGATCTGTTCATTATTTGTTATATTCAACATATTTGTTGGAGTCAGTCACCAAAATAATGCTCTGACCTGTTCATAATATTAAAAAGGAGGAGCTTTCTTTATTTTGGTAAACATAATTCGATAATTATCGAGGTGAAACACGACTGTGATTGGTTGTAAAACAAAATTCATTAAAACGTGATTAGTCATTGACTCCCATTTGGGGCATGAGTTTAAATAGTCTTTTAAAATTAATGAAACACTGTGCTGAAAGACACGACAAACAAATACACGAATAACCTAACCTTATTATTCTCAACGTAAAATAATTCACAATACAGAACTTTTGAATTGACTCGTTCGGTTTGGCTTTAAAAAAACAATAAAAAAAACTTTCCCTCGCCATTCGCACCTCTTCCAAGCCTTCAAACTGATTCCAGGAGTTTCATGAAGAGAAAAAAAAAAACACCTCAGCAGTATAAAGCTTTTTTATAGACCACTGAACCAAGATAAATACATGTTACATTTAAATAACAATCAGGATAGATAATATTAAATCATAAAATTTAGACAAACTGGCAATAATGGTGTGCGTTCCAATGTCATCCACTGCACTTTTAATGACAATTTCCTTTGTGCTGGTTCGAGTCCCCATGGAGGAAAACATTTTCTCGTGGAATTTCGGCCAATATGGGAAAGACGGTCACGTAGCTCACGAGGAATTTGGGTAAGAGCTCTAGGTTGAGAAAACCAACTGTAACGACAGGGAGACTAGACGTGGCGAGCTCATGCTACCTCTATATTGGCCAGATGATCCGTCCCTCTCTGTAAATGACAGGTGGATCTGAAGTCAGCAGCCGACCGGTCGCGCCATGGAGTTAGTGGAAAGATGTAATAAGAATAATCAAGTATCTTAAACTGTAATGGACAGGGCATCTTCCACGAATGGGGAACAAAAGAGTGACACAGAAACTTGTTACAAAAAAAAAAAAAAAAACAGATGGGACGTGCCTAGTGGGTATACCAAGAATGAGGTGTGAGAATAACATTAACCTCGAGGAAAGTAAATTGAGACCCTTAGAAGCCAAGGGATATAATTAATAAAAGGTCAGTTTTGAATAAATGATGTTCAAAGTTCAGACACTCCATATGTGTGATTGTCTTAGTAGTTTTCTTTTCACCACTAGATTTCAGCATCATACACATTTTTACTTGCATCAATTTGCCACTCAGTATCTGCTTTAACTACTAAAATCTACACTTAACTCCAAAATTAGCAATTTGTCACTTGTAGGCCCTACTCCTTGGCTTCTAAGGGTCTCAATTATAGACGGAATGGTTATATATTTGGATATTAACTAACTGACAATATCGAACCCGTAGATTCATGGCTGCGCGGTCATAAGCTCTCCATACATCCCTATTCTGAGCTAACGTTTTCCAATCATTCCCTGTATAATCTACTTCTCTCAAATCATAGTTAATGTTATTCTCCCACTTCATTCTTGGTCTACCAACTGGACGTTTTCCCTCTGGTTTTCCTACAAGAAGTTTCCTCGCACGTTTTTCATTCCCCATTCGTGCCACATGTCCTGCCCATCGCAGTCTACGAGACTTAACTGTTCTTATTATATCTGGCTTCCTATAAAGACCGCGTAGTTCACTGTTATGTAAGTCTTCTCCATTCACCTGTCTGTTTGTATATTATTTTAAGTAATTCGTTAAAAATACAAGAATGCTATTCGTCATTATAACTATTTACTCTTTACTGATTTGAATTTTTCTTGGAGGTTCATTGAACTACTGAGCATATCGGATGCGCCATATGGTATTTACTTGAAGCTTCAATTACGGCATGTGGACCTGAAAGAAGATTTTTTGAGCAAAAAAGTAGCTGTTTCACGCCTGCTTTGAATTGCAACGACAATTAACGAAATATTAAATAGAGTCGTTAAATAAATAAATATTGCCAATTTACTAGGACATTAAGCAGTGAAGGCCCTATATTTGTTTGTTTACCTCTTTATTTAAAATTGTTGGTAATTTTTGTCTGTTATTGGTTGGTGGACTGGCTATGAATTATCTAAGGTAGATGTTGGTAATATAATTAAATCTTTACACTATATTAATATAACCTGTTTTTTTTAGGATCAATATGAACGTGGCATTGATCATACGGGTTCAATAAGTCGTAAGTTAGTTAATTATTCAAAATTAGAATATAAAATTATGGAATATTCACCTAAAAGGTCCGTCTCCTCAACTTTATTAGTTTTTAACTGTAGTTAATTATTGCCAGTTACCCTCCGGGAATGTAGGTGCGACATATGTTGGATAACCAAGGTAGAAATAGCTGTTGCAATACTTGCCTCCGGTTCCGAAGTTTATCCGTCGCCGGGGTCGGTAGAGTCCCTACCTTCCACTCCGGCGACCCGGGTTCTATTCCCGGCGGGGTAGGGAATTTTTAATCTCCACCATGGGTCTGGGTGTGTCTTGTCCTTGTGTCTATGTGTGAGAATAACAGAAAGTTACAAAAAGGTAAAACAAGAAGGGAAACAGTGTAAAAGTCCGTCGCCGTGGCGTAGTCGGTAGAGTCCCTACCTTCCACTCCGGCGACCCGGGTTCGATTCGCGGCGGGGTATGGTATTTTAAATCTCCACCTTGGGTCTGGGTGTGTGTCCTGTCTTGTGTTTGTATGTGTGAATATGATAAAAAAGGTTAACAAAGGTAAAACAGAAAGGAATAACAGTGTAAACGAAAAGAAAACGACAAAGAAAGAAATAAAAAAAAAGTTCGCGCGTTCAAACCCAACAGAAGTCGATCGAGTTTTGATGATGTAAAAAATTAGAGTAGCCTATAACTTTCTATGGAAGGACCGTACTACTTACCTATACATTTTATATTTAGATTTACGGGACGTAAATGAAACCTTAAGCCTGAATTAAGAGGCCTCTGGATAAAATTTAGGTTTTTCAATCCCATGTATGAATTGCGATACTGATAATCTTGAGGTTTAAAGAACATCATTAAATTTAATATTAAGAACCTAAAGGGATACGTAAATGAATATGAAATCTTAAATAAAAGACCTGTGACAAGTGAGAAAAAATTCTGTCCAGCTTTGAATCCCGACGCTAATATCCAGTTAAATTAAAGAACGTCGTTATATAAAATATTATTACTACTATATTCCCACAATAGGCGAGTCACTATTCGAATTTATGAAACATTCTATTCCAAGAACAAGTCTTATAATTATAATAGGCCTAGGGTAAACTCGGCTGATCGGGACACAGGGTGAATAGGGACATTTTTAAATTTTGTTCTCTCCACTGAAATCTAAGACTCCCAGCGAAAGTGCTGGTATCTCTCAACTAACCTCTGTACCTCATGCATGCATCAAAACTAATTATTGCACGACATTTTGTTTCTCGTTTGGTTACGTCAAGATTTCACAACTAAGAATTGGTGTTCCAGGTAAGTGTAATAATCATTCAATACTTTCGCCTTTTTTTTTAATGCGTGTCTCTTATTATTTTAATAACTAATGGTCCAATTACGAACTGATTTTTGCTAAATTATGAAGTATTTATCCCCAAAGAGATCGAGATATTACCTTATTTGTCAACAATGGTTTAAGCGTTGCCAATCTATGGACATTGAAACACTGTATTTCGGGTGAATAGGGACACTCATTTTCGGCTGAATAGAGACAGCGTTTTTCACTAGTTTATTTCTAACTTACCATTGCATATAGGTAATTATAAACAGAGTTGGACGCAAGTTGATTTACATAGAGCTATTAAAGCATCCCATTAGGGGAGAACTTGTATCATCCAATAGAGTTTTTTAGGGTACCTCGTTCGTGTCTTCACTGTCACCGTAACAGTGGGAGATGCGTCTACAAAGAATTCTTCCATTTTCTACACGTGGATTTGAATTAGATTTTAAAAATGTATGGAAGATAGCTTTTTACTTCGCGGAGAAAAATTCAGTGGCATAATGATAATACTGGAGAGCTGGAAAAGAATAATACTACGTGTGGGTTTTGTTTATAAAATATAGTGGCATGATAAATGACGTAAATGATATAATGAAAAGTGCATTGGAGTTGTGGGAAGAAAAATAAATGTGATTATATGATAATTTGTATAGAAAATTATGTTATAAAATTGTGTTTAAAATATCTGACAAATAAGTATTTTACCGAAATAAGCCATTTTAAACTGTGCTGATTCACCCAAAAGTCTATTCCTATTTACCCTAACAAATTAGGATGAAGGTACTGGAATATAAATGTCAATAATTCCTCGTGCATTCGATTGATGAGACTATAAGTAGTACAGAATATTAATGAAAGATTATATTAAATCATGAAGTACAAAACATGTATATCTTAACGATAATTAAACCTATATTACAGATTTTCCTATTTTTGTCTCGATTCAGCCGAGCTACCCATATATAATATTCTCAACTCGTTGTAAACTCAGGGTCGGTGGAGGGATGCTGAGAGATGAAACTCTATGTTTATAGGAGTCTATGAGCGACAAGGGTGTCTCAGCCGTCACAGGGGCGGATTAACAAAATTGATGAGATGAGTATGGAGAAATAATGGAATGAAATTTGTGGAAGGTGAAAACGGGAAAAACCCTGAAGTTTTACTATTATTGTAGAAAATTAATGGAACACTTTACGCAATCACTGCTAATTAATAAAAGCTTTGCCTTACAAACACCACTAATGATATTTTGCCTTGCGTAATTTCTCTGCAAGATAATATTTAATTTACTATTCCATTTGACTTAATAGGCCTAGAAAGCGCATGGCGTACCAGCCCGCTGCTGGCCGTATCACAGGGAAACAATAAAAACATGTTTTTATTATTCATTTCACACATCTCAATCATATTTGAAGAGAAAAATTGTACGCTCAGGTCAATACTTTACCGACTGAGCTACCTGAGCACTCCAATATAAACGCAAATTTTTCTCTTATATACACTGTTAATTCCCGAGCGCCAAATGCTACGAAATATTTGCTTCGATATTGCAAATTCTTTATTAAGAAGACCAATTATTGGGAATTTAACATTATATTATAAAGCCAGTACGACCTTTTTCCATGTTTTTATTATTTATTTCATATCTCAATAATGGATAAATCATATTTGAAGAGAAAAAAATGATATTCAAACCAGTATAAGGGTTACATGTGCTACTTATCGCACTTATTCGTACCGTCACCTGGCAGTTAGTGACAGAAAACAACTTGCCTTCTCTTCGGAACTGTGCCACGGATTTATTATTATTATTATATTATTATTATTATTAGTAGTAGTAGTAGTAGTAGTAGTAGTAATAATAATAATAATAATAATAATAATAATAATAATAGTAAAGTAAAGTGATCCCACAACAGGCCTCAGGAGGCCCTTGGGGTAGTAGGAGGTTAAGGCTCCCACTTTTTCTAGACAATCGGCACTTTATGTCAGCCTGGTTGTCAGCCCTGCGTGACGGCCGCCTTTACCCCAGAACAAGCGTCTGGTACTCATTTTCGTTAGAGGCTGAGTCGACCCCAGGGCCATAGTGCCTTAACCACTACGCTACGGCGTGCATAATAATGGTAGTAGTAATAGTAGTTTCGCGGGTTCAATCCCGGCTAGGTCGATGGATTTTTCATCATCATATTCATCATAATCATTGTACATTCATGAATTTAGGCCATTTGTTGACCTGTTTCGGCCTCAAGAGAAACACCATCCAAAATTCTTTTGAGTGGACGTCCAGGTCTTCTTCTTCCTGCAGGTTGATAGCTTAACAATTGTTTGGGTATCCTGTGATCTTCCATTCGATGAACTTGTTGCATCCATCTTGACATATAATCAAAAATGTTGTTTTCTAAAGGTTCCATGTGTAATTCTTCTAAGATGTCTTCATTTTTTTTTTGTGATCTAGTAGTATGTATCCTGGAGTCCTCCGAAGGTATCTCATTTCAGCAGATCTCGATGGATTTTTAAGAATGGAAAAATTCAAGGATAAGTTCTCCGGGAGTCATTTTAAGTCGTAATCCCGAGTCTGAAGATTTTCCGGCTTGTACAACAACGTGAAGCCTAAGTTAAAGCCTCTGAGAAAAATTTAATCAGCTTTTCTTAGTTGCCTACTACAATAGGTGTTAATTTGAGGTCATGGCAAAGCGCCATTAAATTATCTTGGTTAAGTAATTCCCGCAAGGGAGCACCCTGCCCCCATGTAGGGATTTACGGGTGTGTATATATATATATATATATATATATATATATGGTATGATAAGAAAAATAAATGCCTGGACGGGATTCGAACCCGGATCTCTGATATATGTATATATATGTTTTTTTCTTTTTCTTTTCATGTCATATATATATATATATATATATATATATATATGACATAAAAATATAAAAAAATATATATATAACATGAAAAGAAAAATAAAAGCCTGAACCGGTATTTGAACGCAGGATCTCTAAATTGGTACATAAGTGCGCTACGAGGTACGCTATCCAGGCATCCTAGCACAATAGTATATTACGATGCGAGATTGGGAAGTGGTTTTTACAGAAGTGAGGAAATGTTAAAAAATCGAGCGATAGCGAGGTCTTTAATTTCCGAGATTCTGTAAAACACCTCACAAACGTACGTTGCACATTATTTTTTTGCGTGATGGTGTTTTCAAAATAATAAATAATAGTAAAATAATAGCATCTTTGTTGGAAATATTTGAGTTCATTATAAACAATCGACTAACGAACAGTGTGGGCAATGTTTATTAGTTGAGACTACAGCAGGCAGTGATACAAATCAGTCATAAAATGGCGGCAAGTACGTATTTATTGTTTTATATTGTTTCGAATAAAGTTCAGTTCATTTAAAATGCAGTGATTTGTTTCATGTAATGTATATGGACACTATCTTTTGGATATATTTTTGTATATACATTGTACATGGTATACATAAAGGGCAGTGGTTTTACTTCCCGCACGAGGTTTGTAATATGTAATATTACAGTATAGTTATTTAGGTTGGCAACCCCGAAATGTAGTAAGTTGAACTTTCAATCATGGTCACCATTGCTGTAAGTATGACAAAACGCACTATCGCTCAAAAACATTTATTTTTCCTTTTATATATATTTTCTATCATGAGAGGTAGCGGGAACTCGGTCTCACTGCCCTCTCGTGGCTACTATAACAAGTAAGCAAATTAAAGAGAATTTTTACTTCACAGCAGTGACGCTTGTTTATTTCGATGTTATAATTAAATTTTGACATTTAGCAATGAAGGCCTAATATGACATGAAAAAGAAAAAGAAATGTTTTAATAATTGATTTCGTACATCTCATTGATGGATAAATCATATTTGAAGAGAAAAATTATACGCTCAGACCGGGACTTGAACCCGGGACCCTTGGTTCTCTAGACCAAGTGCTCTACCAACTGAGCTACCTGAGACAAGTACCGATCTAAACGCAAATCTTTCTCCTATACATTGTAATTCCCTTCCAACAAATGCTCTGAAGCCATGCTTCTATCTTGCAAATGTCGGCTCCTTTATTAAGAAGACATATTTGGGAATTATACATTACAGCCAGTACGGCTTTTTTCATGTTTTAATAATTGATTTCGTACATCTCATTGATGGATAAATCATATTTGAAGAGAAAAATTATACGCTCAGACCGGGACTTGAACCCGGGACCCTTGGTTCTCTAGACCAAGTGCTCTACCAACTGAGCTACCTGAGACAAGTACCGATCTAAACGCAAATCTTTCTCCTATACATTGTAATTCCCTTCCAACAAATGCTCTGAAGCCATGCTTCTATCTTGCAAATGTCGGCTCCTTTATTAAGAAGACATATTTGGGAATTATACATTACAGCCAGTACGGCTTTTTTCATGTTTTAATAATTGATTTCGTACATCTCATTGATGGATAAATCATATTTGAAGAGAAAAATTATACGCTCAGACCGGGACTTGAACCCGGGACCCTTGGTTCTCTAGACCAAGTGCTCTACCAACTGAGCTACCTGAGACAATATACCGATCTAAACGCAAATCTTTCTCCTATACATTGTAATTCCCTTCCAACAAATGCTCTGAAGCCATGCTTCTATCTTGCAAATGTCGGCTCCTTTATTAAGAGACATATTGGGGGATTATACATTACAGCCAGTACGGCTTTTTTCATGTTTTAATAATTGATTTCGTACATCTCATTGATGGATAAATCATATATTGAAGAGAAAAATTATAACGCTCAGACCGGGACTTGAACCCGGGACCCTTGGTTCTCTAGACCAAGTGCTCTACCCAACTGAGCTACCTGAGACAAGTACCGATCTAAACGCAAATCTTTCTCCTATACATTGTAATTCCCTTCCAACAAATGCTCTGAAGCCATGGCTTCTATCTTGCAAATGTCGCTCCGTTATTAAGAGACATATTTGGGAATTATACATTACACCCGTACGGCTTTTTTTCATGTTTTTAATAATGATTTCGTACATCTCATTGGATGGATAAATCATATTTGAAGAGAAAAATTATACGCTCAGAACCGGGACTTGAACCCGGGACCCTTGGTTCTCTAGACCAAGTGCTCTACCAACTGAGCTACCTGAGACAAGTACCGATCTAAACGCAAATCTTTCTCCTATTAATTGTAATTCCCTTCCAACAAATGCTCTGAAGCCATGCTTCTATCTTGCAAATGTCGGCTCCTTTATTAAGAAGACATATTTGGGAATTATACATTACAGCCAGTACGGCTTTTTTCATGTTTTAATAATTGATTTCGTACATCTCATTGATGGAATAACATATTTGAAGAGAAAAATTATACGCTCAGACCGGGACTTGAACCCGGGACCCTTGGTTCTCTAGACCAAGTGCTCTACCAACTGAGCTACCTGAGACAAGTAACCGATCTAAACGCAAATCTTTCTCCTATACATTGTAATTCCCTTCCAACAAAATGCTCTGAAGCAGAAGCCATGCTTCTATCTTGCAAATGTCGGCTCCTTTATTAAGAAGACATATTTGGGAATTATACATTACAGCCAGTACGGTTTTTTCATGTGTTTAATAATTGATTTCGTACATCTCATTGATGGATAAATATCATATTTGAAGAGAAAAATTATACGCTCAGACCGGGACTTGAACCCGGGACCCTTGGTTCTCTAGACCAAGTGCTCTACCAACTGAGCTACCTGAGACAAGTACCGATCTAAACGCAAATCTTTCTCCTATACATTGTAATTCCCTTCCAACAAATGCTCTGAAGCCATGCTTCTATCTTGCAAATGTCGGCTCCTTTATTAAGAAAACATATTGGGAATTATACATTACAGCCAGTACGGCTTTTTTCATGTTTTAATAATTGATTTCGTACATCTCATTGATGGATAAATCATATTTGAAGAGAAAAATTATACGCTCAGACCGGGACTTGAACCGGGACACCTTGGTTCTCTAGACCAAGTGCTCTAACCAACTGAGCTACCGAGACCAAGTACCGATCTAAACGCAAATCTTTCTCTATAACATTGTAATTCCCTTCCAACAAATGCTCTGAAGCCATGCTTCTATCGTTCATGCAAATGTCGGCTCCTTTATTAAGATACCATATTTGGGAATTTATACATTACAGCCAGTACGGCCTTTTTATGTTTTTAATAATTGATTTCGTACATCTCATTGGATGGATAAATCATATTTGAAGAGAAAAAATTATACTCTCAGACCGGGACTTGAACCCGGACCCTTGGTTCTCTCTCTAGACCAAGTTCTCTACCAACTGAGCTACCCTGAGACAAGTACCGATCTAAACGCAAATCTTGCTCCTATACCTTTGTTAATTGCCCTTCCAACAAATGCCTCTGACAAAGCCATGGGGGCCTTCTATCATTGCAAATTTTCGGCTCCTTTATTAAGAAGACAATTTGGGGAAATTATACATTACCGCAAGTACGGCTTTTTTCATGTTTTAATAATTGATTTCGTAACATCTCATTCAATGATGGATAAATCATATTTGAAGAGAAAAATTATACGTCAGACGGGACTTGAACCCGGGACCCTTGGTTCTCTAGACCACGTGCTCTACCAACTGAGCTACCTGAGCGATAATTTTCTCTTCAAATATGATTTATCCATCAATGAGATGTACGAACTCAATTTATTAAAACATGAAAAAAGCCGTACTGGCTGTAATGTATAATTCCGCAAATATGTCTTCTTAATAAAGGAGCCGACATTTGCAAGATAGAAGCATGGCTTCAGAGCATTTGTTGGAAGGGAATTACAATGTATAGGAGAAAGATTTGCGTTTAGATCGGTACTTGTCTCAGGTAGCTCAGTTGGTAGAGCACTTGGTCTAGAGAACCAGGGTTCCCGGGTTCAAGTCCCGGTCTGAGCGTATAATTTTTCTCTTCAAATATGATTTATCCATCAATGAGATGTACGAAATCAATATTAAAACATGACACAAGCCGTACTGGCTGTAATGTATAATTCCCAAATATGTCTTCTTAATAAGGAGCCGACATTTGCAAGATAGAAGCATGGCTTCAGAGCATTTTGTTGGAAGGGAATGTACAATTGTATAGGAGAAAGATTTTGTGTTTAGATCGGTACTTGTCTCAGGTAGCTCAGTTGGTAGAGCACTTGGTCTAGAGAACCAAGGGTCCCGGGTTCAAGTCCCGGTCTGAGCGTATCATTTTTCTCTTCAAATATGATTTATCCATCAATGAGATGTACGAAATCAATTATTAAAACATGAAAAAAAGCCGTACTGGCTGTAATGTATAATTCCCAAATATGTCTTCTTAATAAAGGAGCCGACATTTGCAAGATAGAAGCATGGCTTCAGAGCATTTGTTGGAAGGGAATTACAATGTATAGGAGAAAGATTTGCGTTTAGATCGTACTTGTCTCAGGTAGCTCAGTTGGTAGAGCACTTGGTCTAGAGAACCAAGGGTCCCGGGTTCAAGTCCCCGGTCTGAGCGTATAATTTTCTCTTCAAATATGATTGATCCATCAATGAGATGTACGAAATCAATTATTAAAACATGAAAAAAGCCGTACTGGCTGTAATGTATAATTCCCAAATATGTCTTCTTAATAAAGGAGCCGACATTGCAAGATAGAAGCATGGCTTCAGAGCATTTGTTGGAAGGGAATTACAATGTATAGGAGAAAGATTTGCGTTTAGATCGGTACTTGTCTCAGGTAGCTCAGTTGGTTTAGAGCACTTTGGTCTAGAGAACCAGGGTCCCGGTTCAAGTCCCGGTCTGAGCGTATAATTTTTCTCTTCAAATATGATTTATCCATCAATGAGATGTACGAAATCATTATTAAACATGAAAAAAAGCCGTACTGGCTGTAATGTATAATTCCCAAATATGTCTTCTAATAAAGGAGCCGAATTTGCAAGATAGAAGCAGTGCTCAGAGCATTGTTTGGAAGGGAATTACAATGTATGGAGAAAGATTTGCGGTTTAGATCGGTACTTGTCTCAGGTAGCTCAGTTGGTAGGAGCACTTGGTCTAGAGAACCAAGGTTCCGGGTTCAAGTCCGGTCTGAGCGTAATAATTTTTCTCTTCACAATATGATTTATCCATCAATGAGATGTACGAAATCAATTATTAAAACATGAAAAAAGCCGTACTGGCTGTAATGTATAATTCCCAAAAATGTCCTTCTTAATAAAGGAGTCCGACATTTGCCAGATAGAAGCATGGCTTCAGAGCATTTGTTGAGGGAATTACAATGTATAGGCGAAAGCTTCTGCGTTAGATCGGTTTACTTGTCTCAGGTAGCTCAGTTGGTGGTCGAGCACTTGGTCTAGAGAACCAAGGGTCCCGGGTTTCAAGTCCCGGTCTGAGCGTATAATTTTTCTCTTCAAATATGATTTATCCATCAATGAGATGTACGAAATCAATTATTAAAACATGAAAAAAGCCGTACTGGCTGTTGTATATGTATAATTCCCAAATATGTCTTCTTAATAAAGGAGCCGACATTTGCAAAGATAGAAGCATGGCTTCAGAGCCATGTGTTGGAAGGAGAATTACAATGTATAGGAGAAAGATTTGCGTTTAAGATCGGTACTTGTCTTCAGGTAGCTCAGTTGGTAGAGCATTGGTCTAGAGAACCAAGGGTCCCGGGTTCAAGTCCGGTCTGAGCGTATAATTTTTCTCTTCAAATATGATTTATCCATCAATGAGATGTACGAATCCATTATTAAAACATGAAAAAAGCCGTACTGGCTTGTAATGTATAATTCCCCAAATATGTCTTCTTAATAAAGGAGCCGACATTTGCAAGATAGAAGCATGGCTTCAGAGCATTTGTTGGAAGGGAATTACAATGTATAGGAGAAAGATTTGCGTTTAGATCGGTACTTGTCTCAGGTAGCTCAGTTGGTAGAGCACTTGGTCTAGAGACCAAGGGTCCCGGGTTCAAGTCCCGGTCCTGAGCGTATAATTTTTCTCTTCAAATATGATTTATCCATCAAGTGATATGTACGAAAATCAATTATTAAAACATGAAAAAAGCCGTACTGGCTGTAATGTATAATTCCCAAATATGTCTTTAATAACGGAGCCGACATTGCAAGATAGAAGCATGGCTTCAGAGCATTTGTTGGAAGGGAATTACAAGATATATGAGAAAGATTTGCGTTTAGATCGGTACTTGTCTCAGGT